>KN549247.1:210904-228672 GCA_000797555.1 Oesophagostomum dentatum | reverse complement strand
AGCCAATCAGCTCACCTGAATTGAAATGGCACCCGCCAATATAAAATAGCAAGCTCTGCTGACAGATGGAATCTCCGGCTGGGAAAGGGTAAGATGAGCTGCCGATGTTCAGCCAAAACTCAGCCTTAGTTCCACAAAAAACTTAGTCCAAGGGTTTTGTGCGAAATAACACGCATACGAGGTGACGCAGATGAAGGTCGACTTAGTTTTCTGTAAAGTGCTTGGGAGCAACTTAGAAAAGTCTCAGCTGGTGCGGAATGGTGTCAGATATGTAACCGGGAGGAATCATGGCTAGAGCGCAGATTCTTAACACTAGCGCGTAGGAACGGTACGAAATGTCGTGAAAACGTGAAAAAAGGGAAATCATCCTCGCAATATACTGTTTGAAAGCATTTCTCGTCATGGGGATCTGAGAGAACCAGCTTCAGCTAAGAAGAAGGCCCGCGAAATATTGGAAGTTGTTATCCACTGTTCTACTGCTCAGCCACCAACCGCCGTTTTGATCTTGAAAAGTGGAGTGTTTCTTCGTTTTAAATCATTCATTTTTTTAAAGGAAATTGTTGATGTTCTGGAGCTGTTTCACATTTTTTTAAACTGCACGTAATGAGATAATTTTCCAGAGTTTCGCAATAACTTCTGTTATGGGTCAGCTGACTATCACCGGAAATTGGTGGGCCTTGCCAAAGTTCTGCTGAGAATTATCTCGTCGGATCTCGACTGAGCGAGTTTTACTACGGATCTCACTATATGAGTGAATGATTTTGACTGATTTTTCTTAGTTTTAGGGTTGAGCAATGGTGTGGCACTGGATTGCTTCAGTGCCACCTGGTTCGGTGGTAGGGGGATGCACTGGTGTTTTTCAGTGCAAGATTAATAGTTTGACGGAATTTGTGAGCTTGCCGGAGAACAGTCAAGGACAGCTTCTCGGAAGGACAGCACAGGTAGTCGTTTTTGGGCAGTATGCTTATTTCTTATTATCAACAGCTAGCGCAGCAGCCCATGGGGCCGCTACGCAAACAAGCCCTTGGTCGCAGCTTGCGACACTGCGCCCAGGGCAGCAATACAACAACAACAACAAGAAGGAAACAAAATACAAAAACTTAATTAACATCAAAATAAATTAGAAACAACTAAAAAATCACTGAGAACGACGTGATTGGAGTGGACATGGGTTGGCGAAGGACTGACAATGGCAAGGAAGGAAGACTGCTGCAGGGGCTGGCGTCGGGCGACAGGGGGCGAGATGAGGTGTGAGGCGGACAACGCTGTAATTGGTGAACCAATTACAACATCGCCGCCTCCAGCGACGTAGGCATTCTTACATTTTAAATAATAATAGTTAGTGTAAGCAATTAATTGAAAAACGTTATATTCGTGTAGTTGAGATACCTTTCTTCGCTTAAACGATCCTGGAGCCGTAGCCGTCGTATGCCTTGAGGCACTTATTGCAGAGGCCCACAACGGTAGCCTGGATACGTTTTTGCGATTTCTTGTGGAAATTTTTGCATATTTTCTGTCCACACTGCTCTTTTGTTTTGCGAATATCTTGACCTGCTGATACCATCTGGTTGATCAGCACTGAGATTTTATCAGAAACAAAGGAGCAGCTCTCTGCACTGATTTTTGCTGTATTCAAAAAGGTCAGTATTTGGACGATTCTAGCTCTGTTTATTGGCTTGTTGCCATATTTTTCTGCAGAGCCTCAATCATCCAATTATAGTTTTGAAGGCTCAGTTGGATCCCTTCTATTGCGTTGTCTGATTTTCCCTTCAGACTTTCCTTTAGACACATCATTTTTTCTATGACCGACAAATTTTTGTTTTTGTGAAAGAGTGTCTAATAAATAGCCCAAAAGTCGGGAAAATCTTCTTATTCCCCGAAAAATTTTGGTAAAGTTAGCATTGGTGTTCTTACTGACCTAGAATTTGTTTGTCCATTCATATTCTGGTCATTTGCATCGTTGCTGTCTTCTGATCACCACTCTGACCCCTGGCTGCTGTCGAAGAATACATTGTTTACACTGCATTGATCGGAGTGTTCCTACTAGAATAGGTAAGATCGGTTATTATCTTCCTTGCTAGTCTGTTTTTGGTGCTTTTCGCCTCCGTAGCTCGTACTTCCACCATGAATATGAGTTGTTTGCTTTTCCCATTACAGTATTGAAGTTGGTTTCCTTTTCAATTTCCTCGATTACTGGTATTAGGTTTGTTTCTTCGTCTTTTGTGGTTGCGCTAGAGTAGTATTCTTTAAAGTCCTCTGTGGCACGTTTGATTTGTGCGATACCTTCGCTGATGAGGTTAGTCGCAGTTTGAGCCTCATCCATTTGAACAATTTCGTCTTTGGAGTATTTGGTTTACTCCGTGTAGACCTTGAAATTGTTCATCAAGGTGCTCAGAGAATTGGCGCTGATTTCAGTTGATCTTTTATATAATATGAACTCGTGACCAATTAAAATAATTCAGTCGCGCTAAATCCGCTACATTCGCTCTTCCTGCTGGGTTGTGGCTCTACAAGATCTATGAAGTTATTACTAGTCATAATTTTTTGCCTGGTTCTTGGCATAACTATGTGTAACTTACTTTTGCGTACTATAATTTATTACTGTAAATTATTGTGGAGGCGAGTTTCCGTTAATATGTATGTCTAAATGTTTTGTGTGTTTTTTCATTGGCACACCTTGTGGTGTATCAGAAAAAGATAAAGATAAAGATAAGACCAGTTCCATCTTGTCTTGGCAAGATGTCGACATCTAGGAGTCTTCGAAGACAGCTCGGGGTCTTTCGGCAGTTGTGCTAACTTAGAAAGTGTCTGCGGGCTTGGGCGCTGACACTAGAGAAAAGGAGAATTGGAAAAAAATCTATCGGTTTTGGCCGATGCACCAAAAATGTGGCACTGGATTGCTCCAGTGCCGGGTGGTTCAGTGGTAGGGGGATGCACTGGTGTTTTCCAGTGGAAGATTAATAGTTTGACGAAATTTGTGAGTTTGCCGGAGAACAGTCAAGGAGGGCTTCTCGGAAGGACAGCACAGGTAGTCGTTTTTTGGGGGCAGTATGTTTATTTCTTATCATCAACAGCAAGCGCAGCGGCCCTTGGGGCCGCTACGCAAACAAGCCCTAGGTCGCAGCTTGCGACAAATGGAATGCCAGGTCGACTAAGGACAGCATTTTCGACACCTTATTCAAAACATTCTTATTGGAAATGATAACAGGAAGTTGATCGATAACCTATTGTCCACCCAATTCCTAATGAGAGTCTATTTTCATCACTTTCTCGGTAGCTTTACACTAGAAATCATGGGGACTGATCACAATGAAGTCGCTCAGCTAGTTACTGAGAGGCACTCCATACACTCCATTATCGAATATGTTGAACTGTGATCGAAGAGATGATACTTCGTCGGAGAAAGATCGGAAGAATGCGAAGTGTGTTGAAGAACCTTCTATCTGAACTCTTAGGGAGCGACTTCGACAGTGCTTGCTGTGAGGCCTGGCGTTGTCCTGCAGCAGGACGGCTTGGTCATGTCGATCTGGTCTTCTCTGAAGAATAACCTCATAGAACTGCTACAGCTCGGTAACGGAGATTTCCGTCGAGCGTTTTCCAGTGACCAAATCCTTGCAGTCCCATTACACACATTTCATATCAGTGTCGAAAATTCTGGTTTTTTTACTGATATTTACGCTGACGCTGATATTTCGAAGATCTTTCAGATTTCAAGAAGTGCAGAGGTTCCGTCGAAACCCTCGCCAAAGTTTGCGCAGAAAAAAATGTTTACATTTGGGCACTCGAAATGCTTTACAACAGCGTAGAACCGAAAATTGACGCAGAACGAGAATAAATTAGTTAAAGAAGTGCCAAACGAACTCCATCCTAATTGAGATAAATCCTAAATCCCAAACTAGTTTATGTTTACGGTTGGTTCCCGAAGAATCGATGGTGGCGCTGCTGTGCACTCATTAATTCTAGCCCTGTTCATGAGTTATTCTTCCTCCTTTTTCCAGCGGTTACATTAATTATGTGCTTTACTCTGAGCTTGAAAGTACTGCTGAACATTTTCTGTGCGAGAGCAGCGGAGTTATTCAGTAGTATCCCTTCACTCAGATAAGTCAAAATAATTGCTGACTCTGGATTTGGGCCTCGGAGCTTTTCCACAGTAAGAGCGGTGCAGAATTTCCGACAAGCATGATACATATTTGTTTGAGAGAATTTGACCAGTCGACCTGCTTCTGTTATAAATTCTGGGAGTTCTTCCGTCAGATTTTTGCCGACGCAGACAGGTGCAACAAAATTTCTTCACTTTTCACGATATGTATGAGAGCGAAGCAATTTGTAAGGCTGCGACCTATGTCTTTGTTGTTCTTCTCGCATTTCGCCGCTATTTCAAGTGCACAGCGGTTCTAGTAGTTCCTGATTTGTTATTTATCGATTGATTTATTCTTTATCTAACGAAGAGATCTAACTTCATTCTTATGGTTAGTATTGTGGAGGTAGTTATCAAAGATGGTGTTTGGCATCCGCTTATTTACAAGCATTTGTTTTCTCGAGCAAGAATCGAACCCTGTAACTTTTGGGAAGTAAAACTAAGCCGATATTTGGAGCGGAGTGGCGAAAGCTCTCCTAGTAGGCAACACACTCCAGAGTTCGCTTCTGAGATGAGTGTTTCGAAAATTCAGCTAATGGGAAATGAATAGAAACTCATTTCTTCATATGTTCACGCTTGTGTTCAGCCTTATACCGAGCTTCTGGAAGCAGTGGTTAAGGCACCCAAGCCAAAAACAGACTTCGCGATTTAGGTGGTTTATAAACACTGGGTGGCTGAATAGCCGAAAGCCAAAATGAGAGTGAGAAAAACCATTCGCTGCCGAAAAAACAGCCAAAACGTAAGTGGACCCGATGGACCGGTTACGAACGGTGGTGGTCGAGTTGTCTTGTCACCCCTCCCCCCATCATTTTAGGGCCACAGCGCATAACATCAAGCAAAACATAAACAGAACACATATAATCACCGATTCATCGAAGAACTTCACCTATCTAAGAGGTGCCAGGAAAAAAGGATTGCAGACAACTCGTCCGAGCAGTTCGCAGGTGTATTTCACAGGTGGTAAAAGTAGTACTTTCCACAAATTTTGCGGAACTTCAAATACCTCCTCGTATTCAACTGGTTCAAAAACATCTTCCAGCATAAGAAACAGTAAAGCAATTTTTAGTATGCGTACTGCCTTTAGAAGGAAAAATTCAAAATTTTTTAACAGTGTTCTATTGTTTATGGCTTAGATAACCTATATCGTCAAAGCAAAGCCTCACCAGGATTGCCAGGAAGCGAAAATGAAATATTCAAGGCGAACTTGAGGCACAAAAGCTACAGAAAGCCGTAATACATTGTAAATTTGCGGTGGGAAACTGAGTAAAAACGGAAAAAATGGAAAAAATGGGAATACTCGGCTCAATCACGTCGCAAAGTTAGGCTTCAGCTGTTGAAATAAAAAAACACAAAGTGGAAACACATGACGTATGAAAAAACAAGTATTGGTTCATTTATTTAAATCTCACGTAGAGAGCTTAAACAATGGCAGTATAATAGAATGAGGTAGAACAAGCCATGACCAGACGTTCTTGCTTCGGAAAAACAATACCAACCAAGTTGTTAGCGGATCGAAATCGATACACTAGAATTAATAAGGCTGTTCTGGAAACATGCCGTTTGCAAAATCTTCCGCATAGAGTTCACTCTCAAAATTTTTTTTGACGTATGGAGGGATGAAGCAAATCTTCGAAGGTGGTTGCTAGGTGAAGAGATATACAGGCCATGAAAACCTTAAAAAAGGGTGAATTTCAAAAATAAGTTTTGTAGCTGATTTTGAATTGATATTTATTTAAGAACGATAATGCGATACACAAACAAACTTACCTTGGCCACATCCTTACCTCGTCCCTTTTGCTAGAGAAGGGAAGAGGGACGGGCGTCCTCCCCGAAAAAAATCTTCTGCAGCGTCACGGCACTCACATGATGGTTGGAAAATGGATGCAGTTAGTTTATTGCTACTGACCCCAAAAAAATCCTGAAAAATCGTTTTGGTCAGCCTGTTTTAGTAAGAAAGTAAGTTATCCCGAACGGATAAGCTATCCGATATAGAAGAGGGCTTCTTCAAAACTTTGCAAATATAGTGAATTCTCACTACCGCAAAGCGAGCGCTTACGAGGCCCTCTGTTCGCATTGAAAAGATCCAAAAATAGTCGCCTGCTCTTGCACTTTTTCTGCAGATGCCTTTCTAGCTCTCACTACTCTTAAATTTGCTTTGAGCCTAAAGAGAAAGGTCCTTGATTAACCTTTCAGCTGCGACAACTACAGCCCTGAATTTATGTGCTTCCGCCAGATTTTTAGTAGGAAGGTTATTGTTGTGCGAAAGGGCAAGGGCTATTATTCATAGCATTTTTGCCCAACTGCTGCAGCTATATATTAGCCGAATAACGCTGCGTTATAGCCGAAGACTGAGCCTAAGATTGAAGACCACAGAGGAAGATGGCCAAACTGGCGAAGCTACCTATCGAAGTCGCTCAAAAATAATTATCGGAGTGGCAAACAACAGATTTTTTGACTTTTTGCCAGGAACAAAACTGCGCCTTGTTGCAAATCGTTTCATTTACCACCTTACTGCCCTCATAACTTACATGAAGTACGATTTCGAGAAATAAGGTACGGTTCTCACTGTTCTCGTTGTGTGCCGAAATAGAAACTTGAGGTAGTTAGGGAAGAGCTATTTTTACAGCAAAATTTGCAAAAGAAAGTTTTCTTACGACTATGGAATGGAAGATGTAACTGCGAAAAACTCTTACTGAGCCGAAAAAACAACGATTTGTGTCCTCTTCTGCTCTTTTTCTTTAAACTCTCACAAGTCACATAGTCCTTCTTTTTCTTCTGTTTTGTGAACGGCAAGAAATTTGTTTAAACTGTGTAGTTTTTGAAACATTTTAAAGAGAATTTTGGAAGGGAAAACTAATATTTCTAAGTTTTGGCTGCTTGACCTCAATATCCATAAAGCATTTTGTACACAAAAACATATGCCGCAAGAATCAAAGCTTTAAGAAAACAAAACGGAAGTTCAAGTATCAGGACCTAGGTATAAGCACTTGCCATAGTCGTTCTGGGTTTTTAAGACCTGTAGTTACTTCAAAAAGTTCGCAAAAATTTTTGGATTTCATGAAGAAAGTCTACTCTTTGTCAGGTCAATCCTCTGATGCACTCAGAAATCTTTCATGATTGAAATAAGATAAGAGATCAGCATGAGCGGCACCAGTTACATATTTCGATGTGCTTCCTGAGGGGAATCCGCCATAAAATCACAGTTCTGAGTCGGTGCCTCATCATGCAAATCAGAGCTGCTCGTTTTGACAGCAGAAGTTTAGCATTTTGATGACACGAAGGAAATTTAAACAGAAAAATGGGTAAATTCTTCTTTAGCGGTGCAGACGGGCCTCACGGCTTCGGTGTGTCTTACCGAACTGTAAAGCAGTTTTCATCAGAAGTATGTGCTGTAATATGGTCATACGTGTCATGTCTCTACTTTTTAGTTTCTCTATATTCACCTGAGTAGAAGTACGATGTGGGTAATTCGCCTGTAGATAAGCATAAGAGAGTTAGTAGTATAGTAGTGGTTCTTAACCCAGGGTACTCCTGGTTGCGGGTTCCGGGATGTGCGACTTCATGGGTATATCGCGGATTCACCGCGACAGAAATGGCATGTGACGTCGAAGATGAGATAAATCGTGGGAGGAACTTCGTGTATTTGACTCCTTTTCTATTTTTTCGCAATTCTGCTGAAATATCGACGTCGAAATTAACTCTTTTATTCTAGAAGCTTCCCACTGACGGGGCTTGATTGTGTACTGGTGACCTAGTGACGTCCAGCCTCCAGGCGCAGTTCGGACACACCGGCATGCGGCGCACTTCCCGTGAGTCACACACCGCCACATGGTTATCAAGTTTTTGCACCATCCTATGTATAGATTTTCGGCGTTGACGCTTGCCAGGTGAAGTAATGATGTCCAAAAAAGAAAGCTGCCAGCAGAGGCGATGAAGCCACCGAAGCGTGTAAAACTAATGTAAATTTCCGGTTTTGCAGTGTACGTGACAGCAGTTTCCTTGCAGCAAGTAGGGGCCAGGTTTCGAAACCACTATTTGTCAAGCGGAAAGCGGAGTTTCTCTGCTGGGTTGTTCGCTTCAATGACCGGAAGGCGTGGGGCGTGGTGGCGGTGCCCGAGGGCTCGAGACGCGCCACTATAGCCAATCTCTCCCGGCTCAGCGCTCACCTGGCAGCCCAGCAGCAGCCAACATACTGCCGTATACGTTACTCGTTATTATAGCTGTAGTGTAAGTGCTTTCTTGTCTCGAACGTTGCTCCACCGATGTATAATTACATGCACTACGTGATCTTGCACTATTATACATGCACAAACCAGCTTCGAGAATGTTCGCGGCGTTTCTGGCTTTTTCGAAAGCCAGAGAGCAAGGACTAGGTTAAGGTGGATACAGTTTTTTGGGTCGGAGTATTCTTCAACTAGAGGCTTCCACTATTCACAATATTTTAATTTAAAAAACCCTCATTCCAGCATTTGATTGTGTCAGTTTCCTTTTTCGCGTCTTGCTTTAGTCGAAATTTCTCCTAGAGGATGATGTCTCAGCAGAAGCGCTCACTTTAGGTCATTTTCTCTATTTGCACACGTGCCAGACTGCGAACCATTTACTCCACATTAATACTGAAATTTAGCACCAAACCCAAAAAAGCAAGAATTTATAAGAAAATGGTGTAGGAAATGGTGAAATGGTAGAAAATGGTGTTCTGTCTAGGACGCATTGCATTCACCCTTTGAAAATTATGCAGAATCTGAAACCAACAAAAAATTGGATCCGCAAGTATAACAAACTGCTATAATATTGTTAAGAAACATCCGAACACTTATTCTTGAACCCGTATTCAAATGAAAAAGTTCCAAGCTCGAATCATCGAGTTTACAACCCCTAGAAGAGGATACATTGATGAGCGATATAGTAACTACCTTAGAAGACTTAAGAAGCAACGCACGCGGACATTGAAACTGTTCGGCTCCTCGCATCAAGGGTTGGCACATCGACCTTACTTTAAAGTTGCTTGGTTTCAAACAAAAACAACCATTTGTTTTCGAGAGAATCGGGCTAGCTGCTATCCTTATTTTTCGAGATCCTACCTCGACAACACAAGTTTGAACGGATCAAATGGTCATTTTGCTTAGGAATTATTCCGTTTAAAAGCGTGGTTTCGGTGTGAGATCTCGAGCAGTAAGGAAGTTCCGGAAAACGAGTCAGTCTTGAGTGCCCAGCTGAGGTAGCTTCAAAGAAGGTCGATGGGCGGTCCTTCGATGAAGAGCTTTGGGTGATTCTATGGTGCACGTATGTGACCTTAGATCATGAACTGGTCAACTAAAAAGGAAGATACCTCAGTGTTGTGTAGATATGCCGAAATGGTAATCTTGTAAATCTGGTGGGAGGATAAGGAAAAGCATCGACACCATTTCACAGACGTCGCTTAAGAAGTCTGTGAAGTGTGAAGGCGCTCACTTTTGTAGCTGGGGGTTACAGCGCTGGAAAGTTCGCTAAATTTCACTATAAAATAAACTCAGATTGAGTATTTTCACAAAAACAGACCAGCCCTACCTATCAGTAGTGCGAACTTGCGGAAATCACTCAATTTTTTCGTGCTTCATCTAAGGGAGCAGCTTCTGTAAAATGGTGGTGATTCCACTCATTGTCCTTCCACCAGGTTCACGGGGTAAAATGTGAATATCCGGGTCCAGCTAGTCCACACACTGTAGATAATGCTGGGTAGTGTTGGGTAGTGCTTCCACTGATAAATACATTAATGTGATCCATGCCAATCTCTACCAAAGCAAGTAATCAAGAGTAATGTGGACGTGAATGAGCACATGGTGGGTTAGATGTAAGTATATACGAAGGACTGCTTCTAAACTGTACCGTCCCCCATCCACACCGTAAATTCAGTGATCCTCAATCCTCTAATGAAGATCATAAAAATACACATTGTGTGTAGCAATTTACAAATAGTGAAATAAGGCCGTCCGCCCCACTCTATAAGCAAAAAAAAGAAATGCGAAAGTGAAATTTCGGTCATGCGAGGAATGACCTACTGTCCATCGATAACGCAAAGGAACTGCAGCAGTCTGATTAACGTGGACGTGAAAAAGTACGAAGTGCGCAAGCGCTAACTTTTTGTTTGATTGAAGTTATAACGCCAGAAAATTCGCTGACTTCGCTTTAAATTACCACAATAGAAAAATCAAACCTGCGCAATCATTAGGCAAGTCGTACTGGTCAGAAACGCTTCACTCATTCAATTTTTCGCTAAAATCGTCCCAATGTCTTCTCGTAACTCTATTTAAATATAACTAGTGTGCAAAGGTTGGTGCAGTGCCGTCAAAATAATGCCTGAATCAAGTAAAGGAAGTTCTCCCGTAAGGATTACTCAGCATGGCTACTGTGCAGTCAGCCAGTTCAAATGAAATTCAGCTGATCTATCCTGGGACGGGGAATTCTCCTGGTAATTCGTCGCGTCTAATTTTCTTTCGCTCGACTATGGCCACAGTGATAGGAGCTTTGTAAAGAAATTCCACCTTCGACATAGCCGAACACTCCGCGCATATTATGGCAGATTTTTAGGAAAAGTAATTTTCAGCTGTTTGAATTGTTTTGCCCTCGCTGCATCACAGCGCTTTTCGGAGTTCCGCATGTTGATATCCTCGTGTACTCCGTTCCGCTCCTTTTCGACTGCAAGCCAACCATACTGTAGTTAGCCGCTGAATGCGAAGTGATCAACTAATGTAGTCCGCCACGTTATCCGAATATGTGGTTTACACCGACTGCGAACAGGAACAGCTGTATTTTATCAACCTTGGTCAAATGAAGTGAGGTGCAGCCAGCAGCCAATGGCTGAAATTAATGCAGATGTCGTTTATAAAGCATACACTTTTTGGGGCAGTGGATGTTTAGCCCAGTACATTTTGAAACCGTATGCTTCGATCAAAAGCATGCTGCTCGCCCTCACTTTTTAGAAAGACCAAGCGATTTCAGGATTATGCTTAGATACATTGAGTAAGTGAAAAATGTACGGGAAACTTGAAAAATTGACAAATATGAGTACACTGAAAGAGCAGAAAATGCTGTTAACTGGATTCTGCTAATACCGCAGTTTGATAACATTGGTTTTATCTTAGATTTTCTAAAAATCCCCAAATGCAGCAAGTAAATAGATAGCAACCGACTATCGACCAAAACGTTATGATACGGTATGTCTATGTGCATAACTGTGCTACTGTATTTCCTGGAAACGATCAAATGAGTTAAAGAACTAGCGTATTCTAACGAAACTGCCATTTTCGAATCAAATCAGTGAACAAACGGATTTCGTAACCGCTTTATTGTAGTTTGCTATACCAATCGCTGAATAAATCCAGTGCTGACAGGGAGTCCTAGGTCCTATGCTTTTTACTCGAAGTTCCAGAAAGCTGCCTGCAGGTGGTTCGCGCAAGTCTTATCTGGTGCAGATTCACTGAGCAGTTGCTACCATGGTGATAGTTCACTGCAAGAAAAATCTACCAACATTTCCACTGCAGTTCTAATCAAGCGTTCGGAAGGTCGTCACAGATATGCTTTTCTAGGTTAAAATCCTTAGCGATGGACTACTCGGAAAGGCCGGCTGGAATCCTTGCAAACGCTCTTTGGGAACTGGCTAGGGAAGGTGGCAAGGTGGCTAGATTCGGCAGTGACATAAAAGTAAGCTTACCAAATAACTCCTTTTTAGGACCCACCATTTGGAAGGAGAAGAGCAATTTCCGTAGATGGAAGGCGAGGCATTTTAGCGTCAGGATTACGAGAAATGAGAAATGCGTTAAATGAACTGAAAGCAGACAGGTAAGCTGGAACGCGAGCTGACATCCCAACTTTTAGGTGAAAATTCTTCTTTAGGGAAGAAGAAAGCACTCGGATAGGAATACTTGGTACAGCGCTCGAGCAGATGAAAGACATACCGTACAAGAGTCCTGTGAGCTGTTGTTTACAGTTGTCGGTCTTCGTTTATACTCCGTTTCTGTGAACGTGCTGATTCAGGCCATCGACGCGGTGCTCCGTCCTAAATCAGCCGACGGCGTCGAATATAAGGGCATGTTAGGGTTGCTTCTAGAAAGCAGAGACGAAGCAGAATTTGAAAATTTGGGACTGAAGGTGCTCAACTTCTTGCTACCTTTGCTACCTGACATTTACTCAGAATTTTTTGCTTCTAGGGATTACTGACGTCGGGTGGGTCGAGACCGAGAGGTTCGGTGTCGAGTAGAGGGAGCCCCGCTGAAAGTGGACCCCCATCAGCCCCAAAAATGAAATTCATCCCGAAGAGGAAGTCCAGGGAAAGCACATCCAGCAGTGAGAGTACTGATAGCAAACAAAAGAACCTCCAAGAGGTAACAGTAATGATCCAAATCCTATTCTAGAGAATTTTTACTGACTTAGTCGCAATTTTCTTGTTGTTCAGGCATCTGATGTCCATTCATACGTGGGAAAAGGTCAACCTCTTCCGACAAAGACCTCTCTTGGAGAGGGACCGCCTTCTCGGTTGGGAACTCCGTCCAGGGATGGAGGAACGACGACAGAACCTCCACCCCCTTATTCGAAAAGAGAAATGAACGGTCCAACTATTCCGGTAAAGGAGGGATCACCTTCCCCGATGGGGATGGTCTCAAAGAGAAGCCCTACTTTTATAAAAGCAGATCAGAAGAAAACTCTTCTAAAAGGCAAATCGCCGCTTCTGTCCAAGGCCTCCCCAAAGGATTTTCGGGCTCAGAAAGAGGTAGAGGATGAGGAGGAAGAGGACATCAATGTAGTGCAGCTGCCACAGAACGAGATGGATTTTTTAATGGCTGACAGGAGAACGAGGGTACTGTTACTTTCATGTTTTTTTGGAAGTTCACAGAATCCATCTCAAAATGCTTTTTAGGCAATTTTATAGACCTATTTTTAAGATCCTCTACATGGCCAAACATGAGCAGTGGGCTGGGGTTGAGGCTGAGTTGGACAGAGCCAGGAAGGACGACCTCCTGGCTTGCGATCAGGTGAGTGTTCGAGAAATTTCTCGGCTTTCTTTCTAAATGCCAGTCCATATTTGAATCTATTCTAATAGCACTGAGCCCGCTTCTTCTTCCCTTTGTAGCATCTATTAACTCATTCTCCAGGTATCTGTAGCTTTGCTAGTAAGTAGTACTGATTTTCATTCCGTTCTTTTGAAAGCCTACCAACAGAGCCGACTTCCTATCATATCCCCGGCCAGTGACCAGCTTTAATCCTACTTCTGGGACAACTATCCTTCAAATTCCGCATCCTCAGAAACAGCGAAAGCTGAAAATGTGACAAACTGCTTATATTGGGAGTTTAAAACTGTTTTCCTGCACAAAAAGTCAGCACTTCTGCTGCTTCTATGTATAACTTGTTCACCAGTAATTTTACAGATATTTTTCTACATCTATGTATAACTTGTTCACCAGTAATTTTACTGCTACAGATATTTTGGAAGCTGGTGGAATTTCTATTTGGCTTTTGAGAGGTCTTACTTACGCGTTGCAATCCGCCATCCCTCAGGCAACTATACAAAAATACTAGGTCGTTGCAAAGTCTTTGTACGCTCAAATGATGTTTTCCAAGTTTACTGCTCTATTACTTCAAAGTTTAATGGAATGCATAACTAAAATCATTACTCGGAAAAGCTCTAATATGTTAGCAATGAAGTAAAAGTCGCTTTAACGCGCTTTAACGCAGCTACAAAAATTAATGAATGAAGATTGCACTTCGTTTCTTTGGGCCTTCCGGTTTCCAATTTTTCTGTGATCTGCTGCGGAACAAGTTAGCGAACTACCTCACTAACCTGCTGAGAGAATATATCCTAGCCTACACGAAAGAGGAAAAAATTGTAGCTGTCCATGCTTTTCTTATTTTTCGCCATGGCTCAAAATCAGAAGAAATGCTTGATTTTACTGCGCAAAAAGTGAGTTTTTCCGTATCTTTAAGATAGTTTCAGTGTATAATAACGAAATTAGAGCGTTAATTTGCCAGCTCCTAAGTGCAAATCGATCGATGACATCGCAAGCTGGCGGATAGTGGTAATTTTAGTGCATAATTCCCCTTCTGAGAAGCGGGTACTGGGAGATGAGTAATCTGCCTATTTCCTAATGAATCCAAGGCTACCTAAGGAATGATGTACCGCCAACCAACGGAATGAAAGGCTGATCAGTCGACTGCGGTTATCCCAAAACACCACGAAAACAAAAGTTATATTTGTTTTCGGCCACCGGTTGGAAGTTCTTAATTTCTGAGATTCTTCAATTTTACGGAAGACACTAATGGTCTGTCATGAAGGCCCCAGGATACAGCTACAATTCTATACTTTATCTTATTGCTAACAGCTGTACGAACAACATTTATATTCTATTGAATAGCCACTTTCTTGGCATTATGCCATGTTTACAACTTTCGCAGTGAAAGAAGAAACCGTTATTTGTCTCAGATGGCCACAATAGTACTACAATACTTAAAGTTTAATTCCCTCCTGTGCTAACTGGGCCACTGTTTACCTCAGTCTGGTTCAAACGTCTTAAGCCAGAATTCTACAACGAGACTATGGGCCAGGTTCTTGGATTTTTTTCTTGGAAAGAGAATCGTCATGAAGAAAAATTACAGTCGAAATCGTTTCTGGTCCTCCTCCGGACTTGTAGATATCGTTTAAAACAATGCGCGAGCGAACCATTTTCCCCTTAACCGTTACGATGAGGGGGCTGGTAAAATTAAATCAGCATTTGCAACTCTGTGAAAATTGTTCGCTGAACTCATTGGGTTTTGAGATGACTATCTAAGTCGTAGGATTCTGATTTAAGCACCACCCAAGAAGCTGGCATCTCTCATGCGTTCTGCAGAAAAATCTCAGATTCCTCAAATTATTTAATAAAATTTTTGAAGAACGCTGATCACACTCCCATAGTGCGTAAAACTTCAGCGCTGATGTAACGGGTTCAAGTGGTGTTTTTCACACGCTGCAGCCGAAAATATTCACAATTCCAAAAGGCAGCAGCTTATAACTTCGACACTTCAATAGGGCCGGAAGTGTGGAGCGTGTGCTGTTGACAGGGCAGCCATAGAGACGCAGCCCGCTCGGCCGTCTAGTTCTGGGGGCCATTGGAGTATAAGCGCCACCTTTCCTGGGTTACTGGGATTAAGAAACTCGTTTCCTACAAAAATGAGTTTGAGGGAACCCGCAATCAGTGGCTCATTCCTTCAGAACTCCACTGAAACTGCAACCACATAGCCGTGACTTATTTCTCAATGAACTGCAACAACTGGCAAGATTTATGGATCCTTAGCAAGGCACGTGCCTGAGCGGAGGCACTGGTCCACATTAGAAATACTTCCTCAAAATGCTGCTTTCGAGCATTGCTCTCTAGCCAGGAATGATAAACGCGGAGACATGTCTGTTTAAAGGCAGCGTCCAGCCACCCCAGTGCCCAAAACCTGCCAGTGCCCAGGCCACCCATTCAAGGATGTCGGCGGTCAAAATTGATGTCTGATCCTCTCACCGCCACCCATTGTCTCTCTAGTGGACACTCGATATGACCTACCTTCCATAGCCGTATAAAAGCGATAAAAAGCTTTAGTTTATGGGAATCTCAGATGAACCTGGATGGATTTCCAGACCTGAAGATATTCTAACCCTAACTGAACTTAGCAGTAACCTTAGTATACTTTGCTTGGTAAAAGAGTTGGTAAAAGAAGCAGTTTGCCCCCTTTGATCTACTGGTATAACAGCTCGTCCGCGCCGAAAATTCCGCACTTTTTAAAATGATTCTCAGGCAATTTTTTAGAAAACAATCAGCATGGTTGAACTAAGCTCGCTGAGCTCTATCAGATGAGATATGAATTATAGGGAAAGGAGATTTTGGAAATTTTGCCTGGACGCTGCCTTTAAGTCTCAGTGAGGAGGTGGGCCTAAGACACAGATTGGCAAAAAATATGGAGAAAATACGATGGTAGCGAAATTGGCATCAACTTACCCTTTCAATTGCTTCTGTTGCAAAGTGTTAGCTTGATAAAAAAAGGGAGTACGGTAGGAAGCGAAAGCATTTATCCCTGCACGACTACGGAAATTGATAAATGTGATAACTGCTCTAAAATTATTATGTGGCTGTATTCATAAAAATGCATGATGTTTTACAGCTAATCCAATTCGAGGTTTGCATCATCTGAAGCTAGTTACGGTAGAAGAACAGCAAAAATTATGTCTCTTTGGGAAAGTCAATCATCCTACTGCTTTTCTTTCGCTTCTGGTCATTTTCTGACTTCTGCGCTAGGTTTAAAGGCCGAGTCCCACCTCATGTTCCTCTACGAGATAAAGGCATATCCTAGACAAATCGGATATGAGGATTCTGAAGATTCCAGAAACATGCCTTTTATCTCTCATTGTTGTCAAGAGCCTTATGTTAAATTCCTTAAAGGCAGCACCACGATGGATTCCGAGATTCACGTAGTTTATGAACCCGGGTGGTTAAGTAGCCGAACGCCAAAATGAGAGCACCAGTAAGCCACTCGTTGCCTAGAGAACAGCCGAAACGTTATTGGACCGGGTGGGCCGGTCACGAAAGATGTGGGACGAGTCTTCTTGTCAGTTTGCTTTGTAAACTAGCTAGAGCGCTATAACCACTGGGTATGAGTGGAGTTGTACGAGTCTTCCATGTGCTCGCACTTGAGGAGGCAGGCGACTCCAACAGAGAGCGCGCAACGAAATGGAAAACTCGCCCGGGAGATCGCGCACGAGTCTTCTGAAGCGATTTTCTCGGTCAGGAATGATTTTCGAGCGGAGAAATTTGGAATTTTCTTACAATTAGCTCCTCTCTCAGCTTTCTTCCATCGAGAACTTAGGAAGCGTTCTGAGCGTGGGTGCTGCCTTTAATTGGTTACTATGCGTAGGAACTTCCAGCAGAAGAGGGAGGCGCTTACTGGCTGACACGTTAGCCGACGTGTTCTTTATTGTAAAGGGCGGAGTAGAGAGCGTGCGTCAACATGCAAAGTTGACAGAATTTGTGCTGACACGGATCTCGTTCAACAGTGGAAATCTCCACCCATTTTGGCTCCTTCGACCTTTCAAAAAAAAGACAACGATTTTTTCGACATTTCTAAGCAATTTTACACAGGTCATTGAAGTCACAGCCAAAAACCCAAAAACGATTTTCAGCTGAGACTGTGCCTCTATTTCGCTGATAATATTAACCATTCGAGCAGTGAAAATCCATGCGTGAAGCTCTGTAGCTCCTGATGTTAGACTATGTAATAGCGAGAAAAGTAAAAAAGTGCAGTAATTCCCTAAAACATGCTTCTTACAACAATCTCAGCAAATTTTCTTCTTCACCAAAAATATGTACCAAAAAGTTGGTGCTCCGCGTTTCGCCTCCAATACAAAATTAGAAGGGAGGGATTACGAAGGTGGCAAGTAGTTGAATAACCATTTTTCCGATGGAGTTTCACTTTCCAGCCGTTCGCGAAAATAAAAAAAATATAAAATGGTGGAAAAATACTAACGAAGACAGACGTCGGCGGCCAAAATTTGAGAGCATATTTTGCCCAAAAAAGGAAAAGGGGCTAATAAAAGAATATTCAACCAGTCCCAGACTCTTCGCTTGATTTTCATTCTGATGGC
>KN549247.1:52122-69822 GCA_000797555.1 Oesophagostomum dentatum | reverse complement strand
GCCGTTCTCGCCCTCACTCGCTCGGCTTGCCCCCTTTGCCCACTCCGACAAGGGTCATTTTCTCAGCGAGGAACACGTTTCATGCATTTCTACTTTAGCTGTGGCTTTTTGGACCACAGTCCTTCCCTAAGCTGGCAAAAACTGCATAGCGGTTTTTTCCGTGGATGCTGCCTTTAAGGCATAATAATTTTGAAATTTTGAAATTTTTCAAATGAAAGAAAAACTTAAAAAAGCGAAACTAATTCCATAAATATTAATACATGCCTTGACTAGCGCAAGTTTCTCCTGCAGAACGGGATCTCTGGAATGTGCTTCAATGGTGAGCAGCCGTTCCTCCACTACTTGAATAATCGTTGTTACAGTATTGGTGACCATCACAAGAACTTTTCGTTTGTGACGAGTTTTGGACGATGGTGATCCATCGCGATCCATAAGGTCGCCTTCAACGAAGCGACGAGGTTGACTTCTGATCATTCGCAATAAGTCCATTTGTGTTTGAAGCTGATCCAAGTCATAGATTATGTCATGATCCGACACCTCACGACCCTTCACTCGCTGTTCCAGTTTCGACAGTTCAAGGAGAATTTCTTTCTCCTTCTCGGACAACGAAACCTCTTCCTCGATCTCCTGTTGCAGCTGAGATTTGAATTCCTGAATGAGGTTTCTTCTTGGGCTGGTAAGGTTTTCTGGACAATGACAACTACTTACGTTGAGATGCTCTTGCAGGTGAAGTAGGGAATTTTCTAGCGCACCTCTCCTTGCATCATCTACCTGAGGCAGTTCTTCGAATAACCCGTTAATCTCGTCCAGGTACTTCTGAACACTTTAAGATGTCAGGTGAAAAATAGTAGATCTAGTCAAAGTAGTCTTTCTGCATATTCTCGCTGTAAAGCTTTCATGACAGGACTGCTGGTGAGACTATGCAGTTGCAGCGCAGCAACTCACAAAAGGGAACCCTTCTTAGGAAGAAGCGCTTAACAAGGCCTTATTTCCCAACCATTATATTTGCACCACACGCGGTACGCCAACAGAACACAAATCGAGAACGCCTCTTGTTTCGATGTTATTAGGCTTAGATCCGCAGAAATTCGCAGTATAGATTTTTGTTCCTGATATGATTTCTCGATAGGATAAACATGCTTCTGTGACCCACTGTAATAGTTTGTACTTGGTTAAACCTGGATGAGCAGACTCTTACCAGCTGTTCTACCGTAAAAACTCGCTAAAGAAAACTATAAGGTAAATTATGAGCAGCAAAAATACGATTTCTAAGAAAACCCACCAAAAGGAGGTGAAGGTCGCTGGAAGCAGCGGGAAGAGGCTTAGGTCCATCATTGTACGACTGGATAATAAGGTGAAGACGTCT
Organism: Oesophagostomum dentatum; assembly: GCA_000797555.1. NCBI lineage: Eukaryota > Metazoa > Nematoda > Chromadorea > Rhabditida > Strongylidae > Oesophagostomum > Oesophagostomum dentatum. Next base: position 68,456 of record KN549247.1, on the reverse strand, counting down.
ACGGATCTCTCCGATAGACTTCTCTAGTGGAGATTCGATATCGGTACTAACTACGGCAACATCTACACTCGAGGTAGCAGAGAGAACCGATTCGGGTCGTTCAAGAGCTTCCGACGACGCCAATGAGCTGATTGATAACTAAAATAGCTGATATTGGAACTGGTCTTTGCCTACACCAAGTGGAAACTACCTGAGATTGTGACGGGGCAGTTTGGATGAGGGTACGAACATGAAGAGGCAGTGAACCCTCGTCGATGTTATATTGCTTAAGTCTGGACAAAAGTTCGTAATATTTTTGGCATAAGTGAATTATGTGGTCACGATTCGGTACACTGAGTCGCTCCAACTTGCTGACCAGTCTTTGGTGACTCAAGCAATTTGAGAGCAGCTGAGCTAGTCGCGCCATTTGTTCGTCACTTTCAGGCATAGACTCCACCATCGTGATGTCATCCTCCATAGCCTTTAGCCATGCTTCAAACTGGGCAAGTTTGATGGCCAATTTTTCCTCGTGACGTCGATACTTCGCTGAGTTAGCGATAAATCTAGCAATTTTGCTGTCGAGGGAGAATGCTTTTCGTTGCAAGTCCGCGAACTCGGGGCGGAATCTTACTCGCATAGAGGCATCAAGAACACTTTCGAGCTCCCCAACGGCTTCTTTCCACCGCTTCCACTCGCCGTCGTTAAACGTTTGTAACTCTTCCAGCGCTCGACTATTTATCAGGCGCAGTGCCTTCTCTTCGTAACTGCGGAACAGAGCATTTAGGTAGTCATGGTAAGAGTACATGTAGTTGAGAGTCAGTCGTTTACGCTGATCTTGCCTGGAGTCATAGAGAGCAGCTAGTCGGTCTCGTTCTGTTTTCTCTTGCTCGGTGAAGGCCAGTTCGTGCAATTCTTCAAAGGCCTTCGTCTCGAGCTCTTCCAACTTCTTCATTTGGAGGATGATAGCGAGAAACTGGAGCGGATCGTCTGCAGTGGGAAGTTCGTTCGTAATAAGGTTCTCCAACCTTTGAGCAGTATCGCCAAAGGTGCTCTCGTCGGGCTAAACATACATTGTATTACCGCTTTCGTTTAAAAATCAGCAATATCAGAGCTTACCGCGCCCACGAGTTGCAGCCGGAATTTCCTCAGGCGCTGTGTGATTGCCAGATCCGAGATCACCATTTCAGCTTGGTCTTGGAGTTGCCTCAGACGCTCAGCTTTTTCTTCCAAGTTTTTGCAGAGGTCTTTGGTCTGAACACACGCCGGCTAATTGCAAGAAGGTAAAAGGACGCACTTTAAATCGGAAACTGAAAAAGAACTCCGACAGAACTTTCTGGAAAAAGCTGCAGTAGATTTCAAAGAAAAATGAGGAACACCTGGCTGGAATTTGCAATTTTTTTTAGCAAGTTATAATCTCAATGAACTCGAAAACTCTTATTTTGGAGATGTCTTCAAAAATACTACACGAAAGGAATTCAGCTGTTAGTACACAGATCAAAAAAATAGAAAGCATCATGTCCTCCTCAAATTTACTGTAGTATTCGCTATAAAAAGGTAGGTTCAATGCGATTCAATGCGACCTTTGCTAGTCCACTTTTCTTTTGTGACTACTATTGCTGTAACATGTGACTTAAAGGCAGTTTACCACCAAAATTTGGTTGGTGAGTTTCTCTAGTAGGACTGTCAGAGAGGGTCTGCTCTGTAACCTTGCCATAGTAGCAATCCCCAAAATCTACCCATTTTGAAGAAAGATTCTTATCAAATATGAAGTCCCTGCTAATAAAAGCTACAATTCAACAAGGAACAATACTCGAAGCAGGGCTCTGAACGAAGGTAAGGGCTGCAGCTTTGGTCATGTCATCTGTTTATCCTCAAAAACATATTCGTGCAAGAGTGATAATCTAGCATTAATTCTTAGCCTGTTCCTTGGCTCCGTACTTTGACGTGTCGTAGCTTTTATTAGCAGGGGTTTCATTTTTGATAAGCCTTTTTCTCCAAAATGAGTAGGTTTTGGATTTGCTACTTGGTAAGCCTGCAGAGCAGGTCCTCCCTGACAGTCCTACTAGAAAAGCTCACCAGCCAGATTTTGGTGGTACATTGTCTTTAAACGTTGGGAGATGAAGTGTACCTGTCTACTATGTTCTAGCAAGATTAAATGTTTAAGCAGATTAAAAAAAGACTTCCATTGATCTCCTCTTAAATTATCAAGCAGTTGGAAATAGAAGTTGCCTGTCCTCTCAAAATTTTCTTGTGGCACTCCCTATCTCTCAAATGTTCACATGCAAAATTATTTCAATTTCAATTCCTGAGTCATGAGTGGGCACCATTGCAGACCACTCGGTTTTTCTCGAACGTTGTCGTCATCGATATAGAGTGCTTGTGCATTCACCAACTATCGTGGCGTCTGTTCTGATGTTGAAGTGCTTGTCTGTTTACTCAATCATTCATCGGTTTTTTTAAAGGTAGCAAACGCGGGAAAACCTCGGAAAAGCTATTTTTATGCATGTATTCAAGATCACACAACTTCAGTGGGTTTTTCTTTGATTGTATGATCCGACCTATACAGTAATGAAACTCTTGCCATTAGCTAGGCCTCCGTATGAGATATTACCTGAAGAAAGAGCTTATTCTATAATTTCACACCAATCACGGTGAAGTTAGTGACCCAGCGATAAAAAAATCGATTAAAAAACATTAAAAAAGCAAAGTAGTCTAGCATTCTAATTTCTTCTTTTCCATTTTTAAAATCTCCAATCAACACGTTCTCAGCTTAAGATGCTTGTGCGAGAACATAGCTCCTACAAGTCCAAAATGAAACAAAAGAAGAACAAAGCAGAAAGTTCGCCTGGAGGCATTTCCGGCAACAAAGTTTTATTCTTCGCACGCAAAAGAGTTCTGCTGACTCTTCCTCAAGAATATCTCAGCGTCATTTCGAGATACCTAGAGCAGAATACTGGCAGCAAATTTGCACAACTTTTATGGGATTACCATCCACTTATTCTAGCCTTGCTATAAAACAGCATGATTCTTTTTTTATCTTTCCTCGTCCCCGTAAGTTGGTAATAAGCTTGGGGAACTTTTTTGAACTTCTGTATCAAAATCAGTAGTATATTATGCAGGATTTTTTCATTGCTATTCAGATACGACAAAAGTGATATCACCTATTTGCGTTTTGCAAAACGCCTACGCCAGTACAAAATAAATGTAAACAAAGGTGTTTTAGACAGTAAAAAAAGAAAATGGCATTTACTAGCCTTGGATGAACTTTTTTTTGACAGTATCAGGGAAAGAGAATCTTGTTTGTTCGCCTGTGAGATCAAAGCTTTTTATCAGTTATAGAATTCTCTTTCAGCGTGGGATTTTCCTTTACTCGTCCGGGGTGGTATGTATCAACTGTTTGAACAGACCGACTGGTCGCTATGCCATATCACAGTGTTCGTGTAAATGTTTGAACAGAAGTGTTCGATCTCACCACCCATTTTCTAGTAAAGCAGTGCATTCACAGTTCGACTCAAGCGACCGTGCTCCTTTGCTTAGAGGTTGGACTGTGATCAGACATGTGTGGTCAAAATAATATGCGAACGCACTGTGATAAGGCATAGGGACCAAAGACGATCAATAATGTTTACTCAAACTCTTGGTATATGCCACCCCTGATTAGTTCAGATTCACAATATTTCGGTCATCTTGCGAGCATGCTGAATTTTTTTACATCATGACAGCATCTGTAGTGATTGGCTACTGTAAAATGAGCGCATATGCTATCAATTATGTTTCAACGTCTACAGCGTGGCGTATGATATGGTAATTTGAAGTGATTTTCTAAGCTAGGATTTAAAATCAGGATATTGTGTGCCGCTTTTCATAAGTGTGAGTGTACAGAAATGGGGAAGGGGAGGACGGTTGTTAGCTTCATTTCTGATATGCTTCCTATATCCCAACATGATCGCCGTATAAAAAAAAGATAGCGAGATCTGTGTAAATGATTAAGAGCAAAAAAACTTTTGGGAGAAAAAGCACGTGGCTGAAGATACCCCCATTACCTCTTGTGTGAAAAATTCTTTTAATATGCGAAAATGGCTATTCTAGTCCTTACGCGGGAATCTGTCCCTTCCAGGGATATACTTTGCACATGCGTCAGGATTTCTAAAGCTGAAAAATAAAACTAAGGAACAGTCAGTATTGCAAATGCGCTAGAGCTGTGCAGGAGAAGACAAAGTGCAATTACTCAAAGTAGTCGCTTTGTTACTGTTTAACGGTAAAAAAGGGCCTAGTACAAGCGCCCACAACTGAGAGCTTTGAAACTTCAAAACCAAGGTGTGAAATGCAGGCAGTATAAAACAGACATCAGGTTCTCAAGCTTTCGTTCCGTCTAGAGCAAAAGGTATAATACTTATTCGCGTTAACTCCAGCGACAAAGTCTCCTACGAGACAGTTTTCATTTGTACCTTTAGAAGCTTGGGTTTCGTGATTAGATTCTTGTTAATTCTTCTTTCTGTTAAAAACGTTTCTTCTAAGCGGGTTTCGGTAAAGCGAAAAGCATAGATGTGGTAACTCGAGTCTTTCAAGTAAAAGCTGTTCTTTTTAACGGAATAAAATAGGCTTTCTTTCAGTCCATAAAATTTTCAATCTCACTTTTCAGAGCTAGAGCGTGATCGTGAATAAAGATGACTGGGGTCAAACCGTGATTTTTCTCAAATTCATGCTGTGAGTTAGCTTTATTTGATCAAACAGTCATGTTTCTCGTATCGCTGTTCTTTTCTATTTACTTTCCTACGAAATCACTGATCCCCGCAGCAAGTGATTAAGGCGGAGGATGAAAATGGCTGAGACACTGAGTCAATTCAATGCCTCGCAGTTTAATTCACCAGCTTATGCAGTGGCAAAACAGTTTTGAGTACATCTGGGAATATAACTGACTGCTTTGAAGGGAATATCTCATACCGTCAGATTGTCTTCTAGAGGACAAAAGACTGTTATGTGCGGAGTATTGAATACCTGGAAATCGTGCTAACCCTGCTGCTCCTTTCGCTTTACGGTAAAACTTTGCTCAGAGGGGAACGGTCTAAAGTGTATCGCTGAACGAAAGATACCAAGAATGTCAGGAACACCTTCGAATCTCAGTAGTAGCCAGCTGTATGTAACTTCTTCAAAACGCTCATTTTAAGTGAGTTGCATATGTGTAAACCCAGCAATTCACAGCCTTATTACTGACATGACTTTATCAAACAGTCTAACGGCAAAAATTTGGAAAAGAATAAAGTTTAGCTTCGAAAAGTCAGCCTTTATCAAACGGCTGTAGATATTGTGATGTTGTACCTTGCTCATGTGAACAACAAGGGAGAGGCCATACAGCATTAATGCATACCGGAGGTATTACATAAGGATAATTTTACTGCTGTCCGCTTTCCCAGTCCAGAAATCCATGTTCCGACCGCTTTCTTGCAAGTACGAATTCGAGACGTGTCATGTCAAAAAGTAATCGAAAAATTCTCAGAAGCCTTTTTCCAAAAATAGAAAGCCAAGAGAAGGAAGTATTTTCCAGTATGTTCTCCTAATCTGAGGTGTAGCTTAGTAAGCCACACGCAATCGCATGTGCTGCTGATACAATTTCTTTTGAATTTAGTAGTATACTTAATTCTACTTATCAAAAGGTCCCGCTTCTGAACCACAGGTAAAAGAAAAGCAAATGTCCCGCTTCTGAACCACAGGTAAAAGAAAAGCAAATAAGTTCTATTTGAGGATTTAGATAAACTCAGTGCATTTACATGGAATGACGCTTAGAGCGGATAGATTGAGAAAAACAAAGTGCAAGGTAAGGTTTTTGGCTCGTCTAGCGAAAGTAAAGAGGATGATGAGTGTAGAGAGGAAGACTATAATTTCTTTGACCAAAACATGCTTCACTGTTGTAGAATTTCGAAAATAGAAGGGAATGAAAAAGCGATTCAATGAAAAACGATGAAGAAATGGACGAAACTGGCATAACGTGCAAAAACGAGTAAATTTGTAAAACGAAAAAAAATCGAGCACAGATTGTAAAAAAGTGAAGCCGGTGAAATAGGGAAGAAAGCCTTACCAAATTCTCCACATCGGGGTGACGATCACTAGGAGTGGCCATCTGGGTGACATCGATAGAGGAGTCGGTGGAAGTGATAAAATCACGTGCAGCATCCAGGTATTCGAGCCGGACGCGCATAAGATCTCGCAGTTTGTCTTTTTCGAAGGTTAACAAATTCAACCTGAAACGGCCGAGTCAGAACTGCTCTGCAGGGACCGCTGGCCGACAGTCTGTCTAAGGAAAAAACCCACTTTTCGTTGATGCGATCGAACTCAAGCTGGAAGAAGCTGCCGCTGATGGCAAGCAGATCAGCTCGTAGTCGCAGGGCATCATTCTGCCATTCGGAATCACAGCGTTCTACCAGAGTCTCAAGTTCTGCAGAGACTGATGGTATCTGTAATTCTCACCATTAGCAGTATGAACCCTAGTTTTCTCATGCTTTGCATAATTTCCAGGAACACTGCTGAGCTTCACTAGATTACTGTCAACAAGGTTTTTCACAATTCGTAAAAAATAGCACATGATCACAGCTTTAAAAATGAGATTCCTCAAACATCAAATTCTTCTAGATCTGGCTTGTGCAAATATTTATTTTTGTCCCAGGATTAACTTAACGCGAAAAAGAGGTTATATCTGCTATGTGAGCAAACAGCACTAGCAAATAAAAACTTCTTGAACTGCGTTATATTTTTTATCATCGTGTTTACTTTGCGCTTCACTCGAAACTGTTGCGGAACCTGAACTTGGGCTTAATTAGATCAGCACATTAGGTAGCGTGAGAAATTGCCATGATTTGCTATTGAATTTTCTAAATCTGTTCGCTAAAAGTAGTAAATTACAGAAGTTCGAAAACTGAATAGATAAAGTTTTGAGGAATTTCTGCAGCCAATAAATCGGTTTGTACAGTAATTTCTGATTCACCGTTTGCATATGTATAGCTTAAATTTCGGTAGTAACACATATAAGGCTTTCATTTTCTTTAACTCTTTATATATATGTATATATATATATATATATATATATATATAAAGTGAAAAAGCCAGAAGCTCCTCGTATCACTGTTTTTCGGCCTGGAACGGCTCAAATGTCATGGAGAAAAGTTTCTGGATGGATTCCTTCTTGCACTCAGCTATGTTGCACGTTATAATATAGCGAAAAATTTTTAAGTTTTCTATTTTCTAAACACAGCAAACATGTTCAATTCCTTCTCTTGCAAAACCTGTTTCTACAAGTGATGATAAGCGTTAAATGGAAAAAGTAACATCTGCGTTACCTAAGACCCCTTTCCTCTTCTTATGCTGTAGCCAAGATGAAAAACCAATCCTATCAGAAAGCAACATTCTATTTTTGGGGTCACCCACGTGCTTCGGCAAGATATGAAGTTCAGAAACATCAAAGCAAGTCGTAACGTTTGTAGACGCTAGATGAAACCTTCGGTGTTTGCATGTGACCGTATGTTTTTTTGCTACTGTGTTCGGAAGCCTGTACAGATAAAAACTGGACACAATTCACTGGGTGCAGAAATTGTCCCATAATCAGCGAATGACACTGTTATGGCTACCAGTTTGAATCAAACCCAAATGCACGCTGATCTGGGACATAATAGGGAATGATGATGACAATTATATAACCCACTTCAACGCGACGTTGTAATCAGAAAACTCTGGGTTTTTGATTTTCTGTAAAACTGGTGAGCTGAAACGGTTTGGTGAACCTGATGAATATGCTATTCATGATGCCGCTTTTCGAAAATGCGTAGAAAAATCTAATTGAGCAATAACTTATTGCAAGTAATACCGGAAGCGCTTTTTTCGAAAAAAATTTTCCTCTAAGAACGCGTAGTTTTGCCTCGTCAACAATTCTCGTAATCTCAGCACAATAAAAGTACCATTTTCCAAAAATTCATGTAAAAACGTCCTTAATGCGGAAGAGAATCGAACCAGCTTAGACGTGCTTCGGCCATTACAACTAAATCAGCCCAGTTCACTGCACTCAGTCAGCCAATAATCCGCTCTCGCACTGCCCTTCAGTTCTTTTAGTCCGTTTTTATACATCAAAAGTCCATTCTTAGATCTGTAATGCTGAACAGTGCGTTGTGACATCTGACAAATGTCACTTCTCTTTGAAAAGTTGTATAGTACGACGATAATACATCAAAAGCGCGGCCTACTCTTTCAGAAGAAAACATGGCAAGGTTTTTGATTAAAGTGACATGGATTCGATCTGATTGTTTGGATGTCAGTCACCTTAATGGCTCAACGATTACAGCTGATTTCGACCTTCATTTCGCTGTTTTTCCCTTATAATGAGTTCGAAGTAAATGGCTTGTTTCAAAAGGCCCCACTTGGAAAATTTCAGAAAAATCTTCTACTTGGGATCAATGCTGACTCGGGAAATTTAAAATCTATTTTGGTCAGACTGCCCTGGTTACCGCCAATCTATACTTTGATAGAGTAACAGCAAAAGGTCATTTTTAGTTCCATTACATAATATAAGTACGTCAAAAAGCCGAGAAGAGCGTAAACCAGAGCTTTTGGTAGTATGCATTATCGCTAGAATTCTTCGGTTGCTTGCGTTTTTCTCAGTGGCCGGCATATGAGCTTTGCGAGGAGAGCTGCTGGACCCGACAAAAAAGTAGATGTCCTCGCAGCGTGCGGATTTTCGCTGCACGATGGTATAGCAGACCGTCTTAGAATAGTGTTTTCCAGCGTATAAACTAACATCGATAAGTCGGCGGCTAACAAATTGCAACTCGCCGGTCGCCCTTGTCGACGGGTGACCTTGCGTGGGGAAGGGAAAACGTCTCGATCGCAAAACACTAGCGCCGCGCCAATAAACACGGCATTTCACGCTTTTCAGAGAAGTATAAAGCAGCAAAACAGCGAAGAGCAGTCTTGGTGCATTACCTCGGCCACTGTGATCGTGTTCCACGAGATATTTCGATTTCGCAGATATTTCATAGAATCGTAATAGTTCTGAAGGCGACGGAATAGTTCCATTTTGTCGCGTAGTATCCGTCTTGCCTCCGAGTGTCGCTCGTCTAACTGCGGACAGAAAGTCACCAACTCCTCGCCAACCTCCTGAAATGAAGCGAATCAATAGGCACAGAGACAACTAGAGGGCGACTACGAGTCGAGGCACAGTGATAACGTCAACACTGGACACTGGGAGGGCCAGCCGGGTTCGAACCCGGGCCACAGAAGCCCTGATGCTATGGGGCCACTCGGGTGAAACCGACACACACGGATCGATGCGCCGAAATGAACGCGGCAAAGGTTTATTATGCTCACCGGCACAAAAAGACTGGCAATACGGCGCTGCTGTCGTATTCAGGATCAGTGGGCTTCCCCCTGTGTGGGTACAAGTCAGAGGAGCTGTATACCTACATGGCAGAGCAGCTAGAGGGATGACAATAGCCGCGCTCAATACTATTTTTGGCGGACGGCGCCTTCTCCTTTGCAGCGAAAGTGCAAACGGAACGCCGTCGCCGCCGTCACGGTCGCCAACGCATCTGCTGCTGTGCAACCGGCAGCGCCAACCAGGAACCCACTGGGCCACTTGGGTGTGTGTGGAGAAATAAATGCGAGATATAAATGTGGGCGCCCATCGGGTTGTTTGGACAGAGTTTTTCAACAAACAAGACGACGTCGACGGAGCGAACGTGCCGCGGCTGCTGTAAAACCCATTAAAACATATGTACACAATTATCTGTGCTGCTTAGCAGAGGAGGTGATCGCAGTGAAGCGGGGTGATGTGGGGTGCCGAGACGTGCTGAACCTTCCCCGTGCGGTTCATCGCCGAAAACATAACACATCAGTTGTTCGGTGGAAACAACGCCGTGAAAACACAGCCCCGGCTAAACGCCCCTGGGCTCACGAAAAAAACCAGAGGCATTTGCGCGCACGAGCTGTGATGTGTTCAGAGTACAGAATTGATTGATTACACGAATGTTGCAATTTCTGCAAAAAAAAGGAACTTCAGGTTATTTCCAGCAGCAAGTTGCGAACACGCGAAAGACATTTTGGCAGAAATTAGGAAGAGAAATGACATTCCGTAGGCGTAACAGACTCTGGAAGAAGTAGTGAAGAACCGCACGGAGAAGGAACGCATGTTATTGATGGCCAAGTGCCGAAATTGTAGCATATAAGAAGGAATTTGACGTATCTTACTGACAGGAGTTATCAACAAATCAACTAATTTCATCGTAGACGGTGTTTATAGTGCTAAAGGTAAAGTACCCACCGAAGGGTTAACGGCGTGTTGTGGCAAGTGTTTACAGCGGTAAGTCAGCTGAAGTTTAGCGAAGTACTCTTCAAAAGTAGGTGCTGAAGGCAGTCACAGTTGTGACGAAAACTACAGGTATTCTTTCAGGCTAGCAATACTAGAAAATGCCTACTTCCTGGACAAGTGATAATGGGTGCATTCTGATAAGTGTCTTTCTTATGAATTTAATGAGCTATCGCGGGCGTTGTACACAGAATGATCAGAGGAGGGCGTTGCGGAGGCAGAAGTATACTCGTATATAGTCTGGGAAAGTGCAGAGTCAACAGCGTCCGTACTCGACCCAGCGCCACTGGTGCAGAGACGGTAGTAACCGACCTGAGAGTCATGTACAGTCGGGCGTTCCCCTCCGATTCCTCTAACAAAAACGCCGCGCTGAATTCGGCAAATCGATCTTTTACTGAAGAACAAAGCGAAGAATGCAAAAGTGAGCGATTCACGCGCATTCCGGATCTGAATCATGCAGACGCTGAGCCACTGAGCGAGCTCCCTGTAGGGTCTACTACGGCAGATAAGGCAGACAGGCGCTTTTCGACGCCTAGTCCGCGCAGTTTCGGCCAGTATGGTGGTTGCTATCAATCACTTCGAAATCATGAGTAATGATATGCCAACATGCTACAGAGCGAGAAGACAAACTGGCCAACACATGGGATGGCAAGAGTACGTTGATTATCAGAGGGAAAGCCGGTTGGGTGGGGAGGCGCGCGCGAAACTGCGGCAGTGTAAAGAAAACGACGACGACGCACGAGAGAGCGCACATGAACGAGGACGTCACAGAAACAGACCTGGACGATGCTGTGAGCGACGGCACAGTCCTCCTCTCCAGACATTTTTAGCGAATTCAAGCGCTCCTCGAGCTTCGTTTCGACCATGACGCGCAGGCGGCGTATGGCGAGTCGAAGCGGATGTTCCAGACCAGTGAGGGGCATGCGGTTGCAGCATTCCTCGATACGGCGGATTTCCGCTAAAGTGGTAGGCTCTACGAGCTTGCTGTTCAGCAAGGACTCGCTTATTTTTAGGATCTGGTCCATGCTCTGCTCCCAGAGCTCGAATTCGTGGAGCTTCGCTTCCCAGCGCTTCCGGACTTCGTCCAGACGCTTGCTGCTCCAGTCTCGCAGCACAGTGTTACAGTCTTCCATGTCATTCATGGATGCTCGAACTTCGTCTTCGTTTGATTCACGTCTGTCAAGGATCAGCTCAGCTCGAGCGATCACTTCCTTTACATAATCCTGAAAGAGAAGAGTTTTCCGATAAAAAAATAAAAACGGAGAAGCCAAAAATCCTTTGTAACTACCTTATCAACAGGTGGTTCAGGATAATTCTTCGTGGAGCTAGTACCTTCTCCATGTATCTGAAAGAAACAGGAACTTGTTAGCGCTGTTCTCTCTACGCCATCCCTTACCCTAGCAGTGCACAGTTGGAGAGTTTCTCTATAAATTCGGCAGTCAACATATGGTGCGGCTTCGTTTTCGACTGCATCGATCTCCTTTTCAAGTTGATCTATGATGTCGAGAGCTTTAGCTCGGTCCTGAAATGGGCTCGACTGACGGTTCAGGGGCAAAGTCCCCGTCAAAGGACATTTGCCTACCAAAGAAGCCGCAAAACATGGAATTTTAAGGAAATCTCGTCATTTTGCATAGCAAGGTATTTTTTCATCAGAGTGGAAAGGAGGAAGAAGGGGAACACTTAGCACTAGGTATCCTCATTTAAAACCCCTCTCCTGCACTAAACCGCATCTCTGCATGTACAAAACGGAATCTTCGAGGAGATATCGTGTTCAGTATCTACACTCTCCCGCTGGTTAAAAACGAATCTCTCCCTTTGCAGAGAGTAATGTATTATTATTCCCTCCTACCAACTGCAGACGCAGGAACTCGATGCGATGTGAACTTGCCCGCAGAACAATCGATTAATATCCGAATTACTCCACATCACTGCCCGTGATCAACTACCAGATCTTTGTCTCTATAGTTTTGCTGAAAATATTACATCTTCTATTTCCAATCTAATATTCTAGCCTTGACATTACTCAAATCCTCATATTTTAGCGGTATCAAAAGTTGGAGATCCATTCAAATTCTCAAAGCAAGAGCGAGGATTTGACGCAAATCCCGAGCAGTTTACACTGGTATACATATAAGAGGTAAGAATTTATGCTCTTCTGAGCGATGGCAGAAAATACCCACGTAAGCATCCGGAGAGCGCAGCCATTCCTGCAGCTGCTCCAGGTAGTGTTCCACGGCGCTCATCTTCGGCAAAACCTTGCGCAGCGCCGTCAGCTTTCGTTTCTTCTCCATTTTCTCGAATCCTTCCTGGAGCTCGCTCCCTGCATCCATAGTGGGATGCTCACGCAGGCTTGTCTACAACTGCAGAATTCAGGATCGTCATCAATCTTCGCATAAACCTCTTTTTCCCTAAGTTAATCTCCCATGCGACGATAAAATGCTGATTCTGGTGATTCACAATGATAATACGCGAAAAGGCATGCATTTAATCTCCATACATAAGGATGCTAATTATAGATTCGACTTCTTATCTAATAGAAAAACTGAGTTTCCATCTCCTACGCGACCACAGTTGTGAACCACACAGCCATCTCGCATTTATCGAAGAGAATGAGCCCATTACGCTGTGAAATGCGCTGCAATCCAGTTCTGCGTGCCTGGCAGAGCTTTTTTGGCGCTTCTTCAGCGGTTCTGCAGCTGTGGCGTCAACTGTCACAGCGCTGTCCGTTGCAAAGTGTTGGTCATACCTCGATATCCTGGATGGTCGCGGTCGCTTCGCTAACATTTGTAACTTTACTAATCTTTTGAGAAGTTGATGGGACGAGTTCGACCACCAGACGACTGGTTGTGGCAAACTGAAAAAGGCAAAGTGTTGTTCTTATAGGATTGAACAGCAAAATGGAGGAGCAGTTGAAATTCATGGAAGGATGGGGGCTTATTACCTGTGGGTATATAAAATGGAACAAAGGTTTATGATTAGCACCGTCTTCTGAAATGCAAAGTTCAGGAAACCTCAAATTTTTCTTCACATTTATTCATTTCTTTCTCTCTTGTATTTTTGAGTACTCGAATGATCATAAAAAAACATTTTTTTAGTTGAAAGCGGAATTTCTTTGTCCATCTGGTAATTTTCCGTATCCACGCTAATCTCTTTTTCTGGTTTTATGAGAAACCTAAGCAACAAATAATTTACGTGCCCGTTTATTCGAATAAGACTCTGATACGAAGAATAATTGCCTATTTAACATCTGTAAACAAACGTAAGAGTATTGAAGAGCAGGGCTGCAAAATCTGAACCATTAAAAACTGCATCTAGTCTGGTTCACAATTCGCAGTTTTCCAACAAAAAAACGCCTACTCGAAATCTTTGAAAATCCAAGGATAGGAAATGTACGGCGCACTTCTTCTCAGAAATGCACCTGAATCTAGGATGTTAATCCTTAGACAAGTACAGATCAGTGGGTATCCATGTCATGGTCATACCCTAGTCACTGTATTCCATAATACAGTCACATGTTGACTGGTTTAATTAATTTCCGAGGACAGCGCACTCATTGTCGGTACGAAACACGCGGAACTGTCATAGGGCCTCTCCGGGAGTATTGCCTCAGTTGCGTAGAATAGACTGGTAATCGGTGTTAATAGATTTGTCTAGAATCGAAGACGATAGAGTATAGGAATTCGTTCAGGTCTTACAGCTAACAAAGGTAACTTCAGCTGCTTTTACTGCCATTTACATAATCAGTAGATGCATCCGCTGCTCATTTTCGGATGTGATTACTTTACATAACTGTTCGATGCGGGTTTTGCTGAATATTCCTTCGAATGAAATGTAGTGTTTCACTCAATCTATCTTTCTCTTTTCTTCCTATTCTTTTCTCCTTTGTTTCTCGTATCCACCACACTTTGCTCGGGTTTTGCCAGATCCCTACCTGCACAGCTGTCTCTTCGGTCGACAGTTCTGCGTAGCCCAAAAAGTAATGTCCTTCATGTCCTTCACTTAGAAACAATTGATGTTGCTCGTATTTCCGTTGGAAGAAAAAACAACAAACGTTGTTTATTCATACTGTATGTTTGTTACAGTATGACTGCGCGCCGATTTCTGACAGCACATAGTTGCTATTTTTGGGCAGCATCCGGCACTTTAGTGACTAACGGCATTGACAGAATATTCGCTCGCTAGGGAACCGAGAATGGAAGCGAGAAAAGAGGCGAGATCCTTGCATGATTGTGGAAGCTTAGAGTATCTGTAAATTAGGTGTACGGTTGTTTATGTCGCAGCCACGGCATGTGATCGGCAAAAAAATGGCAGTTCTACGAAAACATCAAATTTCGCGCAATCAATTTTCATCACATCGAAACCCAGTGCGGTATTTCCTAGCAGCTGTAATGGATGGGCAATTACTTCGGTAGTTTTTCCGGTTAGTGTGAACTGCAACCTAACTCGAAGTGCAGACGCTCTCAGTGGTTTCGCTGTAGCGTACGTCAACACGCCCCCGTTCAATCGTCTGCTTTCTTGCAAGCCGGAGCTGCGAATGTTAGCATTCCATTCGTCGTAGCAAAACATTGTAGCTGCAACAGAAATGCATTTTCTGTTAAAGATTTTACTTCTCGGATTCTTGGAATCTGTTATCTGACGGAAGATCAAGGCAGAATGAATTATACACCGCAAATACTCGGCTGTCAGCGGGAATCGACGACACTTCAGTGAAAAAAAAACTCTGAGCACGCATCGGTCACGAAGTTCTCCCATGCTGTTACATCTAATCAGTTTGTAAATAGATTACTGCGCGTTCAGATTGTTGCCTCTTAACCAGATTCGCTTCGGCTTATGCTAGTAGCCTCCCTTTCAACAGCGCAGCTATAGTGGACGCAAACTTCCCAGTTTATTCCAAAAAAAACATGAAATTCCTAAAACCTGCAAGTTCAAGCTCTACACTTTACTGTTTATAGACCCTTTCTGAATCCCAGTCCTACAAATTCGTACTTGCAAATAGAAGGTCAATATGTATTGACGCCAAGATCATAATGTACATCTACACCAAAAAAGAAAGAATTGACATCTACAATATTTATGCTCATTTCACCATTTCGCTCATTTGTCTAAGATCAGCAAAAGATCATTGAATCTACGTATGAGCGCTCGTAATGAAGCTGTTAATGATGTGATCTTTTATTTCGCAAAAACGCAGTAAGAAACTCAGCTTTTACCAAAAAAAACTCAGAAGATAGCATTGCTAACACCTAAATTTCGATCTCCTAAAGAGCTGAGAGCGAGCACTTATGGAGAAGAGGTAAGTACGAGCTTCCTATGTTATAATTCACATTCTGGGACTTTTGAACTCTACTTTCTTTTCGCTGTTAATACATGATCTTGTATACAACAGAAAAAACGTTAGCAAGTGGTGTGATTCCATGATTTCATTCTCGGAATCAGTAGATAATGCTTCTTTTAACCCAATTTGATGCATTTACAGTAAATCAGCTGATGGATTCGCGTCCATGTCTAGCCATATAGAATTATCACTAAATGCTATATAGCAGCAGATGATGGGATGAACACATTTCATACTTATCTGTTCCATATCCCCAGCAAAAGCGCTTGGAATTCTAGGGTTATCGTTTTGTCGGCGGATAGTCATCAGCTTGCATGATATGCTTATTTTAGGCACAGAATGGTTAGACCTGCTTTTTTGAAAGGCAAAATAATTGCAGATCTTCAGTTATAAATAAAATCAAACTAATTATCTCCTTCTGCTTCTCCTTTTACAGTGGGATCGTGTAAGATTTCCGGATCTGTTCATATGCTTCTATTTCCTATGTGAAAGGATTGCTTCGCCTCTGCAGCGAAGGGTTTCTCTTCTTCACCAGTAGCTATTTGCAGATACAGGGCAATTTTTGGTTTTCTATTATGCTTTTTTAACAACTAGGAATTATATGTGAAGGGCCTCTGTGCTCTAGATCTTCTATTTTTCCCTTTTAAAATTCTCCCAAAAGGCGTGCTTCAGTGG
>KN549247.1:32631-48975 GCA_000797555.1 Oesophagostomum dentatum | reverse complement strand
GGAACGGCGCCCGGGGTGTGCGTATGAGCAGGCAAATTGAGCTTAGTTGGATAAATATAGGAGTTGCGGTTTTTTACTGTGAGTTTGATGGGACTGAGTTTTAAGTATTCGTCATTCCTGGAATTTCGTGTTCGAAAATGAAAGTATTTCATGACCTCACAGAAGCAGTCAAATCTTGAAATCAAATATTTTTGCAGCAGTATCTGTCTAGAATAATTTTATGCAAAAATCCTAATCTCCCAAATCTCAAGAATCCCGGGAAATTTCCTTTAAAATGGACTGCAGTGGCTGCTAGATATCAGAGGTGGGATGTGTCAGTAATACCGGCTGAGCGGCAAATCGACGTCCGATCTTTCAACTGTTGGGCACAACAATTGTCCCGACCGTCAGAGGTCGGCAAATGAAAGCATGGTTCATCTTTGAAATGTGACCTATCAAGCACTAGTAATATCAAAAAACCCTATTCAGCAAAACATCCAATTTTTGTGGCTATAGGCGAAGTAGCGAAAATGCAGAAATCGATTCGTTAGCTGACCGTAACCTGACCTGACACCTACACATCCTGCTGCAGGGCAATTTGAAGGGGATTTGGCCAGAGTGGTGCTTTTTGAGTAGAATTCGCGAGTTTTGGACTACGAACTAGAACCAAAAGCGGTGCCATGCAATTTTACAATTTGGACGGCACTTCAAACCTGTAGACATCCTATAACACCGTTTCCAATCATGCGCCTGGATGATTTACTTTATTTTCACTCCTGCAGTTCATCCTCTAGTGCAAAAAGATACATAGCGCCTTAGCCGTCGCGCTGGGATGCGTAGTGGTTCTACTGGTTGTTGTCAGCTCTGCTTATCAATGGGCAAGGCTGGCGAATAGAAGTGCAGCGGATTCCACTGCGATTGCCTAGCCACTGCATACCGAATCTTCACGTCGAAGAACGATACTTTCCGAAAGAAGTCGGCTGAGAAAGGACTTTCTGTATTTACCCACATATAACGTATGCTACCCATGCGTAAAACGGTTACTTTACGAAATATCTGCTAAGAAGTGCAAAAGTGCAAATATTGATTGATGATGAGTGATTATCTCTTCAAAAACACTCCTCGTTGTTATCTTCCACGTATCGATACAGTGGATACAAAACTCAAAAACACCCTTATCAAAACGACTCCTAGCTCTTTCGCAACATCAGATAGTTTCTAGCACTTTTGATAAATTTAGCAAGCGCGCTGCACTACGTATGAATGAATGCATCGGTGCACCCTTTGGAGTCGTTTTGCGCTGACCGCAAAGAAGCGCCTCGCCGTTCCAGCTCGGCCAAGCGTTTTGCATTACGTCGAGCTCGACGCCATCCCGTACCATTGAACCGGTCCTACTTTTAATGCTGGGCTGGCGTTCGATTGAGTTTTTTGGTCGTTGGCGCCTCGTTGAGGAGGAGGATGACGTGCTCTTCCACACTTGGACGGTGGAGGGATCGAGCGCTAATCAAGCCGAGGGGTGCACCATGTGGGAGCACTCCAAATATATAGACATTTTCGAATAAATGGACAGCCGAGGACCAGCCATCAGCCCTCAGCTTACTGGGATTGTACTCCATGAATATTACACTTACTCCAGAAGAAATAGTGTTTGTTAGACTAGTTCTGATGGTTATATGTATCAACAAATCGCACGAAGTGCTCACATATGGTTTACTAGACAAGCTCCGTAGTTTTCTTTTAACCTTAACTTATTCATTACCAGTTTTAGCATTGCAAAATCCGACAATCCGAGAAGTGTGCTAGAAAATCATAATCAGTATTTGCATTCGACCTCTTCTTCCCCATGGGAACTTCCCGCTAAAATCTCAATTGGCTCCGGCACTGTCTCCCAAAACCTAGTATCTTGTTAGACAAGTAGGTTTCACTAAGCGCAGATTGATGGCTACCCAGATACACGCATAGCCTATCAAAATACACCTAATACAGCCCTTTCTGTTGCAGTTAACCGGAAACTGCTCAAGAGATCGAGCATGAGCTATCGCCAATCCACTTCACCAGCACCGACTGCGGCGCGGTCAGCTGCAGTTACGTACAAGCTGCAGCAGGGCGATCAACGGACTGTGGCGCTGGTGCAGTAACGAAGAGCCAGCTGTTTTTCTAGTTTTGGAGTACTTCCTCTCTTTTTTGACCTAATATTATAGTATCATTTGTTCTCAAGTCGTGTTGTTGACGATGCAGAGCTCTTCGTTCTTAACGCAGAAATGCTGCATCCACTAACGCAAGATTGTGGCTTGCTGCTCCAGCGCCAATTCATGTCCTGTCGTAACTGGTACGTAATTACACAAAAATTCCGTCGTCGGCAATGTTAAGATAAATCTAGATGTAGGTTAAAATTAAGAAAGCAGTCAGTTCCACAGCCAAAATTGCAATGCACAAATTTAAGGCAACAACGAAAACCCGCCATGTTTGGGCGTGTATTCCGGAATAGCGTGAGTTCATACTCTGATTCCCCAGAACTGCATAGCTAAGTGCAGTGAAACATGCGAAGCGTTTCTTCGCTCAATCCAGACTCTCTCTTGCAGCTGCACGCATGCACGAGCAGCAGTTGTCCGTGGGCCTGCTGACTCGTACCGGAACAGCAATAACGCGTCGCACAAAAACGCAGTTCCGCCGTCGACGACACAAGAAGTCGCCGCGACGCGTAATAACAGCGCGCATCCGCCGGGATATCAGTTTACGAGAGGGCATGCGGCATGATGCACAGATCTCAACAAGCGTCGTCTGCGCTGAGTCCACAGGGACCGCCGGGATTAGCCAGGCCATTGTTTAGCACTGGCAAGAAAAAGCACGGCTGGGCTATCTCAATTTGCTGAATGGCCTCATTCGTCTCGAAGGATAGCTTATTCAGTGAAATCTAGTATAAATGGCAGCTAATCGATCTCAATTCCATCACAAAAGGGCAAAGCTGTTGCAGCCCGCCTGAAAAAACATGCTCATAAAGCACGAGAACACAAGTGCTGCTTTTGAACAGCTGTCTTTTTTCGACAGACGCTCCCTGCTCTTGAGCGATTTTTTACGTCTGAGAATTCGTTGCACTGCACAATGGAGAAGGGGAAGCTACTCGAGAAATCGTCTATTCCAGCTATTTGCAATCGAAATTCATGAGAAGTTGAAGCTTTCCCTACCAATCAGTACGCGAACAAAGTCGCCATATTCCTATTAAGACAAGCTGGAATGCGAAATAAATAATAGAACTGTTTCCTTGAGGAAGGAGCCGAAATCCTTCTCGAGAATGTTTGCGAGACCATCATCTTTACCCATCATAGCACAATCTACCTTGCTCAAACATCATGAATTTCTAATGAAAAAACTTAGACTCTGTCATTAGAGAAGAAACTCTTTGTTGGTATCCATTAATAGGCTAATCCTTAATGGCGAGCCTACCCATCCAAGCAACATGGCGATAACAAATATATTTTTTTTAATCAGGAAGCATTGATTCGTGAGGGACATAGCGGAACCTTGCTTTTATCGTTTAATGGCACAAGATTCTTAGGCGAAACAAGGTCGTCAGGAGGAGGTGGACCTTATCCACTCCATACAATCCGTGTTAGAATTCATAGTCAAATTCTGCTCCGAAATAGATTGCAATCCATTCAATTTCTACCTTTCAGATTCAATGGGTTTCTTCATTGTTCTATTTCTTCTTGCTTCTTTCACAGCAGCTTTTATCCATTACAGCTAGTTTCGACTTCTACTTCCATTTTCACATGACTAGGACTAAAACCCAGCTTCGGGGGTGTCAACTAATGAATTAGATTTAAGAAAAAGCCTAGATTGAGCAAACAAATCCATCACTTTCAATCAGCCTTCTAACTAACCAACTGCTTCTGCAAACTTCGCGAGCGAGGCTGTGTCATTCGTAAAAAGCTGCAGCCGCTTTTTCGCCAGCCTTATCTGCGGCCGCTTATAGGAGTGCACTTGTGTAAGAACTCGAATGTCATCTTAAAAATGTGCCCATAAATATTGCAGAGTTGTAGTAGCGTTTCCTTGAAATTCTCTCCCACTCGTTTTTGCCTGGCTACGCAGCAAAGTACTGCCGAAGGAGAGCGACAGCCGTGCGCTAGTCAGTTCTGGCAGTTTGGCGGCACCACTGAGGCCTCGAGCGGCGGCGGGCGTTCTGTGCGTGTTCTGCGAGCGGAACGCGCGGCGACTCCAAGGGGGCAGAGGCGCTCTCTGCTGGAGATGCTGCAGCGATCGCCCAGAAAAAGAGCCTAAGCGGGTATGACAGTGGCGAGAACTGTCGCAGTGCGAAGTGAGAACGCAGCCAGCCACTCCACTTGAGAGGACATGGGGCAGATTCTGACTAGTTCTCTGAGAGTTTCGAGGGGTCCGGGGTCTGAACAGTGACGTAAACTCGGACTAACCCTGCTCAGGTGCCGTACTTTCATTCGAAGTAGTTCCAGTCGCTGATTACTCGCCAAACGAGCCGATGCGCTCATCAGAGGCACAAGCTCATCGAATTTCGACTCGACCGTTCGGAGTGCCTCCATTTCGTCTGCAAGTAAATTGTCCACAAAAAGATAGACTGCCTAGAAAATGCAATTAGCAAAAACAGCCATTTGAGGGAAATCGTGGCCAATTCTAAAAATTTCCTAACGCTGGAGAGTGTGCGCCAAGCTTACTCAGTTGTTTTACTAGGCAAGGGGCCGTATTCGCTGCTTGATCTATCCTGAGTAAAATGATTCTGCTCGAGTAATTCCTCTATGCATAAGCATACGAGTGATACTGATTAGTGCCCGTTTACTCCGGGTATTTAGAATGAAAAAAATCGGGCTTCATGTCGAATGTTTCGAATGCTCGATCAGGTGCTTTGTCGATTATTATGTTTCGTCATTCAAGCGGACGGGTAAACTGGTTAGACGAAAGACTAGTTGCTTTAGTACCCGATCAGGTAGCAGAGTAGGCATATACTTGCACAACAGAAAATGCCCTAATGAGAAGGCTGTTCGTGCCGCTTCATGACTACAGTTTTGATAATACTCTCGCTTACACTACATGTGGATAACGACGGGTATGACAGCAGTTCATAATCTTTTGAGGATTGAAACAAATGTGTCCTTTCTAAAGAATCAGGAGCTTAGACCGCAATAAGACCATGTACAGGTCAATATTAGGCTGCTGACGTTTTTTTTNAAATCATAGAATAAAAATAGCACGTTACCAGGCTGCAAACACTTGGCACGTCGCCACTAGTTACGCCTTTTATGTGATTATTAACAGCGGAACACATATAATTCTACATCTAAGGGAGTATCATAGTCTATACTACACATTATGTTGGCACGAGCTGTCATAGTAAGGTGCTGTATGCACTCGATGCTGGTTATCTATTGCAGGTCACTAGGCAAATCTGGCGCACACCTTCCAGGCTTATTTTTGCAGGTCTTTAGAGAAGGTATCTTTAGTTTGGATGGTTGCGTTGCCAATTCTCTTTTTCCCTCTGTCGAACGATGGACGAGTTGTGCCCACCTTTCATAGTGTTGGTGCGTTTCGCGATGCCTTCCTTCGCGACGTCTTCCAGCCTCAGCAACTCGGTTTCCCATTCTGTCCACATGTCGCGAAGTGTGATGAGTTTGGGCTTTAGACCTTCGAAGGCCTTGAGTGTTTCGTCCGAACGTCGACTGCAGGCTTTCAGCATACTATCTCCGTCCAGTTTTACAGCTGAAACTGCAACGTACTGCGGCCAGTTACGCTCGATTACCGGAGCTTTTGAAAACATTTGAAGAAAAATCGAACGTGATTTACGACTGGGTCAAGGTGCCCAGTTACGGCACACTAATTGAAAAAGGACAAATATCAATCTCACAAAGATTGATGGCGTCAACGACCTTTGCGAGGAATTTCTCTACAAAACAACCGTCCTTGAAGTGGTTTTGTGAAATCCACAGTAAAAACAGAACAATGCCAGACCGGAACAGGAGAGAACGTACGCTGTTCAGTGGCGATGGTTTTCCTCATCGCTTCCAAGTAGTGGTTACATTTAGCACGAGGATTTTCATTCTCTAGCTGAATGTATTCGGTAATCCATCGATTCAGTAGTTGGAGGCTTTCAGCAGACCTGAAACTCGGAGAAATTACTCAACAGTAAAGTAACAGAAGAGTGGGAGAGAATTTTTCGAAGTAGAACAAATTTTGTTCAATGAAATTTCTTGTTCACTAATTCTAATAAAAAATTTATTCTTCTGAAGTCAAGGATTATGCATCGAATGAGTGACTGGGCATTCGGGCAGAGTTTATTAAAATGTGTTTGCTAAACTCCTTCTTCTAAATTCATCTGCCATTTTCTTTATTCCGCAGTTTCTTGCTCTGTTTAGTTACCTATTTATTTATCTGTTCATTTAATTACCTCACTTACTGTTCATCTGCTTCACCCATTTACTATCCTAAGAATTCAGCTTCTTCAAATCCTTTGGTCTGAAGCGTCATTGGTTTTATTTCGTAAACAGACCAAGCTACTACACCTAATTGCTTTCGGTAAAAAACGTCGGCAAGCAGTTTTGTTCCTCCAAGAAGAGTTCGACTGTGAGAGCCGGTCTCGTCTCACTGCTAATTTCACCTTATCTTGAACACGTTTCTAAATAGAACAAAACCCTCTGCGGTTCCGTATATTTGGATAATCAGAAGCTAAGGGCTGTATTCGACTCACACCATCTCCGAAAATAAATGCCAGAGAAGTTTCAGAATCTGTGGCTATACTCCGACATGGCCTGGCTCTGGCTGTGCGTAATGCAGCAGTGTTTTAAACTCGATAAACTATTTCGGGAACGTTGATGCATGCATTTACTGTGGCGTGCGCAAGACTTTAAAGGTCGACGTTTTAAAGTCATAAAGTCGCGTTGAATGCAGGCCAGGCCATTTTGCAGTGCCGCCATTGAAGCAGAAATTTGTTGAAGCTGGAGAATTGGCTCTGTTCGGCCCTCCTCTATCTATGAATGTGGCTATTATTTAGCGCTACGGTTCAGAGAAAGATGTGTAGAAGCGTGAATTCGTACCCAGAGAGGAATTCGGATCGGATGCTTGGTTTATCGCGCAACTTGCAGGGTGCAACTTATGGTACCCGTTCAGTTAAGCATTTACCTTCAAATGAGTCTGCTTAGATCTAGATTGGTTTGGCACTTTTTTCTGTGTCAAGGGTAGCTTAGCCGAACAGCCTTGAATCTGGCTTCATCTAAAGAAACAGTACTGGAGAAGAAAATCGTAGCTGTCTTCTAAGTGGTTTATCGTACTCTGCTCGATTTCTCAAAACAAATTCTGCACTATCCAGGCGCATTATGTCTCTCGAACCTCGCATCAACGACTGCGATGCGAAAATAGTGCCGTAATGTGAGCGCTTAAAGTATCACGAGCGTTCTTTCCAAAGAGACACTTCAAGTAGGACCGACTCGACTTGTTTTACACTTGGCGCTCGAAATGCTTTCTTGCGACATAACTTCGGAGCTATGGCGTTGAGGGAAAAAATCCGTGGGCTGGTTAACGAGCGATGTTTATGGCAGTGCTGAAACGATTCCCGGTGCCGAGGAGGAATTTCGGAAGACACTTTCGCAAAAGAGGGATGGGGGGGGGGGCGTGAGTTTAACCTTTTCGCACTCGTTTATCCGAAAATCTGACGGAAAAGGAAGAAGTGCCTCATTATTTTGAACTTTTCTATTTCTAGTAATAAAGAGGAGCTGATGTTATGACAGAATGATAGCCATGATGCCTTCCCTTTCAGTCGTTGTTCTCCACACGATTTTTTCGTTCCACGAAATTTTTAAATACGCTTCCTTAAAAATATTCTGTCCGAGCCAATACATAATAGCTAGGAAAGACTGCCATAATATTCACCAATTTTTCTGTGGAAGTATGAGTAATTTCGAAATAATTCAAGCACCATCGCTTATTTGCATTAGTTGTGAGTGTTCGTCATGGAAATTATATTTTCGAAAGCATTCCTTCAATGAAGAACTTAACAAGCTGCATCTCACAGTTATCTCAAAATAACGCTAAGTAATTTGACTCTGTTTCTATCATCATTAGGCCTGAAGAACAGCACTTATAAATATTGCAGCCTGATTTCAAAAAAAAAGAGCTCTGCTTATTCCGACATTGGGAAACTCCATATTCTAGAAAAACCCTTATCCTCATCTTTTCTAAGGTTTTAGAAGAATGTGCTGGCAAAACTGTCTCAGGTTTCCTAACCGGTCGAGGACTACAAGGTAATGTATTATATGTATTAGGCATGTATTATATTTTGCTCCGGAAACATCTTCAGAACAAATGCAAAGTATATTCAAAAAACAAGTACAGAATATAGAAAATTCTGAAAAAAATATTCAAGACTTTTGATGACAAACATCTCGTTGATGTAATTAAAATTATCAAAAATGAGGAACAAAAAAAACTGCGCGTGAATATTTCCCGCCGAATAGATGCGGTTATTCTCCATAGTTTCGGCTCTTGATATGACATGTATTTTGGAATGTGTAAGCACTGGCTTTCGAGATCTTTCTAAGCAAATCTTACCCCTCCCCCCTCTTTCTCTCCCCTCCTCCCCTTAAATATTATGGGTGGCGGAGCACATCTCGGTGCTACTTTGAATTGTCAAGAGCAAAGACAAATGCAGTTCAAGAAGTCCCGAATTCTGTGACGAATGGTGGAGCAAGTTAAATGTGTACAAAATGAATAGGTCCGCACTCCTAGAAATGAATTTCAAGCTAAGGAGCTATGCTGTACAGAGCGAGTATCTCATACATTAACATGGCAGCATACCAAACTCGTACGAAATTTAGCGATGCTTTAAGAACCCACACTGAAACTGCAAGCTTACAGAAGCCTTAAAACACTCGAAAGTTCAGTTTGACTTCAGATCGATAGTTCTAGCACGTGGGAAATTACACTCCTGATCACTTTAAAGATTTTTCTGCATCTTTAAATCATCGAAGTCTGAAAATGCAGTATTGTGCCTTACTGTATGCTATAGTGTATAATATGAGAAATGCAAAGTGCTTCTGAACTGAGTCACTTTCTCCGAATGTATGAAACTATTGTATGGTCTGAAAAGCCCATATGTAGCAGCTCTTGCTCATCAAACAACACAAGCAGCCTCCTTTCTCCGCGCATAACTTCCCCCGCCAAACTGCAGGAAAGGGTGAAGGGGGGGGGGTTCTAGAATTATTGATCGAACCGACCTCCAAAGTTTCATCTTGACCTCCAGATCGTAGAGGTACGCCAGGATTGTGTAGTGTGCGTGCAGCACTTTGAGGGTGGCCAGCTTCAGCGGCGCCTCCTCAGCCAAGGCCGCCATGCGCACGCGCAGCGGCTCGACGTACTCAGCTGCGACAGGGCGACCGCCCAGCCCTCCGGTCTAAATCAGCAAACTGAGTATAAGCAGGCCCAACAACGAAACCCCACTCTTACCTCAGTCGCTTGCCGTAGTTCATCTTGTTTGGCTGCCATATCGATAAAGTGGCGCTGAAGACGCTTTAATTCAGAGTTGTTCTTTTTCTTAGCCGAAAATGGACCTACGTTGTGTTCTGAGATCATTTTCTGAAGCATTGCAAGGCATTTATGTGGATCTTCTGAGGGCAGGTTGAGCGGAGTGTTGATCAGCGACTGGCCGGTCACTGTCCAAGCAGATAACGTCGAATACGGCTTTGGAAGGCGCGTCTCTGCACTTGCGGCTGCTCTTTCCAGGTTGCTTCGCACGATTTCCCATCTGCAAAACGTCAGAAATTCTCATTTGTACTGTGTAACCATTTCTTTTCGTTAATCTGGGATTTTCTGAATTTTTTTCAAATCATAAATCTTTGCATTTCGCAAAAAAGGTACCCTTTTTGTAGTTGTTTATCTTCTAGTTAACGTTACTGGCGACGTAGCTTTGGGGTTATAGCTAAACGTATAAATAGAAAACAAACGGATGAAATAAGTTATTAGTAATGGTGGAGTCTCCGTTGACCATCTCCTAAGTAAAATCAAATGAGCCGCCGAGGTTTGGTCTAAATTGACGTCCCGTCATGGGATAACCAGGTGCTGATAACCAGGTGCTCGCCGTGGATTTTTGGATGTGCACCGGAATATGTCCACTGTGTCGCGGTTTAATGACGATTGCTTAGATGTATACAGTAACACTACGTCCTATTCTACAGCATCTTTTCAAAAGTATACAAAAAATTGAGGGCGCTGGTGGTCCACTGACGCTGATGGTGAACAGTGAAGTCGTCAGTGATCACATAAAAAGGAGACAGTAGTGCGAAAAGCAAGGCGCTACTTTTCAAAATATGTCGGTTCGGAGATTTAGTGGTGAGGATAACGATATTCCTCCGATGCAGTGGGATAACGGAGAAGGCCATAGAACCGATAATATGTCAATGTAACTAACACCCATTGTATTTTGAAGGTTCGAAGTAAGTGAGATTTTAAAGTCCTACCTTTCCTGGATTTCAGCCAATTCTTCAACCGTAAAGTTAAGCTTAGTGGCCACAATAGTGTTGTACACGCTTCGGTATTCAATGAACTCCCTTCGCAATCGGAAGTACATCTGCAAGCGTGCGTTTGAGTTTGTATTTCTCAGCAAGAGATCAGATTAGCGTACCCCTTGTTCACTGTTCACGAGATCAAGTTTATAGGCATTGGAGAGCCATTCGAGGAACTCGGCGTAGACGTTGTGGTCCTCGACTGGTGGCGCCTCTCCGAACGCTCGGATAAACTGGGAAACGTATGTGATTATGGATCGCTTGTCCGGCTTCTGGCAGAGGACGTCGTCGACCTGCAAGCAATCACATTGTTGAAGAAGTAGCATAGTTAAGCTACTGCTAAACTGGACCGCTGAGATTCAACCTTGGTAAGAAAATGCTCTCTTGTGTTCAACACATACAGCAAGAAGTATTCATCTATTGTAGCAATGTAAACAGACATATACAGGTTCTCTACGATAGTTATACTATGCCTTTACATGCTGGTTCGGCTCCCTTCACTCTTATGTTCCCCTAATTTCGTTCAACCGCAGAAATTTTGAGCGGCATGTCTCAGGAAACCTAACGCGGGCAAAGTGATGACCGTTACCTCCCTCAATAATTTTGAGCAAGTCATGAATGAGTATTTACGGTAAAAATAGTCTATGCAATGAAAGGGCAGCACTTCTCAAAGCTCTTCAATAGCACAGATACTATAGAAAGATTACTCTGAAATGAACTCGAACGCTGAGGGTAAAGGAGCAAACCAATATAATTTCTCTAGAATGGGATGTGCTGGGAACAAAACAGATATTAAAACAGTACTTCACAAAGTAGAGATCTTATTTTCTATTAGTCGATATTGGTCGACAATAGTTGCGTTGAGGACTAATAGATGAAAGGATTTCGACGCAAGAAAAAATAGCAGAAGCTATTACTTATTCAGTGGTTAATTCGAAGCAGCGAAGATTTAATGAGTCTTCATTTTTGCTGTCTTTCAAATGTCAGTTTTCACAGCATTTGTCTGTTTATGTTTGTGATTTCAGTCTGATGTGATTCTTAAAGCTAAAGCGTGCAGGATAAAGTAGTGAGCATCTAAGAAGTCGCTGCAGTGGAAATATTTGGCTTCAAAATGGTGGTTTATCAGGTCATTCCCAGTTATAAACAAGAAAATGCGTAAACCCTTCGGACAGTTCAATCCTTACTTCCTCGTCTAGCCTCGTCTAACTTTCTCAAAAGTATGACACTTAGTAATTCAAGCTGTTTTGGTTATACGCTTTTTTGTGTTTGATAATATCGCCAAGGACATTCTCCGTAGTTGATGGCGTGAATTTGATTTTTTTACAAAGTACTATTTCCTTACTTCTTCGCTCGTGTTTCACAGGCACAAAACTCCCACATCAAATTTGTTGAATGTCTATTGCTGCTGTTACCTCCACCTAGCTGCTCAAACTGGGTGTCGTGCGTCTTTTCAAAATTAGGAAAACTGAACTTATACTGGCTGCACTATCCAAATCAATTAATGGTTTACTTTACAACCAGCCATATACATAACCCTCTAAGTCGTTTGTACTCCATCATGATCTTTTAAGTTTTTGACTACGAAACAGAATATGTCAGTATTATTTAAATGGATACTTTTCACCCAATTGGCGCACAAGTGCATATATCAGTGTGGTGCGAAAAAGCTGCATGGTTTAGAAGTCTTACTTATCCCACTGACAAAAGGTCTAGGCAGGTAAAGCAAGCGCTTTCAACGTAAGTAAAAGTAATACGAATAACAAGAACTTTAGTTCCATTCATCGTGTAATGTCTTCATGGCGCTGCCAAATTTCAAGAAATTCTTGGATGAACTTTGCACGGGAAATTATGGCACAAAGGCTTATTTCCAAAGCTCGTTTGCCTTAAAACAGACTTTATTTTTCGGTTGTTGTTGGTCAGGAAATTAGCTATTTAGGCTGGTTTTTCTTATCCTGCCTTCACAAAATCTAAACTCTATATATTTGCTGTTGGATATATATGCAAACAGATACTTGAATAAAGTAACCCCAATCGTTCATCCTAAATCCTCCTCCCTCCATCCTAGTCTTGACTGTTATGGGCTAAAATACTGCATCAACCCGACAAAGCAACTGTTAATTTCAAAGTGTGCCAAAGCCGAACTGCATCGACTCCATGGAAGTGCAGAAAAAGGCAAGAAAGCACTTGACAATAGAAGTAGGAGATCGGGCTCACCTCTAGCAGGCGTTTGATTCCCAGGTGCTTCTGAGCCATCTCGAACGCCAATTCGAGGTTCTCTCTCGGCTCAGCAGTGCGAACTTTCTCCATGTCGATCACATCCGGTTTCCATCGGTGAACCAAAGCACAGAACAGGACTCCGTCCTTCCAGTCACGGTCCATGTTCTCCGCACGTAGGTTCACCCTCCTAAACACCCACCTTTAAAGAAATACTGAGAAAATCCAGGGAATCGAAACTGACTGTGCGACTTCCGCGTTGATCCATCGCAGCATCACCTGCTCGACGGAGCTCTTCATCTGCTTCACCGACACCTTGGGGCTTTCTGCGGCGGACGTGGACGGTCCGGATGAGAGCAGCGCAGCCAGTCCCCGCTTGATCGGCGAAGACGGAGCGGAGCGCACAGGCGTAGATTCTCGTGAATATTGTACAGCTGTGGACCCCCAACCCCATTCACGAAGCAGGGCCATGTTCGTCTCAATCTGAAAACATAAATTCACTAAACCGACATGTCTCAGCTCAAGTGAACATCATATCATTGGTTTTCCTCCTGAGTAATAAAAAATAATGAGCGGGATCAATAAACTTCAACAACAAATGAAAAAATGTTTTTAAAATGTAAAAATGTAAAATTTCTCCAGGAAAACTATGATAAATTCTCTATCCTGCCCATTTATGGGTGAGCTCTACCCACTCGTAGGAATATATCGCAGAATTTGCGGCATTTTTTTAGCATCTCCACTTCCTAACAGTGAACCAAAACTAACTTGTTTCACTGCTCACTATTCGTGTCCATGTAAAGTATTTCCTTTGTGCACTTTTACTGTTTACGACAAATTTTTGGAAACACCACGTAAGAGTACTATTTGAAAGTAGGCTTGAATTTTGCAGAACTTCCTTCGACTAAGATTTTCGGATATTTAAAAATTTAAGATGCTCTGTAGGTTTTAGATGAATGTGTGTATGGTGGTGTGGTAGAATAGAAACTGTAGAGAAGTAGGCGTGGTTTACTCGTTATCCAAACCCTACTTCATCCTGTGGCACTTATTGAAATTCGTCTTTGAAAAGACCAGTGGTATTTTGTGCAAAACTGGCCCAGTAGATCTGATGCTAACTTCAAAAAAAACAGTGCGGTTCTGTACTCGTTGAAGGCAGCACCCACGCTCGGAACGCCTTCTGAGTTCTCCATGGATTCTTAGAGAGGAACTCGAAAAATGACTGAGGTTCAAACTTCTTGGCTCAAAAGTCATTCCTGACCAAGAAAACCGCTCCAGAAGACTCGTCCACGATTTCGTGGACGAGTTGTCCAACTAGCCTTCCACGCAAGTTAGAGCGCTATAATCCCTGGATATGAGTGGAGTTGAAAGTCTCTTCCATGTCCTCGCGCGTGAGGGGGTAGAGAACCCCAACAGAAAGCGCACCACGAAATAGAAAACTCATCCGCGAGATCGAGGATGAGTCTTTTCAAGCGATTTTCTTGGTAAGGAATAACTTTTGAGCCGAGAAATTTGAACATCAACCCATTTTTCGTGTTCGTCTTTCAGAATTCGTCGAGAACTCAGAAGTCTTTCTCAGCGCGGGTGCTGCCTTTAAGGGCATGTCTGTTACTGACGTAATGACGTTAAGGCCTCATGTTCCAAAGCAGCTTCACCCTTTAAAAAAGCACATCCCAAGGCACAGGTTCTGGTTTTTGGTGAGGTTTTCATGCGCTGCAATCCGAAATTATGCAGAATTAAGGCGATCAAATTCAAAAATTTGAATATGGACTGTGTACGAGAATTCATGCACTTGAAATTTTGTAGCGTTACTTGTAAAATGACAGGCTTGAACACAACCTTTATCAGTTGGTTTGCTGCAGTAGATATATTAATTACGAGGCGATTACCTATGGTTGATTCCTCAACATCGAAAATGAGTAATCAAAGTTGTTACTGTACGTCCAAAAGTATGTGCCACACATTTTTGACCCGATTTATATAGTGAATATACTCTTTGAAAATCATGTTTTTCAGCCGCTGACTGTATAGTTTTCCTCCAGCAAAATTCTCTTTTTCTACTGCTTCAAATGTTGACCTCTGCCTTTCGATAGGTGTTTGATCCATTATATGGGTAATTTCTTACCCAATGAGGTAGTTTTCGCGTCTTTAATTAGTTCTAATTAAGGACTCAGTCAGGGTTATATGGCTTAGTTGCTACTTTCTGTATGCTGTTATTTTTGAAGATAAATATCCGTTGTCGCCGTTCAGAGTATTACTTGTAGTGTTTCTCCTGCCAGACATGACAGGTTTATAAGTCTCCAAGATGGTGCTGGTGATCGTGGATCCCATGTTTTAGCTCTAAGTATAAACCCAGTTTTTAGCCCCAGAACTGTTTTGGTATGAGCAGCCAAATTCTCCTCAAAAGTACTATCAGTCCTGCACTTTCCCACCAACGACAACAGAGCAGCGCATCGGAGCTTCTGATTCATGCCGAGTCATGGCCTGAATGACTGTGCAAACATGGAGGCGATGAGAAGCAGCCACTACATCGCGATCACTGATCTGTGCAGTTCTGTTTCCCGACTGATGGTGAGGAGGAAATTCACAACAGAGAAGAAATAAATTCCTTCTAGGCTACCCTAGAGTAATTCTGAGTTTTTGTAAGTCTGCGTTTAAATAGCCGGAAATGGCTCATGTTGCCTTCACAAAGTCTAATGTAAAGTCGTGAATGAGCCTGTCTTCTCTGAAAATGGGCAGACTCTGTCGCACAAGTAGTTACAGTATTCGAAGATTTCTCTAAAATAACGGAAAGCGACTAACGATTCGTAGGATGTCAGCTCTAGGTAGCATATGATTTTCTTCTCCAGTAAATCCTTTAAGAAATTATCAAGCGGTTAAAAAATTACAGCTTAACAAGCTTTCTCACTTTCAACAAACGTATCATTCGCTATTTAATGAGGTAACTCGGATCCAAACCTGAAAATGAAGGATAATTTGCCAAATGAGGCCGAGCACGATACGGGGATTGCCATCTGCAATGTCGCTTGCGTTGTTATTAACCAATTCCAATCCTTAAATGCAACAGGCATCACGACAACCAGAAAACCAAAAATAAGATAATTACTGTAAGACAAGCCGAAACTCTCACCTCTTCGTCGCAGAACTGTCAAAGCAGTAGTTAAATTTGCAATGTGATGCACCCGTTTAGAGACGCGAGGGCTGCATATTTGCTGGAAATTTAACAATTTAGCGATCTGCATGCAGTTTATGCATTTAGTTCGTTTTGCAATGAAGATTGAAAGTTTTTGGCATCACTCTCTACCCGGTTGCAATAGGCAACGTTAGTCTATCAAATCTAATCGGATGGAACTGCAAAGGCAATTATACTTCAACGAAATTGGCAGGTTTATCTACGAAAACCTTATTCCACGCGAAAGAAAAGGAAACATGATAGAGACGATTTTACTGAAGTACTACTGGCAGTACAGTGAGCAGTACAAACCTTACGAGGTAGAAACAAGCATGTTCGGGAAAAAAACTCAAGGATGCTCGAACAGTAACAGTCGAGATGTCGTAAGTTCGGAGGAAGAGAAGAACAATTCTGGACTATAACAGAGCAGAAAAATGGAAGCGGAATGGAAAAGACCAAGAAAAAGAA
>KN549246.1:283637-299003 GCA_000797555.1 Oesophagostomum dentatum | reverse complement strand
CCCCCTCCCTCTCCGCTAACGTTAGTGGTTAGGGAACGCATGCAACTGATGTGGTGTTTTTGCTCCTGTTATCGTGGTCTCTTTCCGTTCGTCGTCGTCGTCGCAGCAGCCGAGCAACAAAGTCCATCATGAGGCCTTCGCGCAAAGTGCAAGGCATATGTGTGCTGTGTTTGGCTGGCGCGTCGCGCAGAGGTCTGCAAAAAGTGCCGCGTGCGGCGGCGCGTGCGGTGAGATCACAAGGTCCACGAAAACATGTTGACAACGGCTGTGCGCCGCACGGATACCGCAGGCGGCGGCAATGACGGCGAGAAAGGTGGGCTGCACGCAAATAGTCGTACAAAAAGTGCACGCACGTCGCATCCGCATACACACACCGGTAAGAACGCTTCGCACCTCACCACCTCAGCGGGTAAATTCTGTCGCGAGTGGCAGGCGATGCAAAAAAAAGTCGCCTGCAGACCGTTCAGAAACGATTAGAGCTCCCATGCTGATAGGAGAGTGCACCCAGTTGGCTGGATAAATACCAAGTATCCGTAATTGTAGATGCTAGGTGCTCGTTCTCCTGGCCAATTCACAAAGCGGTACTTTTTTCGAGGAACTTCCCTTTTTTGTTGCACTGGTGATGTAGGATTTGCATTTCGTGCACAACAGAACATGAGTTACCTATATGAGTTGGACCGCTTAAAGGCAGCACCCACTCTCAGAACGCCTCCTGAGTTCTCGACGAATTCCGAGAGACAAACTCAAAAATGGGTTAAGGTTCAAATTTCTCGGCTCAGAACATATTCCTGACCGAGAAATTCGCTCCAGAAGATTCGTCCGCGATGCCTGACGAGTCTTCCATTTCGTTGCTCTTCTTTTATTGGAGTCGCCTACCGCCTCAGTTGCGAGGACATGGAAAGCTCGTACAACTCTACTCATACCAAAGGGTTATAGCGCTTTAACTAATGTAGAAAAAAATGATAAGACAACTCGTCCCCACATCCCTCGTAACTAGTCCCCCGAGTACCCGTCATTTCGGCCGTTTTCTCCCCAACGAGCAGCTTACCGGTGCTCTCAATTCGGCTTTTGGTTATTCAGCCACAGAGGTTTCATAAACTACCTGAATCTCGAAATCCATTTTTAGAGTGGATGCTGCCATCAAAATTTTCCACTGAAAACGGAAAGGGGTAAGTTTTTTTTGGTCCGCTGCGAAAATCTATTCTTGCTCTGCTCAGTGTACCCTGTGGCAGTTCTTTCGTGATTGACAAATGTGTAACCTTCATCGTGACCCTCATAGAGAGGACAGAAAAAGTGCGCGGATCTAGGTGACCATTGCGTTTTTGTACGATTTCTAGTCGATTTTCCGAAGGAGTTGTCTGCATGCATTTTTGATCTATTCCTTGAAAAACGCCTAACACTCTATAGTCAGGAAAAAAATCTTCGGAATCAAATAACGCTTGCCCTACTCGCTCTGTTTTCGAAATAGTCATGAATGTTATAGGAAGTTGTGCTACAGTTTCAGTGTTGTCGTCTTACACCTGAGACACCTACTTGAACTTAATCGTCAAACTCACCCGAGCTACGAAAGTATGGGCACGCTTGCGAGCAGGCGGCGAGGAATTGGGCAGATCTTCGTCGATTTTCAGATCGCCGCCTTTGCCTTCTGCTTCGAGGCGTTTCTTTTCTGCAGCACATTTTGCCTTCCAGATATCGTACGACATCACAGTCATCGCGCCCAGCGACATACTACGTCCCTCGAGGCCAGTACGCGATGAAGAACTCTGAAACACGACGATAGAGCTGCTCAAAAAAGCGCCAAAGTGCATTCCAGGAATGCGCCCACGTGTTGTTTATGCAAATGCTCGGCGACGTGAGAACGAGCGTTTCATCGTTTTTCTGCCAGCGGAGGAAATTTCTGGGAGACAACAACAACATCAGAATGAATAGATGGGCGCATTCGTATAATGTCTATTACGGTAGCTTAAATGACTAGCGTGCCTGGTTCTAGACGCATACGCACATGACAACAACTCCCTATCCGACATGCACTTCGGCGTTCGATACCTTCACCCCCCAGCTCTTTGTATTTTTGAACTTCGCGAGATTTCTGATCACATTCGCTGAGAGGCGCGAGGACGCAGAGAAGCAGAGTGCGAAAAAACCCCGGAAAGCACGCGATCTCCTGAGCGGTGCCGCTCCATCTCTTCGTCAATTCTTTAGACATCTGCACTATAAACATCGTGTTTGTGTGCGGGGCACTTGGTGGAACCTTGCCGCTCAGCACGTGTGCAGCTATGTGTGGCTAGGGGAGATGGCGCAAAAAATGGTATTCGCTGCCATCTGGGGAGCAGCTTGGCAAGAGGACGTGAAGATTGAGGGCTCCTCTTAAAGGGACAACAGTTATTCAGGTATCTATGCGACCTCCGAGAAAGGAGGAATGTTTATAGGGCACAACCATATACTCTTAAAATTTTGTCCCCACGGCCAGTTCAGGTGTGCCTAAACCAACAGTTTATGAGCTACAATTGCATCGACTTAGTCTCTCCCCAAGGAAGGTGTGCCCTTTCGTCACCGAAAATCATGACGGTTTGGGGAATGCGAGGCGGAGAGAGCGAGAGGCGTTTTAGGGGCACAATGACGATAAAAGGGGTTCGAGCAACCAGGGCGCGCGAGCGCTGACGGCATAAAAAATCGTGCACTCTCGGCAGCGAAAAAATGCTGCAAGCGCGATCGTTTCCACTTTACGAATACGTGGCTGAACGCTCTCATTTTAGGAACGGCCAGGCGCGAGGACCTGGATAGCCGGTGGAGACCGGAACGAGTGGAGGGAGAGATCGGCCTCGGCCAAAAACCACAAGTTCGCGATTTAACGCCGCGCTACTGAGTAATCGCCACTTGATTTTCGAACCGGTGTCTGCGGCGATATCTTCCCGAAAAACGAGCACATTGAAACCCATTTGTCAAATCTGACAAGGGCATCGCTGAACATTTGCTGACGTCTGCGCTCTCTCCGCATAATGCCGAACTCGTGTTATGGTTATGAACTAATGGTTAGAGCTGTGTTGACGACTGTCGACTGGCACTTGCATATTTAGCCGCGCTACTTCCTAAGGCAAAAACAGTAAGAGTGTTTGCACGTGGTTCATGGAGGATAACCCCTTCGTATTCCCCTCCTGTTCAAAACGAAAAATGTCTACCTTCTACCAACTGCTGTAAAAGGGCGTTGTTCTGGAGGAATCGACGTTTAAAAATAGTAATAAATTAGCATCATACTGTAAGAGGAAGATGAATGACGTCCTACCATTCCTCGCACTCAATACGATTTTGCTGATTATAGCTACACCTACATAACGGAAGGGCAAGCCTTTCACAGAAGAAGCGCTCTCTGGGATCCGAGAGTAGTTCAAGTCGAGGGCGCAGACCGGCGCGATCATCCTCTCCCCTTTACACTAACCCTTAAGTACAAAACCCTACGCAGTGCGACAACATAAGCAAGCAATAATAAAACGCCTGATGTACTCTATTTCCTGTGCTCGCAATTTTTAAACTTTAAGCAATTACTGCACATACACAAGCAGCAAAAACACTACGAACAGTCATGGTTACTCTAGCGAATTTTAAGGTTACAGAATTATTCCCAAACGGATACATGCAGCATCTGCCAGTTCATATTCCTTCCCTATTTGCGGAGCTCTTTAGGGCTTTAACGAAAATGGAAATGTTCGCTGATTTCTGATCGCTTCAAGCGTCACTTGTGCGCATGGAAAGTAGCCTATTAAGTGTTCAAGTGTTCTGCACGTCAGCTCCACTTACGGAGGTGTTCTGGTCGGAAATTTACTCGGAAATTCGTCGATGTCAGCAAAATCGGCGACCCATGACAAATGTCGCATAAAAAGCGCTACACTTCATGTTTTTGCTCGCCTTGTAATAACAGCCGGTAATCATGCCGCTGCAGAGCCATTTGTATAGATAGAGCGCGACCGTCATGTCCGATAATCAAAGGGCAGATCAGTCCAAGGTCTACTGGGATCACGAAGAGAAAGCGTTTCAGCACGTCAACAGCGAATAATCCGAATTATAACAGGGAATTTTGATGGATCGAACTCTTCATGGAAGGCAGCGAACACGCAGTGAAGTGTTGTTGAGAGAAGGTAAAAAGGCTGATTACCTGCTTTCGCGATGGTTCACCGTCCATGCTGGCTGATGAAGTGCCTGGTGAGTCTGCACACGATGAGAACGAGGACCGTCGAGATCCTTCTGAAACGGAAGCGTCATTTTGTTGCTGGTGAGCCGATGATGCATCGCTCATCGATTGTCAAGGAAATGAATAGACAGAAGATGATGAAGAGCGATGATGTCGAGCAAAGAGTTCGTATGGGAACAGAACTGCTGAGGCAAAATGAGTTACGACCAGCTAAATGCCACAATGGCTAGAATAGTGCACTTTAAGCAAAGCACGCGGAAGCCGCATAGGAAGAGGAAGTGCAGG
Source organism: Oesophagostomum dentatum (assembly GCA_000797555.1). Taxonomy (NCBI): domain Eukaryota; kingdom Metazoa; phylum Nematoda; class Chromadorea; order Rhabditida; family Strongylidae; genus Oesophagostomum; species Oesophagostomum dentatum. The sequence goes on along the minus strand of KN549246.1, from coordinate 294,532 downwards.
AGAACCTTGTTCGGTGTAATTAAACAAAAATGGCGAGAAAGTAGATTCGAATTCTAACAAAAGTCCAGTGAGCACAGCGCTGTTAAGGAAACACTGGGAGAGAAAACACTTAGAGGATCGTTGATAGAGTCTGGTGGACTGCGTGAGCTGGTCGCCCAGTTCCGACGTTCGTCCTCCCGTTGAACGTCGGCGAATGGGCGGAGCGTTCGGCTGTACGCTCTGCACTCGTCGCCGCGCTTGTACTATAAACAAGTCGCGATGAACCCAAAAACAGATGAGAGGGGCGTGGGCGATGACGTAGCCGCGCTACCGTCTTCTTTGCAAACGGACAGCCATTTCGCGTGGAAGTCCGTCGTTGCAGATCGCGGCTCGTCGACGGCAAACCACGTTTGCCGACGAAGTCCAAGCAGACCGACAGCCGAAACGAGCACTGTTAGGGCACATAGCAACTATGAAGTGAGTTGCCAACACTCCGTACTGAGATCAAAAATTCTGCAGAATACTCATCTTGGTACAGCAATAGGAAGAACGCACCTATCTGTAAGAGTGCTGACTAAGTGGTTAAGCATAGGTGAGTGCTGGGTAAGTTATCCTTCAATCCTAGACCAGGAAGGCTCAGCATAGCTCATCTATTCAACTAGGGAAATAGCTTTTGGCGGTTCAAGTTGCCTGCTTTTTCTTTGAAAAGCTCTTCCCACCGATTACGCTTTTATAATCTTAGCAGGAAAGGGTAAATGGTTGGTAGAACGATAACTAACGGTACCAGTACCACTCAATAGATCCTGGCGTAGCTAGAAAAACGCTGAAGTGAGAATGCGTAAGTTTTTGTCTTCATGGAGTTATGATGTCGCAAATTTCACTTGATTTTCTGTGGAAAATACCAAAAACGGAGTATTTTCCGCCAGTATGCTCTGAAGATGGACTAAATCAGTAGCACATTAACGAAAGCATCTGAGCCGAAATTTGCTTTCATATAAAGAACGTCCCATTTTTGGTATTTTTCATAGAAAATCAAGAGACAGAGCTAGAGCTAAGATGCTCTCACTGATCAATGTTTCATATCATGAAATGTTTCCATAATAAGAAAAGACAGTCGGACTAAGATTCTCTGTAACCTACTGAATTGCAGCTGTAATTAGGACTGAGTAAAATGTGAGGTAGTAGCTAATAAATAGCAAAAGTTACGCGTTGAACTTCACTCTTAATAGTGAGCAAGAATTTTTCAAAGGAGCATCCATTACGCGGAAGACATCCTGTTCAAAATCGCCTGACGCAGTCCAATACCTCCCAAGCGGATAAAATCTCAGCTTTCAGGTTTAGTAGGCAAAAGCTGTAAATCCTTCAAGAGCGAGCATCGCTGTATGAGTATACTACGGACGGTATGGCGAACAGAACCGTTCGGTCACAGTATCGTATAATTCCGAAGTGCAGAAGCGGCAGCCGCTGCGCGTCCGGCTATTATTAGAATGTTCCAAAACAAAAGTGATGAACAGAGGGCCTGAATCAGATGACGTCCTTCGAACGACCGCGTATGCATACATTCCGCGGCAGCCAGTAATTATATGTTTCGCGGTGCAAGATGAATTAGCTGTAGACATGAGTCCCTAGATGGGCAGAAAAAATCGCAGAAGTGGAAAGACTTTATGAGGATGATTAGGCCATGCAGGACTGCCGGGTCGAAATGCTGCTATGAGAGGCCAAGTTTCCATGAAAGCGTTGCCTTATGACTGTTACCGCTGCAAACTAAGGACAAAAAACTGGTAATCTCGCAAAACTGATATGGAGCGACAACAGCATCTCAAAAAGCAGGTGGAGCCGTGGTCAAAAATAAGTGAAAGTCAAAAATTGAATATTCTTCTTAGATCGTGTACGCCCGAGAAACTTAATTGTGATGTTTATGCGAGCCAAGCCGAGCACGCTCAGCAACGAACGACTAAAGCGTATTAAACGAGAGGTATCGATACAATGAATGTCCTTTCAAAAAAGTTCTCGTACGTGACTACAAAGCAGCGACGTCTGCTCGTGTGATTTTTGCTCATTATTGTAGCAGTTTTCTCATAAATGACAAGTACAATGCTTCAATTAGGTTCTTCCCAACCGCAGGAGATTGAAATCCCATTAGTGCGGAAATCATGTTTTGATGCCAGTGAAAACGCTTACAAATTGCTGGCGTTCTCTGAATGTGCGTTGAGGGTTGGCGTTCAGGCAAATTCACATCTGAAACAGTGTCTAGATAACGAAATCATGAGACAGGGTGAAAGCCGCTGTGGAGAAATAAACAAGCAACTGACAGATGGTGAGGCCGAAGAGTTCGCAAAAAACCGGCAATGGGAGAGGAATAGCCCCGTCATCGCCTGCCAAGCTAAGATCAACAGCACAAGTTCACTGGACAAGCTCGTTCTCTTTGATTGACGAACTCGGCAAAACCGCAAGGCATTAACTGTGAAGGCACCGGACGAAGTGTGGACGAGTGAGCTCTGTCCCAGATTCAGCGCGAACATCGCCATGTGATAGAGTCGAGGAGCGCCGCTCCTGCTCTGAGCGCATTCGATACGAAGCAGAGCTCAAAGTGCATGCGACGAACACCTTCGTCCTACTTCCTGCTCATTAGATGAAGTCCGCTGTCGCCAGAATGCGTGCGTGGCTACCGTAATCGCTAAACGACCGAACATCAACTTACACAACACGTTTCTTCGGGTGGACGTCACCGCTCGAGGGGGCTGGCCTAGCAACCTGGCTAGTGGCTATCGCGAGTCTGCAGACCGCGACGACTACGATCTCAGCCCGTTACCGTACGCCGACAAACATTCTCCGCACGCGTCGCCGCGCGACGAGGGTCGCGCGCAGCGCTAACCAATCAAAAACCGGGTTGCACTCTGCGCGTCCGTCGCAGCGGCGCGGTGATCGCAGCGAACGTTTTTTGCACGAGGCGATTCGCGAACGCCTCGTTCCCGTTCCGAATTCGATCACTGAACTTTGCGTACGTGGCCGTCGGCTGCTGCTGCATGCACTCCACAAACAGCACACGAAAATCAATCCGTAGTTGTGCGTCTGCGCCTCTGTCGAGTGGACGCTATTCCTGTGCCCTTAGTTTGAACTTTAGTCAACATCGCCTCGGCCGTTTTTGCAAACCTCCAGCGAGCGTACACGGAACCACAAAGCGAAGAAATGGACGAGCGAATCTAAGCACCAAGATGAAGCGGCGCAGTTGCCGTTTCGGCAACATGCTTGCAACAAGGCAGCTTACGCGCACGGCCTGTGCCACGCGACAGATACAGTGGAGTGGTTGCATTTGCGGCTGTGCTGCCGCTCCAGGCAACTTTTCTTATGCATGCCGTTCTAGGGCTGCTGTCTCATATTCTAGGCCGAGATAGTCCGTCAGTTCGAGCTTCTCAGTCGATCACGTGGAAGTGCAACAGCTACCGTACTCCAACCCCCGCCGCCGTCACAGCAGGAAGTGAAGCGAGAGCAAGAGCCTGTGTCGCTAGGCGCGAGCGCAAAAACGCTGGCACTGCTCCAGACCTCGAGCAATTACTTCGCGGTGAACGAAGAAGAATCAGGAATTCGCAGCAATGATGAGGAAGTGAAGCTACTCGGCATTCTTCAAACAAGAAGCAGCGAAGCTCCGACGTCTACCACGCACAATCATATCGAAATAATTTCATCAAGAAAAAGAAGGAGGGAAGAAAATAGGACAATTTCTGGTACCTCCAGTTTTCCGAGAAAAAAAATATTAGGACGCCCAGCCCAAGTTGTAGCCGCAGAAAATCTACACGATCAGATTACGCACGCTCGCGTCGACCAAAAGACATGAATCATACGACGTTGAGAGAGCTGCTATTTTGCGATAACGGCAGGAATGCTGTTGTCCTTTCGGAATCAGAAGTCCAAGTCCGAGCGTGCAAGGAAACCCTCCGAGACGTTAGACAAGAAGGAGCTGAGGGACCGCCGCTCAAATCGCTTTAATAAAACTGTCCTAGTTTATTCACTCGGGCATGTAGTTCGAAACAACTTCTGGTAAGGGTCTGTACTACTGGCTCTGCAAAACACCGCAGATAAACTTGTCTAGGAAGACCTCAGCAAGATGAACGCATAGCTGATGGAGCGACATCTGTCATCTGGAAAGCGTATATATCAAAGATCAAATATTTTCTGGAAAGTTCTGCATCTCTCTAACTATCCCAGTATTTCACCAATATTTGTCAGTGTTAGTACCCTACTATTGTCACTAAGACGGAGGACAACTTTCTAGGCATATTCAGACTACTGCAACCATTCTCATTCTATTTCATCTTAACATTAGTAGCGAAATTTTCCGGATTTCGGTGTTACCGCTTGTAGAAGTCAGAGCGAAAGGGTTATGCACTAAGGCAGAAAGTATGTGAATAAATTCATGAATCTGCAAAAATTTTCACTGCATCATGTCTAGCTGTCAAAAAAAATCCCAAAGGCAAAAAATGCTTCTTTGCAAGGAAGCTGGCAACGAATTTTGTGGAGAAAAGGTCTGGCAAAAAGACTATCCATGGTAGTAGTAAAGTGGAGTTTGGAGACTGGTTAGCTTATTTTCAAACAGAATGGCAAAAAAGTTTCGCAGTTAGCTCGAGGATAGTAGTGGTAAGGTGAACTCGCAGGGACACCGGTGGTATCACTGTACCGCGGGGTTAGCAAACTCCATACCATGCTTTCATTATAAAATCCGAGCATTTTGTTCGAATAATTTTGAGTCTCTCCACTGTTCGGTTTTGACGATCACCAACCGCCATAGTTCCAGATTTTTTTTTGAAGAAAACATCAAAACCCTGTTTAAACTAGAGTGACTGTAAAGAATCGGCTCCGAGTCACCAAGGAAGCCAAATGAAGATATAGATTTCTGTTATAAAAAAAGAGAATATCCTAAAACAAAAAATCCGTAGCTGAAAGCAAAAAATTCCAGCTGGAACGCAGCGCTGGGAAAGGTTTGATTTTCCGTTGTGAACTTTTAGAGCTGAGTCGACGAAAACTGTTTCTTATCTAGGTTGATCATAGCAGAAGTCCACTAACTATGCTGTCCCTGCGCTCTAAAAACCTGGCTTTTCTTCAGGGACCGCTTAAATTCGGCTACTCGCGAGTCGCGTACTGTCAAGCGCTGAAAGTCGGGTGTGGAAAACTATCAGGGAATGGAATGGTCTTCATTTGTTACCTCCCAATTTTAGCTGTAAGAGAGCGCACTCTGTTCGGATACGTAAGAGGATCAGACACTTCTCGAACCTTTTTTGAATTTCCTTCTTCTTTCTTTCGTATACTAGGTAGGTGGAAGCGGACTTTCTTGAACGTAGATGCTTAGAGCTAAGGATTTCCCAGTGCCTTGCAAAGATGACTGTTCTTTCGTGCTACTTGAAGGTTTCAGGATTGTAGACGTATATGCATGCATACACTTGTAAATACAAACATTTTATCATCTGGTTTCTCGTATAGGTTTTTGCAGAACAAATTTCCTGTCAGTAGAAAAAGAACAATGATAAAGGATGTCGCCACAAAATTCTGATTCGCATAAATCCACCAGCTGCTCATTTTTGCCCTGACTGGAAGCTTTTGGAAGTTTTTCGTCTAAAGGCGGAAGAAATTTATTGGGGCGCCTCTCCTTTCCCGAATGGCGTTGGGCGTGAGCACGGTGCCTCACTGTTTCTCGACGCTTCTTCGTCCTGAATTACAAAGCAATTCTCACATCATATGTGAGAACGCGAGGAAAACACCACAACAGCGATTTCTCAGCACTGATTCACGCAGCCGCGACGCCAGTCGACGCGTCACCGGCTGAAGCGGTCGATAAATCAAGAAACGGACGCCAGAATTCGTCGACGACGCTGCCTTCGCCCCGTAGACTCCATTCCGGACGATGACAACGTCACAAGCGGAAGTGCCCCTGTGATGCACTACTTTACGAGCTCTTCTGAAGCATTCTCTACGCCTCGGTGAGCCACATCAGCGATAAAGCGTATAGTGCAAAAGCTTGCACTTTGATTAGAGTTCCATCGAGTTCCGGGAAGTGTACCCAGTCTATGTCTGCCTGTCCTGTGAACTATCTCTCTCACTGCATTGAAGGCACATCCTTGCAGAATAACAGCATTTGCATAGGAGGACCGCGGGCCGCGCGTGCGCGGACGAGTTGCGCAGCCAGTGGCCGCGTCGCTCGCGCACGAGGGCCGAAAAAAGTGGATCCGTAGTGCGAAGTTCGCTAGTGTGTATGTCACATGCATGTATCGACAGAGGCTGTGCCGTCGTTGTCGTCGACGGAACCAAAGGGCACATCGCTCACGTTTCTCAGAGCCTTTGGAGGGCAATTTGTAATTGGGAGCGGGTAATATCGCCTGCTGATTGTGTTGACGGCTGCTCGCTGTTTCATGCAGCCGTGCAGTCCTCTTTAGCAGTGTTTCCACAAGAATATGACTCGCTAAATGTTCACTGTTCATAGACCGAAAGTGGCAGTTTTGTTGCTATGTAAAAGAAGGTCAGGCATAGAGGGCTGTATCGTAAGAAACTGCACCTTTCCGGATACCAAAAACGTCCTCACAGAAACAATACAAATAACTACTGGTAAAGTATCACTCCGACCGTCAAAACGCATCTTTTCCTTATGAAATGCGATATTTGCACTCCTATCAGGAGAACGTCAAAACCTCCATAGAGTTAGTTCTAATGGTGAATTAATTGGAAGTAAAGATGGAACTCTAAATCGTTGCAAAAAGCTGCTCTACTGTCAGCCATCTTTTCAAAGGAATACCGACCACGGTAAAACCCAAGAAGTACCTATTCGATCAACCAGCCTGAGAGTAGCAGCTTACTCTGCAAACAGCTAGAAAAGAGCAAACTTTTCAGAGCTCCACAGCGACTTACCACCCAGGTGTCACTCACGAGTATTGTATTCATCAACATGACTTCAACCTAGCGAGATCGCTGAAGGTATCAGCGCTGTGAAATTAGCTTACTCAGCCTGCCTATGAATGGCTGAGTTGATATGCAGCCGACTATATATGTAGCTTTTGAAACCACATATTGGTGTAATGAAGAAAAAATACAAAAGCTCAGACATTTGAAGGTTTTTTTTCGAATGAGCAAATTTTAAACATGTTCGAAACTTTAATCCTTTCGAAAAATCCAAAATTAGGAGCAAAAATCTCAGAAAGGCAGCTAAAATTCGAAAAAAAACCGGGATGAATTCGAGCATGCGCGCTCGAGCTTTCTGCCGAATGTGCATACGAGCAAAGATTTCGTATTTTCTGATTGATTTGAAATCTAGGAACGGGAGTAGCCAAAATTACAACAGTTACATATACTTGTTACGTACAACATATCAGCCGTCCCCTGTTCTGCCTAATGTACAGGAAACTTTTTTCTATAATCAAGGAAGTCCTCGATGGAGGAGCGATTCAAAATAATCACAGCCAGTATTTTTATGAAAACTGTGTGTGTCTCATGCTGCGAAATGAAACACTCTCCTATCTAGAAGTCAACTATGATTCTGTCCAGGGCACGGCATCGGTTGTCACTGGAGCAGCAAGCGAGAAGGCTAGAGACAGCTGATTCTCGCTTGCTGCTCCAGCGTCAACCGATGGCGTGCCCTGCCTGCTACGCAGTTGCACTAAACCGCGATGACCGAGGCACTATCTGGGCGAATCGACGCAAGTAGTGGGTAGACCAGTATAAGGAGTTAAAATGGAGAAATAGCTCTTACATCTAGATCGGCAGCTTTTTTCACTACTCACATAGAACGGTGCTTCTCCTAAGCTTCCGCCGCAGACAGGCGGCCGAATATTTTTTACGATGCTCTTGATGAATAATCTTCAATATTTGAATTATAGAAAATGTAGTGAGATTTTCTGGCAGCGAAAAAAGCCGATTTATACCTACCGAAAATTAGGAAAATGTTCAAGAGTGGCCGGTTCATTACAGGTTGTTTCAGTTTTGGGACTTAGTCTCAGCGACGAGAATCCGAATACTTCTATCTGTCCGGTATCGCAGAAAATCCCACACTCAGAGCTTACGCGCTTTATTTACTAAAGATAACATTACTTGCACTCGCTGTGAAATCGCTAGCCTTGAAAAGCAGCAGTATCTGGATTCTTGTGAAATTTCCTCACTACTGGATTGATATTCATGCTGCAATCCGGAAACAAAGTCGGATCGTAGTGGATAGGCTGGACACTTTTGCTATGGTTTTTCAGTGTGGAAACAGGTCCGCAACTGGTGCTCCTAGAGCAAACCAGCTGCAAACCAACCGATAGCAGCGGAAAACGCCCGTCGAAAACTTCTACACTAACGTAGAGTCAAGTTGGGAATTTACTACCGCATCGTAGATATATGATATATAGGAGATTTACCTGACAAGTGCGTGCCTACGTGACTTTTGTTACAGGGGTGCGAGACTATTCACCCTGGGGAGGGTGGGGTCGTGCTACCCACTTGCACTAACTCGTCCGGATATAAATTCAGAGTCAAGGCGAATTCAAACTGAATAAGGACGAGTTGGTAGCCACATTTGAACTGGACCAATGGCAGAACCTAGGCCCAGGGTAGAAAGTCTCGTACCTTTGTCACAGCAACAAAGCATGCACACGGCATACAGTTCAGCCGCCGAGATCATGGTCTATCACGGTCCATCACGGCGCTGGCATGTGCGCACTTGTCAGGTGAATCTCCTATATACAGGGAATTCCGTCAACTCCAAAAAATCGTCGAAAAAGCGCCCACACCCTGTTAACCCTCAACAGCATGGCTCGATGCGAGCAGAGTCGGAATTTGTCATGGCTTCTTGGGCATACTAAGCCGGCCAGTACGAAAAGTACGAGTTTTTCTTGCGAAGCAAAAACCGAAAGAAGGGACGCCGAACGAAAGAGGGAGAGAGTTTTTTCGCAGATCGAAGCCGAACGCTGGCGCGTGCGCTTTTTCAACGCAGATAAAATAACACAAAGTGCATTGTGGCGAAACGGGAACGTTGGGGGAAAGGCTGCTTTTCGCTTTCACTCAAGCTAGCATTCCACAGAGCAAAGAAACGGCTGTAGTAGAGTTGCGTAGTCGGTCGCGCTGCCAGCAGGATATCACAGAAACTAGCTGCGGTACTCAGGGAGAGCAAATTCACTCCTACGCTTTCCGCGATGTGCGTCATTCACCTTTCAAACTGCTGAGTCAGGGTGCCGTGCTATGAGAAGGATGTGCTGATATCAGGGGTACGTAAACACACCAAACAGAGGTGAAAGAAAGATCCTCACCTTCCTCGGTAAGCGCCGCTTCCCTCTCCGCGCGTTTCTGATTCAGCGCAGCAGCCAACTCCAACTTCTCCTTGTTGCGCTTGTTGAAGGACTTCAGACGCTTCTGATTCAGCTTCTCGCACTGAAATCTTCGTGTTATACAGATAGTCGGTCAATAGAAAAGCTTACAGAAACAGTGTGGCGCTTCAATAATTTGTACAAATGGTTTCTGGCTACAAAGTTGAAACTTCGCTGCGCTGGAGATATAAAACATACACCTTCATTTCTCAGCATCATACTCTAGCAAAAATTCTGCAAGTAGCCACATGCACGGTGCTGCTAGATATGCCGATGGGTAGTGGATGACGGGCATTTAGGTACTCAAAATTTCCGCTCAGTTATAGTTCCTTGCATTTAAAAAAATCGGTCAAGAAAGTATGTGAAGTGCACTTGGGCAATTTTTTTCAGATATACCCACTCTACAGATCCCCGCATTTCAGTGCAAGAAAGCTGCAGGGTCTCACAATTTTATCTGTGATTTCATCAGGTCGATATAGCTCTGATGTACCTGCGCACATTCATGGGGAGGCATCTCGTTCGCGAAATCTCCTGAGCACCATAGCAAAAATGTTGAATGGGTTTTCATTGCAGAAAATGATAATTAAAACACAGTCCACATTTGTCCACCTCTCAGAATCCTCGAAATCTCAGAATCTTGTTCTGAGCATGCATTCTGCCCTTAAGGCAAGCGCTTCTAAGTCGTAATATTCGTAGGAAGTAGAAAACCTCGCTAACGCCGTCGATAATCCGGCCCTTTTTTGCAGTAGTAGTCAAAAGGTGACGGTTTTAATAGAACCCAGAGAACTTTGTTTTTATCCCCCCACAAGGGCCATTTATAGACGCTATTGATTCTGTCCCACTCTATGAGTAAAATCAGCGCAGCTATGGCTTACCCAAAGCTTCAAAAGAGGCCAATATATGCTCGAACTGAATTTCCATCCACGGCGGCTGTGTGCATGTATGGCGGCGCGGAATTAGGCTCCCAGCCACCGAAGGGAGGAATGCCCTCCAGACATCACAAGCCCTACAAACATGCTTTCAGCTCTAGGTCACCTCGCAACTATGCAGGACTAATCAGCCAGTCTGCCTGGTAAATAGGACGAAATAAAAAACTGAAAAATACTGTGAAAGTTCATAGAGTGAAATAAACAATTGGAAAGGGTTAACAGAGTTGCTAAAAATTTGGTATAGTGATTTCTGTGTTTGGATTACCTAGGGTTTTCATTCAAGAAGGAAGAATATAGTGAAAATTATGAAAAAAATCGCCGCTTGACGAGTTTGCTCAATCAAAGTAATAATATTTCGAACAGCTCAGTTCCGGAGATTTTCGAAAACTTGGTGGTGGTTTAGTCTCTTATTCGATCACTTGAATTCAAGAAGAATTAGTATCATCTGCTTCGATTTAACCAAACAAAGGACCAGCAATTACAAGAGTTTCAGGGGGAGGCAGTTTCCTCATCAAATATCTTTTCTTCAAAAATAATAAATAAAACAAGATAAAAACGATAGAAAAGATTGCAATTTCAAGTAATCCAAATGGTGAGGGTCTTTAGAGGAAATTTTCAGCAAATTTTCTGGACTAACCTCTCCAGTTATTTATTTTATTGTAGA
>KN549246.1:257552-275027 GCA_000797555.1 Oesophagostomum dentatum | reverse complement strand
AATCGATCCTCGTCAAATCGACCGTCTTTACAACGAATCAATCCCAAACTCATCTACGCATGAATTTGAAGCTACACTCATCCTCTAAATTGTCCGCGTGACACCGACATATGAACGGCCAGACCGTTACAATACCGTCGAGTGAACACAATAGGGGACGAGAGTGCTTTAACAGTTCTATATCGGTGTGCCTCTGGAATGTCTGAGTGTAAGGGAAACAGATTATCGGAATCGATAGGGAATAACAGAAAAAATGCTGCCGATAATGTTTGAAGTTCCAGGAGTAGAGATAAGACCAGAGCCCTCGTGAAGCGCAATTTAGAAGCCTAAAGCGTATAAGGTTGATTTTAACTCATTGGTGCTCGCGCTGCGCCAACACAGTACATAGTGGTGACTGCGTTGGGGCATTCGCAGGTATTGAGCACTGGCGTTCTGAGAAAACCGGAGAAATGGGTGCATTTTATTGCACAAAGCAAAAGCAGGTAAGAACAGCCGTGCTACTAGAGGGACAGGGGTCTGTCTAGCTTAATACTAATCAAATTAAGAGTATATTTCAGAAGAGAAACATTTAGGGCTCGAAATTCCACCGCTGAAGAGTTTCCCCTGTTTTTCAAATATTCTACGTATCCCATACAGGAAGCGAGGAAGCACAAACTCCGACCTTACCGCTTTACGAAGGGGTTGTGCTACGTAGAAGCAATATAAACATTGCATCCGCAGTTTTTCAAAAGCAATGACATTACTTTGAATAAAGCCCAAAGCGAGTGAAAAAGCATTTTCAGCCGAGGCCTTCTAGCAGAAAAAAATCTTCAAATGAAAACGGAAGACAAAGCCTGATTGCTCGCCATCTGCACCTAGTAACAAATCACAGCGATGTGTTTCTGGTGAAGTATTATAAAAAATGGAGGAATAGGGTTAAGTTTCAACGATGCATGACAGTCATCAGCTTCGTTAGCTTAATCTTCTTAATACTTCGACAGGAGTGATGTCAGATTTTCTGAGAGAGATGAATAAGACGCATTTTACCAAGATTTTTATAGGGCTTTCCTCGTAAAACTGACATCACGAGTCTACTCTTTAACATTCCTTAGAAGTAATGGAGAAAAATGCGTTAGTTTTGGAGAAGCATCCTCTTATCAATAAATCCTTTAAAGGTAGCACCCCCTCTAAAAACGGATTTCGAGATTTAGATAGTTTATGAAACCTCGGTGGCTGAACAGCCAAAAGCCAAAGTGAGAGCACCGGTAAGCTGCTCGTTGGGGAGAAAACGGCCGAAACGTCGGGTACTCGGTGGACTAGTTACGAAGGACGCGGGGATGAGTTGTCCTGTCACTTCACTTTCCGCTCTAGCTAGAGCGCTACAAACATTTGGTATGAGTAGAGTTGTACAAGCTTTCCATGTCCTCGCAATTGAGGCGGTAGGCAACTCCAACACAAAGAGCGCGACGAAATGGAAAACTCGTCCACAAAACCGCGGACGAGCCTTCTGGAACGAATTTCTCGGTCAGGAATATGTTCTGAGCCGAGAAATTTGAACCTTAACCCATTTTTGAGTTCATCTTTCGGAATCCACCGAGAACTCAAAAGGCGTTCTGAGAGTGGGTGCTGCCTTTAATGTTGGAGATACTGTGCACCAGAACACAGAAGGCGAAAAGAGCTGAACCCCGCGCATATGTATCGGACTTCGTATATTCGACTACCACTTCATCCTTAACGTTTCCTCTACAAGCTAAGTAAGAGTTTGAGGTTTACATCAGGTTGGCAACTACGTTCTTGAGCATTGTGCGAAAAAAATCGGTTACTTCTTCCTGATAAATCGAGGATCGGTCGGAGGCAGTGATCAACTCATATGTTATTTAAAAGTGTAGAACACCTTCGTCATTTCGGAATTCTGCTCTTTCCAGCACCTGCCATACGCCTTTTTAGCGAAGTTCTGCTCTTAGAAAGATAGTGATTCAGATTCCCGAACCTATAGTTGCGCGCAACGTATTTATTTCAAATTGCAAAGATTTTCCAGTTTGAGGTCATACTTAAGTCCCGCCAATCTCAGTCGAAACCCACTGGCAAGGATAACCCTGGCTCCGCTGCACGATTTTTAGTGGGTTAAGAACAAAATGTGGAGGCTCTTACGCGGATTTCTAAAAAGTCATCTTTCTACGGCATTGCCATGAAATCTGCTCCCGAAAACCTTTGCTGCATTCATCGCCTGGAGTGACATGACATATCCCTGCCAGACAGGAGACTACCTCCGAGGTGACAGACTTCCGAAAACATTTTAAAAAACTAAGGACCTAGTTGTCATATCGATATTACAAAATTCTGTAGAGCTAATCCTTGCTGATAGTTCAACCAAAACAGTAGGTTAAGTTTGAATAGTTATACTTCGCCAACCAGGTTTTTACGGCAAATCCTTTATTGGCCTAACGTTTCGAGCAATTCGTCTTCATCAGAGGCCTGAAAATCGATGCCAGCTATTATCCGTAACGTTACGCCATCAAACGTCTCCGCTTGCTCTGCTATGCCCACTTCGTCCGAGGCGTAGCTCAGCTAGAAGAGCACTGATGCCAGAGACACCAACCTTGGATACGCCGAACGTCGTTACGTCCGCGCAAGTGGAGGCTGCGGACGTCACTGAGAATGAACAAGTAAAGCAGAACTTTATATGGCAGCGCATAGCGATAGAAACGCGAGGAGACCACTAGCTGTTGATACACATTCATTTCTAGCATTCATAGCAGGACTTTTCGTATAGATCCAGGCAGTTTCTACCGCTTTCCTAGCAGAAATATCAGTTTCGTACCCCAAAACTGTACATTTTATTCGAATTCCTCGCCATGGTGTATTTCTTTCTATTTCTTTTTTTATGTTTCCCCAGCGGTGATCTTACATTTCCTTTCCTTTTTCCGGCCAAATGCTCGTTAATTCGTAAACTTAAAGTTCTACCTGTTTCACCGATGTAAATCGCGTTGCAGCTCAAGCATTCTAACTGATAAATTACTCCCATCTTCGCGCAGTCTCCTGTTTTACCGAACGGGCACACAATGCATTGCCTTGATACGCATTCTACATCGTAAATCCTATTTCGTACCAGCTGTTTCTTAGGATTATCATTCGGAATGCTTACCAATTTCACATCGTTCTGCAGCTGAGCACGCGTAATGCATTGTTTTATTGCAACACACACAGTAGGTTAGGTATTTTTGGTGGTACTCTACCTTCACGCGAAAAGAACGTTCCAGCATAATCAGCAAATCACAACTCACCGATCTGCATTTGCACAGTATGTACGGGCAGCTTGGCGCGTGGTTCTTCAGGATGACCTTCTCGCCGTGTCCTTCGCACTTCCTGCAGTACAGCACACGAGTTTTCGTAGGTGTTGGCATCGAAGACGTTGGCGAGGTACCGCGCTCCGGTGACGACGCGTCCAAAGTAATTATCGGTGGAAGTATTTGATCATGAGGAGTCATGGCTACAGCGGCCGTATTGTTCTGTAACAGTATGCAGTTCCAGATAAGGACTTAGCGTCAACTACGTACCGCGAGAACATAGATGAGTAATTAAACGTGTTTACGGAACATCGATAAAGTGCAAATAGAGCCTAAGCTGGGAAACTGGGAAATGTGAGTAATCCAGGGAATAGAACTGTGTGCGCACGGGGAACGACAGACGTGAAGACTCCGTTTTTGGGTGAAGTCGTATGAAAGACTCGTGTAGACGAGAACGGCTGGAGACAGGAATAGGAAGAAGGCTGAAAAATCTGGAGACTTTGGAGATGGGGTTGCGCAGAATGTGAAGCCAACAAGCAAAATAACGTCTGAAAATCCATGTGCAGGAATTAGCAAAATTACAAGCTATCGAGCAGAATATAGTAAAATAGCTTTAAAAATTTTAAAATAAATGAAAATAAAGGGGAATAAACAGCTGCAAATATTTCTCTGACTGTCGAGTTCAAAATGTACAGTAAGGACTTCAGTACTAGCTGATAGCAGCGGCAATGCCAATAAAAGCAAAAAGATGTAAATAAGTAAAAGAAGCTGACACCACTTTCCTGATAAAGGCATACTGTATGTGAAGAAAAAAGAACTATTTCATCAGATTTCTATAGAGGTCGGTACTGTGCTGAAGGAAAGCTACAGAATCCAGAAAAAAGTAAAACTTTAGTCTACTAATTACAAATTCTTGCCCAGGAAAGCACTTACAACAACGATATACTCGCGTGCAGAAAGCAAATCTTAAATCTCATATGTATTCTCGACTTTGTTCCTTACGCACATTCATGAGGTCTTTAGTAAACTACTTTGCAAACACAGAAAACAAATCATCCAGTGAAATCCCCCATCAAACTCACTGCACACGTGAAAAGCGAAACGGATATGCCGTTGAAAAATATAACGTTATTTCTGGTCTCCAGCTAGAAAAAGAGCTCATCGTCATTACAAAAAGGAGACCTGCAACGACCGTGAATGCAGCGAGTCTATTTTCAACTGTCCATCCGATGGAACGATGATAGCTGGATAAATCATGCAATTTCGATTTTACTCTTCTGTGCAGAACTTTTGTTTTAAATTTGATGTCATGCGCAGAAATTGCAGCAGCTGTAAGACTATAGACAGACAGATCCATTTTCATTTTCTCCTTCCGCCTCATTACCTTTCACCCTACAAAAATGAATTTTCTTTGCATATCAAACATCCACTCAAAAACCCCATTTTGTCCTGCAGAGGCCTACCTTACCTAGTTGGTCAGCGCCATGGAGCCTTCTTTACTTGCGAGAACGAATATCAAAATTTGACCCCTGAAGGGTGGGTGGCCTAATTTTTGAAAGTGCAAGGCGTTAATAGAATGTCTAAAATTCTGCGAAACAAATGTACACCTCTGACGCTACAATACGGGACGAACCGGTCGTTCAACACTAAAGGCTGAAGAAAAAAATTCTCAAATGAAAAATTGCCTGTCACCAGAGAAAGCTAATTGTTTTGCAAACAATGCTAAAGCATGGTTCAAAGTTTGCTTGTTAGAGCACTGATGCTACCAAGAAACTAAAGAATCTGACCGTACCGTAAATCCAGGAAGAGCAAACCGGAGGGTCTAGAAAAACGGATGAATGCGGCTATATAACGAAAAAACACAAGAACGGATGAATGCGGCTATATAACGAAAAAACACAAGAAATCTTCCATTATTTGGAATTTTACATAGCTTTATTTTGAAGATCCGTCAACATTGGTAAAATGCTGTACTGCTTCAGAAGTGCCGTGCACTGAGGACTAAACTATTTTCTTGAGGCGCTGTCTGAGAACGGTTCCGAGGTCGTGAGAAGAAATCCGAGTAAATTTTCTCGCAAGCCTAATAATAGAGATGCCCACCTCAGGCAACCTTATAGGGACCCACACTTTTCAAAATTGTTTGAGACATAGCCTACTTCAAAACCTGAAATAACGGCGAGACATAATAGTGAAAAATCACTACTAAGATCTGGCTTATACAACATCCTGAATTCTGTAGCTATATAGTAAAGGTGTTTGCGTCAGCGGACAATAAGACGAAGCAAAGGCAGCACTGCGACTTGGAATATACTGTAACCGACAGAGAGACTGAATGTAGACAGAAAACTTCGAAACCTTCAACCGTGTGGTATGAAACAAGCATACGCCAATGGCTGGCTGAAATGTAGCCAAATATATAGCATATATGACACCCAAATAGGACGCTGTCAGAGTTCTTCCTAACAAATTCTGCCATCTAACGACTGCTGAGATTTGCAGCGGCGAAAAAAACCACAGAAGGTCAAGGAGCCAAAAATTCAGGAAAACGCTGCCAGTAACACTTAAAACACCTTATAAAATTCTACATAAGCGCCAAGGTTCAGCTATAAAGAAGCACGACAAGTGCGCTGAATTAAAATAGATCTGCCCTCAGAGATATTTTTTGGTCGAGAAAAGGCCAGGCCCAGTGTGTATCCCAGTATATTCAAATATAGACATACTTAATGTGCCCTTTTTAATACTGATTAGGGAACAACACCTGTACATTTAAACTACGCAGTTAAAACAGATCGACCTGCTGAACTGCTGGCAGTGAAATGTAAACTTCACTAAGAATGGTACATCTCATAGAGGAAGAGCTGTTGCTTAGGAGTTTTGCTTCAAAACTGCGCTTGAAGCACTTTTCTTCTCATGAAATTCTGCTACAGATACCACTATGTAGGAAACTGTAAGATGTAATAAAGCATGAACCTGATGACTGAAGAGAAAGCGGAGGGTGGCCAACAGAAAATGAATGGAGCCTCGCAGGCGATGGGGAGCAGGTGGAAAGCAGGCGCGTTATACACACAAATGAACATAAGTTCCTGGATGATGTCGCTGGATGAAGTTCCTTTTCCAGTGGTACGTGGTGTAGTCTGCGGTGACGCGTAGGATCAAGGACGCCTACGGGAGCATATATTTCAAGAACAGACTAAGTACATATACCCCATGAAACAGCTAGACGAACCCGAGGAGCTTCTCTGTGGCTATGTATGGCGGAGCTCTGGCAAAGCTTTGTTTTGCTTTCTGAGCAAAATATTTTGTTTGCAGCTGCTGCAGGCTGCTGCGACTGCGACGAAGCTTACAATGAGCCTGCAAAATTCAGCTGCTGCTTCTGCATGTGTTTTTCGCCGAGCGACAATATCTGCATAACGAAAACCCTCACTGCGCTTCGCTAATTCGGAGATCATGAACTGTGCTGCTAACGCTGAATCATCGAACCACGCTTCAAAACTTCGGCTACATAAGGAAAACATGCGTTTGGCTTCTCATGAAACATATGCGAAAAACAATCTTGACCGAGTTCCGTCGGTGGGGTTTCTTCCCTGGGAGCCCCCACATTAAAACCAAAAAGGACTGTCTTCTACCTCCGTCTGTAATGTACGGCAGAACGAAAAGATCACTATTGCGTCTTTGCAAATTACTGAGGGGTCTACTCCGCCACCGGCTTTGAAACTCGCAGCAGCTGTTTTGACGAAAAATCTTTCTTTAGTCACCGGCCTCACAACATGGACGAACAATACTGCCTCTGCTTTTAGGATTGATTACAAGCTCAGTTATAACTAGCTTACAAACATAAAGGTAAGGCAGGGGCAAGGAAGCCTACGCAACATCTGCGATAACTTTTATTTTAGTGACTAGGCAGGCAACATAAAAAAGCCAACAACATCTACTCTCCTGACTCGTACAAAACCACACATAGCCTTCTCACTATACAGTAGGCGAGGCTGCTAAGGTAGCGGCAGAGATCGCCAGGAACATTCTACAGGGAATCTCATATACTAATTTGCCTGATTTGTCTCTGAGAATACTGCTAAGCGAATGCAGGATTGCAAAAAAATTCCATCGTCCTTCTGAGCTATTCATCAATGGTTATCATTTCTCCGTTCTCAAGAATGCTCCGCCAAATATTCCTGGTGGTGCATTCCCTCCCAAAGTATCACGGATATATGAAACTACGGACGTTAAACGCATCTTAACGTATAGTAGAGTTAAATAGCCTAGCTGCTCGTCAGGTAGTGATCCCAGCAACGAAAAATATGACAAATCTTGGCAGAGGCAAAAAAGGTAGAAGCGCTGATTAATAAAGAATAGATCAACTACCCGGAGCATTACTATTCCCTTACATATAGCGCCTCCCTCGCGCCATCCTTATCTACGACGGGGTCAGCATGACTCCAGAATAAATAAAAGTCAGTCAACTGTATCACCCTGCTAACGGCGGTTTATATTTAAATTTCAAGATTTCCGCCTTTCGCATTTTCTTCGTCGCCTCCTCGACTCCCAGGATGACTGTCTTTCATATTTGCAAGTCGTTTAAGGACAGCTACGACAAGGCTACGGAAGAAATCCGAAAACATAGAAATCGGAGCATTCAACGAAGATGCGCAGTGGACAGGCCGCAGCTCGTAACCAAAAGAGGAAAGAAAGTAACAGAAGTTAGAAGAACAATTCGTAAAGAGGGCAAAACTGAGGTGATGAACCTTTGCGGCTGAGATCTGCTTTCTCCGCAATGGCGGAAGTGGCAGCTTCTTAGAATATGACACGCTTAGTACAGCGCTTATCTGATTTAAGGAAAAGTTGTGTATAGATGCAGTAGAGGTGAACGTAGCAAAGCTAAAATAGGGAAAACGCGCATAACATTATTGGAAAACTGAAGCATTTGCTCATAACAAGCAGCTTTCATTATTCTGAACGAGGTTTGAAATCCTATAAGCGGCATCCAAATTTAATAAACCTATTAGTCGTTTGAACTCGACAAATTCGAAATTAGTTTATTGTTTGTCTGATTGAATGTATTTCACCATTGGCTTTTCATCAGAGACTGTACTCAGCCTGTTAATTAAGCGTTCAAATACAGTAGCATCGACTGCTCATGCTCTTCGGACTGGACTTCAACCTTGAGAGGAAAACTGAGGAAGTTCGCTCGAGTTTGCGGTTCTAGGGAAGTTGATTTATGGCAATACATCATGTAACATACGGTGAGCGTTCAAAGGAAAACATGGCCAAATCAGCGAAAACATCAATTTTCGCTGCAATTTCGCGAATTGTCGCTTTCGGCTTTCATTGTGAGTAAGTGCTCTGCAGCAAGTCGCGTAAACAAACGCTCCAGCTACTACTACTAGAGCGTGGCATTGTCGTCGAAAAGCATTAATTCGAAAACGTACACAAACAGCGCTCGGATAGCAAAACAATCAGAGTGAATGCAGAGTTTCTGACTCAAGAAGCCACACTACCATGTAAACAAAGCCGAAGCATTAGCATAATACCAGAAAACACATGAGGTAGGGCCTGGATCGCAAGAGTCAGGCTAGAAGGATTTCCCAGCATTAGAGTTTACGGAAACATCCACGTTAGACAAATGCAAAAAGAAAACTGAGTGAGATCTCGAGCTGTGATGTCCAGAATAAAACCTTCGAAGAAGTTTTCGCACAGCAGCAAGAGAGGACAAATTCCTGCAAAGACAACTGCATCGGCGGGAAGAATTTCTGTAGGCCCTAAATAGGGAGGCATCCACTTCAAACCTGTCCTCATACTCTTCTATTTACAAACATCAAGTAGAGTCAGCTCAGAGAAGTTTTCATCCCCCCTCTCACTCTCTCCTCTCAGGCCAAAACGAGGACTGCCTGAAATTTTAAAGTACTTTTCGGAATTTTTCGAAACACAAAATCAATGCTTTGAAATTGACAGCGGTAATTATCTTGAGAATCTGACATCAGTTCAGTTATCCTCTCAGCCTATAAGCCATTTTTAAAAACCGGGCAAATTCTCAATCCACGAAGACCTCGCCTTCCAGATGACCACTTTTAATACGTGTCATTTTCAAGGACCCAACATCTTTGTAATCCATAGATGGGAATCACCCGGTTTTAATGTTTGATATGAGTATTCATATTGCAGTTGGAATTCGACTTAGTTGTCTTATTTTTTGTTTGTAGAAGCGTACGTTCTCGTAACGTGTTTCAACAAATAAATAAATAAATAAATCGCGAAAGGGGTGCACTTTGGCCCTAACAGTTTAGCTCGAGAGAGAGAGGGAGAATTTCAACGGCTTCACTTTCTCAAAGGTGAGAGCATCAGGCCAAGTCGCCACAGCTCCATTCTGTTGAAAAGATGAATCGCAAACATTTTATCAAAATAACAGCTCGCATAAGGGAAGAAACAAAATATTCAGACAGCAGTTATAAGATGGAAATTTTAGGTGCTTTTTGTGTGCCTCACATCAAAATCGTAAGTAAACTACATAGTATCGTAATTTTCGTACGAACGTAGGCCATTCTTTTGAATGTGCATTTATTTGCTAATTACCTGCCGTAGTTTTTATGGATATAGGGCTCTTTAACTTCTAAACGACACTAATGAAGTTCCAAAAGAAGCAATAACCTTAAAGCAACTGCTTAACCAAACACATAAGCAATCAGGTTACTTCCAGATACTTCTCCATAGGCTCCATTTCCACTGCCTGCTGGTAGACCTTACAAGCGTAAGGACACTGGTCTACAGATTCGTTTCTCTCACATCTTTCTTTCAGAATTGAAATTTTATCTTTTTCTTAAAAAACATATTTTTTCCGATGAAATACATGCCCACCACAAAGCTTGCACGAAGTACAGAAAAACATCCACTTCGCCGAGCTACAAAACACAAATGCAGACTCTAAAAATGGTGATTCAAAGCTGTACACAGCTTTTCAGCGCTAGAAGTAATTTACTGTATAGAGGAGTGATCTGTGATGGTGGCAGCACACATCACTTGCGCACAAATATCGTACGATGAGTATTAATAGAAGAAAATAAAAGCAAAAGTACGTATCAGCAGACTATTTGGCAGAGATCACAGCGAATGCGGAGTGATGTTCTTCGAGTGCGTTTGGTATTAGGTTACGATATTACGTAGTGTGAAGTCGCCACTAGCATCATGGACGAACTGCACATTGTACTGCACATGTACGTGATGCTATTCGAACGAACTGAAGAAGGAGATTCTGTAGCGAGAAAACAGACAGCGTCACGAAGAGTAGTAGAGGTGTGGGTTTTGAGACGCCTGGAATCTCAGAAGCTCAAGAATCACACCGATACAAATCGCAGGAGCCACAAAAACAAGACTCACGCGCATTTCTAGCTTACGCTTCAGTTGTCTGCAGCGCAACTGTGATTGGTTACAGCAGCGATCACTGTTTCATCAATGATCATCGATCGTGATCAACAACTGCCACCGACGAGTTTTCGAAGTTTCGTTCGTACCCGTCGTCATAAGCCCTTGGTCATGGTCGCTCGCATGGGAAATGAGGCTAATGCTAGACTATTTGTTGCTGCTGAGCAATGTTGGGTACACTCTGCACTCCCGATAGCTCTTTTAAGAACAAAAACGCTATAGCGAAGTCAGCGTATGGCAAAGGAGCTACAGTAAAGCAGCTGTTTGAGCTCTGCTGCATTAACTAGCCGGAATGGCATCAATATGGATTGGTAAACTCTACATACGAATATATTCTAGTAGAGAAGAGGGGTAAATCAGAGTTCAGCTGGTCATGGCTGCATTTTCGAAGTTTTCCGGAAGGTACGCGATTTTTGCCGGAATATGCAACTGAGTGGTGAGCTCCCATTTGGTTCCACCGAATAGGAATCTAAAGCATAGGATGACACTATCTTTTAGTTGAAGAAAGAGCTAGGAATTCAGAGTTAGGGTTTTTAGATTATAAATGTAGGACCGAAGACTGAGAGTTGAAACATAAGAGGATATATAACAAGAAATTTACAAGGTAAGCGCTAGGTACGCGTTGCTCTTACCGTCAAAAGTCCATATGCTTCTAGCCCACTTATTCCTATCTATAAATGACCCGAGTTTTTGGAGAAAACTAAAAAGCCCGTGCGAAGCGGTACGTTTTCCTCAGAACGACCATTTTCCGCGAGCCAGTTATTGAAAGGGGGCTCACAGCGAACAAGGATTATCTTCAGAGTATACTATTCACGCTGAAAAGACGTACGATTCCCGGTCTCCTATAGGGCAGCACTCCGCTGACGCCCCAAGCACTGACTAGATTTTTCTGACGCTTTTGCTCACACGAGGAAGACGATCTAGCATGGAAATCTCGAGGTCGGAGCACAGCAAACTCCACACACACAGACGTGGCGGTGCTTACCTCCAACTAAAACATAGCAATGAAGTCGATGTTCCGCAGAAGAAAGCTAGAAATGGATAGTAGTGCACAATTTGAACTTTTGAGGAAGTCAGATGTAACAAGCTGAAAACCGATACAGCCACATCACAAATATCGAGCGGTGTTTGTGTATTTCATAAATGCACTTTCAGGTCGTCCACACAATTTTACCATTTCCTGCGTACGCAGGCCTTCACTGAGCACACAGAGTACAGAACTTACAAAGGGCAGCCGCCCCTAGCGAACGCCCGAAGGCGATTTTTGACGCGTTAACCTGACGGATCACAGTTCAGGCGTCATTCAAAAAAGTTCAAAGTAAGACCGACTGACGTCAGCTTGCCACAGCTGCATATTTGAGGGAGGCTACTTCACATACAAAAGCCCTAGAAAACCCTAGATTAGGTGGTCAGTAAACGCTTGAGGAACATTCCGCGCCTCGTGCTGCCAGTCATAAAGACACGCTCTGCTGTGTTAATTCCTATACAATCCTGGTCAGCAGAAAATGTTTCGGCTTAGCCCACGCGGTTTTTACATTGCAGCCTAAAAATAATAATGCATCCTTTAGTAAGCAAATTCTTCTTGAAATAGCATGCAAAACAATCGATCCGTTCGAACTCCATCGTAGAGCTTGACCTGACCCCTCCGTCAATGAATCACCGAAGGGGTCTGATGTGCTCCGAGGCCAGCTAAAGGATAGATGCTGCAAATACTTTTTTCTTCAACTGTTCTAGATAAACTGACAAATCGGCTGGAATGTGGCCCTAGCTGGAATATAAGATGCGAGGAATCCGCAGTCAATGAAAGTATCGGTTTTTCGGATTAATGAGTGGTCCTACTTAGTTCTCAAGCCGCACATCTTCCGAGAGACTTTTCATTCATATGGAAGCGGACTGCCCTCCGATTCTCACAAAGGAGTAAATGCTAATTTCCCAGAAATTCTGAAAACAGCAAGTCCGGCGCGAGTGCCAAAATTCGTTTAAGTGCACATGTGCTTAGAAGCGGTGAATGGCTCGAATGTACGTTAACAGCAAACACGTTCGGCGATTTGATTTAATTTTTTTGCTGTAAATTTTAGAACTAACAACTGAGTAATTATGGAAAATTTGCCAACCTAAGGTAGAAACGGTTCGTTCACTATGTCTGAGCGTTAATTTTAATAAGCGCTATGGCTTAATGGCTTTCCGAAACACCTGGTATCAAACCCACTTCGAGTTCCTTGTTGCGTCACTAGTACGCGACCGCGAAGAAATACAATTGTGCGTACTTCAAAACAAGACCAAAATAAGAATTCCTTGCCTTTAAACAGTCCATTCATCAGAACAGTCTATACGTATCTCGGTTAAGAAGAAATCACAAGGATTCGTAGGTGACAGAGGTTGCTATTTGTCTTCAGTTAAACCAACGCGCTTTTTTCTTTGACGTACATGCTGACATAAAGGGTATTCGCTGTTTCTCGATGGTTGACGCTTCGGCTTAGGATCTTCTTAGAGGCTCCAAGTGAGTCAGCTTGACTGGATGCAGTCCGACTGCGCTTTTAAAATATGTCAGGAAACAGTGAACTGAACACTAGCGCTCTCAGACAATCTCAAGGTAGCAGACTACTCAGTCTGAATGAAGGAGAGTTCTCTGGCGTGTTCCCAAGCTTGACGGCTTCTACTTTTAAAGAACTGAACACACCAGTGGGACGAGGTACTTGGTTACAAAGAACATATGTACAATTAAAGCAGCTTACATCAAGGCCTCTGAGGAAAGCGTTGAGTCGAGACATCAGTGATCATTAAAGCGTTTTATTTTAGCCTATATGGTTAAGAAAAAGCATCTAAGTCTCGCATTCAATTTCGCACTATATGATGACACAGTAAGTAGCACCACTCCGGTACAAACTATCCTATTTTGAGAATGATGAGCGTCATCTCAAGAAAATCAAGCAGTGCTGATAAAGGTGTCCATTGCAAAGAGTTGACAAGGCATAGATTCATCAAGAACAACGTCTTCACTGCAGATGAGGTGTATCAGCGGCAGCTGCTTGCGGTAGTGCCCTGGAACGTGGAGATAGGGCCGTGGATCCGACGTCAGCAGGTGCAAAAGCCTTTTATGCGCAAAACTTTCGCAAAAAATGGCAAAGGGGATCCCTTTCAGAGCTGCGCTTTTTTGAAATTTGCTCGAAAAAGAGAGATTTCGCACTCTGGTCTCATTCTAACCAATAATAAAGAAACTGACTTCTGTCACTGTCATTTTGTGACAATGAATTATGCAAAAACTCTGAGATAACTGCGAGTCATGAGATGAGCCTATTTACGGGAGTGACATCATTTGTTGTAAAATATGATCGGCACTAATGCAGCGATAAAATTCGTTTGACGCTCTTTGAAGGACAACTGGAAACGAAACTGGTCGTCGCGGCTCTGCACTCTATAGTTCAAAGGCGAGATACAGATATGCGACAACAGACGAATAGAAATTCACAACACGGCGAAAACAAAAACAAGGTCTGTTAAATTTCTGATCTTTGCACCCACTCCTGCGCTCCGTTCGACGCTGAATTCCAGTCTACCTACCAGAAGTGCACCGAGCTGCCGGGGCAATAAGAAAGGAACAACAGCCATTCTCAAGATGTTGGCCATCCCCGGAAAAACCTTCAAGCGTGTGTGGAGATCACAGATTAAGAGGCAGTAATGGAACATTTTTGTTGTAATGCAACTCTAATACCAGGAAATCTAATTTTAATTGAAACTTGTCAGGAATAAAGTTTTTAACTGTACGCTACTGCTTTTGTTATATGAAGAAGACCAATTTTCTCATAACCTTGAAGCAGAATTACCGAGGTTTTCTAGTAGGGGCCTGTGTCGCCAAAATGGCAGTGGTCGCAGCCTCTCGTCCCACAAGGCTCACGAGGTTTCCGCTAATGGGTAGTTCTCGCTAGCTGGGTAGACCATTTTGCAGCTTCATTCTCAGTGACTACACCTGATATTCTCGAAGGTTCCCCACTACCGTAACCGACTAAATCAACAGCAACAACAAGAGGAGTTGGCGGCGAAATTGCAGCGTCGAACAAAACCATGAGGTAAGCGAATTTTCATCACAATAAATTGTTGTGTTGTGTGTGCGCGCGTGAAATTCGACGCAGAAAAACAGCAAAGCGACGCGTGAGCGCTCGCCTCTGCAGCTAGATTGCTTCTGCAGCAGCCGTAAACAAGCTGTAGTGAGCATGGAGCGCTCGGCGAGGAAACTCCAAGCGCTGAGTAATCGCCCAAGTCGCAGATGCGGGGACGCGGCGAGTGACGCCAGCGACTGTAGAAAACACCGAGGGTGACTCTCACGTTCGTAATTAGTTTCTTTTTTCGGAGAGATACGAAGCCTGATAAGACGTGAGTTGGGTGATTCACCTGGAGGTGCGGCGATGGGGAAATTCTCTTGAGCTGTTCATGCATATGGTGCCTAGTTGAGCTGCAGATTTCTTTAAAAAGACACTGTTCGACCTCACGCAGATTGACCCCAAACTATTTAGCAAGAAAATCATTCCGGGCTAAGATGCAGCTGGTAGTGGTAAATGCCGCTTAGCTTTTTTCTATTCCATGTTCTGAGCTGGAGACATGAAGACCTCATGTCATTAGATGGAAAAAATAAAATAAAATGCGGCAAGAACCTGACCGCTGACAAATTTAGTGAACAGAGCCGGTTATAACTAAAATTTGCCTTTTTAGGCTCCATATCGAGTAAAGTGACTTCCGAAATTAGTTTCAATACCTAATGGAAGTCCAGAAGGCAGTGTTTCAAGAGGCTTGAATTCCTTTATATCATTCTTGAAGTTTCACGAAGTCTAGAAACAAAATCTTCATAATTGCTCGAGCCCATTTTTGTGCATCTAAATTGCAGTAGAAGAATTTGCCTAGTCTCCGTCATTTAACATCCTAACGATGATATAAACTCTGCTCCAGGATAACCCTAACGGTCTGCAAGTACAAAGCAACGCCTCCCCTTGGCGGCAAATTTCACAGATTTCATACTTAATTTGAAGGAATCAACCAGTAGAAGAGAATTATGGCTAGGAAAATCAAATTTTGCTGTGATCACGATCTACATCAATGTGACATCGCTCAATGATTTCCTGTGGGAGAACAAATCGAATAAAGCAGTCAGGTTTTTATTGTGTACCCGGTATTTATAACGAATCAGAACACCTAAGCTCAAAAGGAGAAAAATGTCTGAAATAAAACGAAAGATGCAGCAGGAAATCTCCGATGCTCCAGAAAGCTAAAAATGCGATAAAGTAAGGTATAAGAAGGAAGCGCTTAATTTTGAGCGTTGAGTTGAGGGTAAAATACTATTTATAGGTACGTCCGCTTCTTTAGCTCAAGGATGCGAAAGAAGCGGACGTACCGATGGTTCCTTGCTGAGACAAAGTGCTCATCTGAAACGAGACGAATGGTGTTCCCTGCCGTTTGAAATGACGATTTCAAATTTGATGTACCATAACCGTGGAATGCTTCTAGTAAGAATCTGCGAAATTCTTCCTCCAAACTCGAAATCTTGTGTCGCGATATCCTCAAGGTCTACAATATCCAGCTTAAGCCGTTATGAGTTATCAAGCATTTTTGTGGTTTGAAAGAGGTCATTTCAGAGGAGGAACCAACGAGTAAAGAGTAACAAAAATCTTTCACAACCTCTCCACGGTTAAAAAAATTCTCTGGAGATGGAATGTCCAAAATCAACATCAAGATACATATGCATTGAAGGAGTAGTGGGGAGGGAGATGGAGGGGTTATCCAAATGGACATCATCGATAGCGCAAGTATCGTCTCATGTTAGTGTAGCTTTATGACATCTTGTGCAGAGTATGGCTGGAACGACTGTGGGGGCAGTGACTTTTAGCTAATTCAATAGAAGAATTCGCATCCGTGGAAACTGTGTTCATTTTTAGACTGCTTTGTATCGGAGTTACAACCCAAAGCAAGCCTTGTAGGCTTATAGATTATACCTGGAAATTCCTGAACCATTATTTCTGCAGACTTAGCTATGCAAATCATTCCAGTTTAACATGTAGACCCGAGTGTAGTTCCAATTTTGAATTCTTATTTATGTTGAGTTTACTGGATGGTACACTTCGCAATGCTGTAAAAAACGGTAACTCTAATTTTCTGTTTTTAATGAATAGTTCTCTAAAGTCGTTGGTGTTGAGTGAAGTCCGGTTTCTTACGGTAATTACGTATTGTGATAGTGATTAAGCCAAAAAGTGCAGAATTACGTATCTTCGTAGGTTACAGCCTCTGCCGTCATCAACAGCACTGCTATGGACTCCGTAAGGGATGACCTCACACTCAAGGAACGTCAGTCTTTCCTGAATATTGTTGTAAATCATCCATGAAACGCGTTAACGAGAAGAAGAGTCATTTTCTGCAAAGGACTCACGAAAAGTTTATTGAGTGATAACTACAGCTGTTCGCCGAACTTTCGTTTTCTCGCACACCTGTATGCTAATGGCTGGCGGATATCCCTAAATCCACCGCCAATAGGATTCAGATTAGGAAATGCGTGGATTTAAATAAAGTTAGGGCACCCTCCCACTCTCCTTTTCCCTAGATGCGCGATTTCTCCTCAGGTTTTTAGCGCTTCAGTTAACCTGTAAGCTCTTCTGAGTATGCGAAGCCTTAACCAAGGCTGATACAGTGGCTTAATATTCGGACGTACCCTCCCGAAAGTCTCGTCGTCTACGGTAACAAGTGCTGCGCCAGATAGACCGAAGACGCGAAAGCCTCACCTTTCTGGGACTTTATTTATTTATTTATTTATTTA
>KN549246.1:236691-257353 GCA_000797555.1 Oesophagostomum dentatum | reverse complement strand
CTTGTCTATTCATTCATATATTCGTTTAATTAATTGATCACTTGTTTGTTTATGTACCTATTTATTATTTATTACACGTCTAGAGCATGTGACAAAAGCACTGAACACTGGACAAAGAAGGACCAACTGCGACGAAAGGGGACCACCGGAGGCCGATCCGTAACTAATGGAACGGCAAGGAACCCCCGGGGCTAAGCGCGGGTAAGTTAAATTTCACTTCTTACAATTAGTACTGCTGGGAAATAATGGTCTTGAAGGTACTTCTGCAAGATAATTCATCGCTTTGATACTGCAGGTCTCAAGAGCAAGATGCATTATAGAGCCTTGTATGTTTCAATGGAATTACCTCCTATATAAAAAAGAGTTTAAAAAACAGCAGTTCTACGTTCGCAGTGACGATGAATTTCCCATTCGCACTGAACGTGACTATGAGTCCTCCAATTAATTTATAATACAAGATCAGAGATATCAGAGAGTCCGTTACGCAGATAATGTGCTTCAACACCAGCAAATTCAAAAGCGGAAAAGCAACTTATTGATAGCTACTGCAAAATCTCTGACTTCAGCGTGAAATAGAAACTGGTCTTCGACTTGCTGTAGATTTTTAAATTGCAATGTTGCATCTCTCTAGAAAATATACCAAACATAAAGCAAAGTTCTCCTTCTGTACGCTGTTGATAAGCTGTACACGAAATTATTTGCTGATCAGCACGAACAGGAATCCGAGAAAAGCTCGTCATTGACAGCAGCTCGACGTTTTACTAATTTGGAAACGTCATTCTTGTGATTTTCGCGATGTTTTCGCACTCGTAATCAGTGATAACATAACGCCGTCACAATACCGCTGGGAAGATTTTAGTGCTTTGAACCTCATGAAGGAAACGATCCGTACTCTGATTCAACAGTGATGCCAACACGAGGCTACATATTTCTAATTCTGCAAAACTGGACACTCCTCCAAAAATGTGGGCATCATGAAGAGAAGTGTGGGAAGAGTTCTCATTCAATGAAAAAAGTCAGAGACCTTGCAGAAAGGATTGGCTTATGCTCACATTTCTGGAGAAAGTATAAGGGGGGGGGTGCCAGTTTACTTCCTAAAGATAAGAAGATCCGCAAAAATTTTGCTTCGAAGGCAACATGACTTTGGGAGTTGTACGGATGTGAAGTGCTGACTAGAATTCTTCGACAAAGGTTGCGCTGTCCTATGCTATGCGTTTCAAACTTCGGTACTTCTTAAAACCACAATTAATATTTCTCCCGCAAAAAGAAATTAGTAAAACGAATGCGCTGTGGTGCAGAATTTTCCCAATAAAAATCCGAGTTTTCTGAACTGTACTCCTACTTTGTTAGTCGTTTTGATCACGGGAAAACGCTAAATTTATGGGTTCTGAGCTTAGTCAAGATGTTGTTCCTGGGAATTCTTAGCTACAAAAGCAAACTTTAGAAATATGCCTGTAGAAATGAACTGCTATGAGTAATAGCCAGCGTGTGGCTAATTTTATAGTAGTCCAAATATAACTTTAAAAGCAAAATTTAATTTGTAACCACTTTGGTCCAACGACATGAGAACCATTAGGTTTGTGTCACGCTCTATATGAAGAAGAATGCTCATCACCATAAAGTAATGTCTTGAATCATTCCTGTCACAAGATATAAGTGACTCAGTAGGGTATGAACCACGTATGCGAAAGTTGTTTTTGCAGTGGCAAACTACAGGTCCCAGATCAGTTCTGCTCGAGTGATCGCATCGCAAAAAGCTGGGTGGCTAGCTTATCAACGACCAGTGACAAACACTATGCATGACGTGAGTGCAGCGAAGAAGTGTGCCAAGAGAGCGTCAGCTGAGGAAACCCCGACCACGCACGATAAAGCAGGGTGGGGTGGAAGCAGCAAAAAGCCTTCTGCCAGATCCAGTGCAAAAATTTTTGCGAAAAGCCGTGGGCGATCAGAGGACAGCCTGCACGGGTGGAGAGCTGTGATTAGTACGTCTGAAGCAGAGCCTAATTAAAACTGTATTGATTCATGAGTGTTTTCATTGTTCACATCATTTCTCCATTTATGCCTGCCGCGTGATCGCATTATTCGGCCACATTGCAATGACGAAAGTTCAAAAGATCGTGCGAGCAGAAAGTGAAAACAGATGGCAGCGATTGATGGGAGCGAGAGAAAAGTGGACATCGCCGGTAAAAAACGACGATGTTTTGAACTGAGCGGGACTTTGGGAGGCGTGGAGTGTCTTACCTAGCGTAACTGGTTATGCGGTTAGTTGCAACTGCCGCGTGACTTACCCCCCCCCCTCCCCGTCTGGAAAATCACAAGCCCGCCCCGCTCGACGACTTTTAGAGGCCACGGAGAAAACAGCGTAACAGGAAGGACGACAGGTTGCGGAGCGACCTCTGCGATTCACTACCTGATAAATACGACGGGTGGCGAATAAATGATTCGTCTAAAAATACCCCGCCATATATGACGGGGCGAAAGAGGAGCGGTTATTTATTGCGATTTGTCAGCGCTCGCTCACTCGCTCATGCAGTAAACAACATGCAAAATAATCCCGAAGCTCGACAAACAAGTAGTATTCCTCACAGCGCCTACGTGGAATTAGCAGCACACAGCAAACAACTACTGCAGAGTAACGTCTGCAGTGATTAAGCTGATTAGGTAGGCACAGCCAGATTCAGACGCAAATTGCGGAGAAATAAACACGGAGCCCCAGAACGAAGCCGTAGGAATACTCTGAAAAAGAAACAGCCAACCATTATCCACAGAACAACAAGGATGAAGATCGCCGTCTATGTGAATTTTTGAAAAATATTCTTTCTTGATTAGATATCCGAGAGCAGAGACTGCTAAGCTCATAAGCTTGTTAAAAAGTGGCTTAACTGGAGCTAGAACATATCAACATAGTCCACATAGTCTGTTCCTTGCTATGAAACAAATCAGATCTTTGAGCGATTTCAGTTTATCCGCACAGAATTTTAACACCATGAATATGATGGCTTTCCGGGTAAACATTTTTGTCCTTTTTCTCCAATAGTGTGAGTTTTTGTTCACCTACGCTTCGAGAAGTGCACTACGACGGTGTGTCGATCAGATAAAAAATAATTTCGTCGGTCCACCATGGATTCAGCATTGGTACCCCGGACACCGGGCTCTGCCATCCTAGACGTTGAATTATACGGCAATTTACAGGGAGCCATCGAATACGTAAATAAATGGATAAACATGCAACAAAAGAATGTTAGAAATAAGCCCTCATTTTCAGCATTTCTCTTCCTTCTAAAATTTTTACAAGCTATTCCGGCATAGGTGCACTTTTAAAGCCGCTTGAAATATTCGTGGCACTTAGTCCTACTTGGAAAATCATGTTTTCTCTATTTGGATACTCTGGCTTTATTGGATATACATATATTGCTGTTGTACTCCGTAAACGCTTGCGAGATGCAAATGATAGAAGAGTACTGCGAGGAGATACTACGTTCCAGTGCAAAATTTTGATCACTGTCTACTCCGCACTAAAGACAAAACGCTGTTTTCAGAATGTCACGTACGTTAGTACTAATCATGTTTCAAAACAGAAATTTTGAAATAAATCTTTTCCGTTTTCGTTGACACGACATGTATTTTCGTGCAGAAGTTAAAAATATGAAGACGTGGGTAGAAATACAAGAAAGCAGAAAACAAGTCTGCAAATATGCTGATTTTGGAGCATCACTGGTACGGCAATTCAGTTATTGAACCGCCATGTCCAAGTATCCATCGCGGGCAGATATAGATTCAAAAAACGTGCTAAAAGGCTTCATTCTTTCAAAAAATAAAGTGAAGAATGTGATCGAACCTATTCCTATGAAAGATGAGTTGCTGTGCACTCCCCAGCAATGAAGACACTTTAGGTGTAGAGTTCGCAGTGGGCTCTGAAAATCTCGGCTGATTGCAGAAGTGCGCATTTTCTGGCAACTCCTACCGCATAAAACTCAAGGTGAGCTTAAGCCCCACACAGAGTTGGCGAGTTCGGCGAGCTCGCAATGTTATACTGGTAGTCAAATGGCTGCGTGACAGCCCCTACAGCATTGGCGAGCTCGCAGAGCTTGCGCACTCTGCAAGGGGCTTTAGAGTCGCTGTTGCCAGCTAGGCGTGGTGGCCTTGTACACAGCGTACCGAATCTTGAGGGTTTAGCATCAAAAGCTCTGCTGTTCTGCTTCATATTGGTGAATGTGTTCCAGTTCTGGTTAACCGCAGCCTTTTCGTCAAACGTAATTTCCCTTTCACTTCGGTAAAGGGTACCAAAGCATAGAAAGGGCATATAAAAGTCGTGTTTGTGCATGAACTACATGAACGACTTCGAGTACAATATTCCGCAGCCTCCAGTACAAACTCCATGCTATGTATAATTTCTCAGCAACATACATATTCCCTAGAGGAGGTTACCTTCGAGGTTCTCTGCATTTTCCTTGTTTCTTGTTAGTCAATAACTCAATAGGATAGGCGTTGAGACTTCCGCAGACTATACAGTTAGGATGAGAATCCGCCAGATATTGTAGTTGGAAATAATTATTCGGCTATCATATTTAGTAGGACGCGAATGATAGGGAAACACATCAGAACCGGAAAGTATCATCTACTCATTTAATAACGAATAATAACGAATGCTCACTATAAGTGCAGAGTAGCATTTCTACTTCATCATGGCTAATTGTTCCTAGTCGCGCAGACAGTATGATTTATGAGTGAAGCAGAGGCTTGAAGTACGCATACAGAATTTCTCGACATACCTATGCCACTAATGACGAGGCACCACCATTTTTCATGTTCATCACACCCCCAATATTCGTTGTTGTGCATATAGATTATACTCGTGTAAGGCATACTACAGCGGCTTCACCGAGAAATTCCAGCAAAGCAGCAAGGAAGAGGTGGTGCGGAACTAAAAGGGCGACACAGTTCGCTCCCAAACGACAGCGAAGCGGAATACGTGGACGAAGGCATTTCGTCGGAGGTGCCGCAGGTGCGATCGGGTTGGCCGCCGCGTCGTTTGATTTCCTGATCTCTGAACTGAGCGTGGAACGCGGCGAAATAGTGCGCCGTGGCGATGACGCAGAGAGGGAGCAACGGGATCGAATAATGCGCTCGGCGGCGATCACGCAGCGCATGTGACTTTTGGAGATCACTGGCCTCTGGTGCTTTTGGGACGCCCGTCACTGATCTGCTGTTTGCATGAGTCGATTAGATCGCGCCTGCACATGTGGGAGCGGCGGAAATTTCCCGGTGATGCGCCTATCGTCGACCCTCGACGATGCTCTCCAGGTGGGCGTGGTTGTAGCCCGTTTCTGCCTACTCGGCAGTTGTGTATAGGATCGTCCTGCTGGGTGGTCCGCTCTATTGGGCGCTCGTATAACAAGATAAACTCTTCCTATCTCCTTGTGCTTCCTAACTTACCACTGAACCACCTAAGGTCTGTTCAGAGGGGAATAAAAACCCCACGTCTCTCGCACCCACTCTATAGCGCCGCACTTGCAATAAAACCCCTTCAAGTGGATCTCTGAATGGGGGCAACGAATAGCATCAAAAATAGTAGCGCGGCCAATAGTGGTAAACACTACATATCTTCGGTGAGTCTTTAATTTGAAGGAATTACAAGCCTGATAGCTTTACTTCACTGAGTAAAAAATTACTCCTACAATGGACCGAAACACCTATGTTGACCAGCAAAGTTCAGTATTTAAGGCAGAAACAACAGGCGAAATATGTAGGAGCACAATTAAACCACCAGCGGTTGTCGAACATGGCTCTGACAAGGGTACTCACTAATGCTTATGCCGTTAATTAAGGAATTCCATGCTTAATAACTCGCTCAGATTGAGGACTCGGCCAAAGTTATGTGGCAGTTACATACTACTGGATGGACGCTAGTAATTTGATGCCATTCATTTCCCAGGTTCAAGGATCCACCTTAAAGGATTTCCTTGTTAGTGGGAAGCGCAGAATATATTCAGTAGGCTTTTCAGAAACAAATGGACACTTAGGTTATGCTGATGCGACAAGAACTGCACACAGTATATGGAAAAGTATCTCATAGTAGGAGAGAGCAGACGAAAGAGCTGAATAAGGCACAGAGCATGTATCTACTTCCTGGGGAGAACGACTACAGTACTGTAGCAAAGTTTAAAATAACTTGTTCCGGGATAGCAGAAACAGAAGAAGACTTAGTTCGTACAATCTGCAATGTCACCGTTGTAATCCGAGTTGAGGTGAAGCTTGGAAACTTGTTTTTAAGGGTTTCTTGGCCTTTGAATATCAATAACGGTTAGACGCGAGAGTGGGTTCTAAAATTTTTGGAAACGGCTTACTGGACAAGAAAAAATTGAAAAGGGTCAGTTTTTAAAAAGTTGGTTTGGTTTTTATTACATATTTTAGGGCATGGATTTAACTCCTGAAA
The DNA here is from genome assembly GCA_000797555.1 of Oesophagostomum dentatum. Taxonomy (NCBI): domain Eukaryota; kingdom Metazoa; phylum Nematoda; class Chromadorea; order Rhabditida; family Strongylidae; genus Oesophagostomum; species Oesophagostomum dentatum. The sequence continues at coordinate 250,917 of KN549246.1, read as the reverse complement.
ATTTGCAGGGATAAAAAATGTTTCAAAAAAATGATAGCTTTTAAAATTATATGCAACGAAAACTTTTGTGGCGCTGCCCCGAGCCCACCTCCTTTTGACCCGAAAGATCTATACTCCACCCCTGGAAAATTTCTGCGACCTTGACAGCAAAAAGTGTGCGAAGACTGTCATTCTTCAGCTGTAAACACATTTTGGTAGGAGTGCAGTTAACGCAGCACCCACGAAAAAAATCGATCTTGAGATTTTTGCCTTTTTTATACGCTAGCCGCATGGGTTACTCAAACTAAAGTAAGAAAGCATAAAAGTTAAAACTCACCGAGAAAATATGGAAAGCATGCCCACCCCGCTTATCTAAGTTACGGGGGTGAATGGACGAGATTTCCGTGGACTTCTGTTTGAACAAGTACGCTTCGGTGTATCTACACTAATAGCGCATCACTTCATGAAGGCCCAACGGCAGAAACGGCAAAAATCCATATACTGGCCCGAAGCGTACTTGTGCAAATACAAGTTCACGGAAAACTCGTCCACTCATCTCCGTAACTTGGATAAGCGGGATGCGCATGTTGTCGATAATTTCTCGGTGAGTTTTAACTTTTATGCTTTCTTGCTTTGGCTTTGGGCAACCCACGTGGCTAGTGTACAAAAAATGCAAAAATCTCGAAATCGATTTTTTCCGTAGGTGCTGCCTTTAAACGAGCTAGACCTCCTGGTGGAAATACTAAGTTTTTTTTCGACATTTGTTTAATTGTATAAGTAAACGCTAAGCCATAGGCTAGGCTCTCCAAATTGTAAGGTATTCGTTCAAAAAGCCACCTCAGAATGTCAGTAGTAAATGTTACGGTCCGAAATAGTTGTTCCGAGAGGAACTCAGGCTTCTCCTTTCAAAGAAAAGCATGGCATAGGGATGACCCTAGGCAGTAAACGTACTGCACAATGCATATGCTACAAGATGAACTTTCTTGAAAAGATCCTTGGCCGAAAATCACTCTTATTCATCCGGAGCAAAAGAAATGCGTCCATTGTTGGCGTCAAACATGCTAGATTAAATCGTCTCAAAACATGTTGAAATGAACAGCAGAGGCTCGGACCTTCTGCAGTATGGGCTTGCGTGTGCCAAGACGGTGGACATGGGTTCCCTACACAATACAGGTGGCAGGCGTCCACACTTGACTCTTCCTAGATCGGTGAAGCGCTTGAAGAATAGACAACTCATGTGGGTGAGGTGTGGCACAGGTACCAAAAAGCGGGAATTTTACAGTTTTCAGAATTTCTAAGATGCCGCTTCATCGCTTGCGTCTCATTCTCTTTCAAACACCTCACTAGCGTTCTAAGCAGCAGTCAAAATTTTAGCGTCGCTGCTGCTTTTGAGTTGGACGTGCTTTTATGTGACTACTGGTTGGAGTTCAGAATGAACGACAGGCATTTATGCGACAACAAAGGGACGAAATCGGCCTGTTTCCACTGCGAATGAATTCACTGAAAAAGCTCGCCAATAATTTTCGCTCGCAATACGCGCTTTTATTCACATACTAATTTATTTCACAACAACCAGAATTTTTTTCTTAGCCACAGTTATTTGTCAGTGTTAATCATAGCATAATGGGGTCTAAGTTTTCAGGAGCATTTTTAAGCTAGGATAGTACACAGGATAGCACATAGCACAAGACGTTACAATGACCCAAAAAGGTAGTCCACGAAGCAGTGGAAACACTAATCCTTTGCTTTAATAGCATCTAGAAACGTTAAAACTGTTGCTTTCCTTTTTTGGAAATACTACTCTAGTTAAATTTTTAGGAAAAACATGTCCCAAGTTATTTTCTAAAAAATCGAAAACGTCACAGTTTTCAGGTTTAGATGTTGCTCGCACGCTTTCTGAAGCTCTTATTAGGGAGCTCGTTGGAATTAGTAGAGCGATAACCGGTGGGACCGATACTACTCTACAGACTTTGGTCCCACTGAAAAAAGCTGCGATTGCTGTTTTTCTTAGCCGGAGCTGTGACGCCACACACTTCACTTAAGAACAGCACTCACGAATAAATAAGTTATTCTAATTTTTCTGTGGTCGAAATCTAACTACCAAATTCTGAGCGATTGCAAAAGGGAACAACTCAAAACTTGATATTTTTCAAGAAATTTGCGAAAGAACCGAAGATGGCGGCCGGAACTCCGCCTCCTTTCTTGGACTACGCTTGAAAGAAGCGTCCGATCTCACTTTCTGTCCTAAGCTTTTTGGCTCGAATTTGCTCAGATAGTAGAAAAACTGCACGTTTTCTTTGAACACACATGAGTCTTTACCATATTTCAAGGAAAAATCTAAGCAGTGATCTACATTGGGTCGGTGTTGGCCAACCTTTGAACCGCATACTCCTGTGTAAAGTTGGATAAGAAGAGATTTTTCAGGAGGTGAAGCAAACGATTGCGATTGGTTTTATGGTGGCACTTTAGAAACAATTATGGTAGACCTTTCTGCTCTAACCATAAGAATTCTAAAATAAAGTGGGATCGAACGCTCCTTTCAAGGTCAGTGAAGAAAAAAGGCGGAGTTCCAACCGACATCTCCAGTTCTTCGCAGATTTCTCGAAAAATATCAAGTTTTGATTTGGTTCATTTTGCTGTCTTCAGAAACTGGTACTTAGACTCCGATCACAAAAAAATAGAAAAACTTATTTTTCTGTGAGTGCTGCCTTTAATCTTCTCGGAAACTCCAAAAACTAGAGCACATCATACTGTTAGATTATATGGCAGGTTGATCATACGAAAAAGGCTTGCAGCAGTTGTCTACCTTCTTTTATACGAAATGCTCTATTTTTAGTGCTAAAGTCGAATTTAATGAAATTTCTGCCGGTTCCCCTATGTGAACCAAACCAAACCCAGTAACAAGTGATACCGTTCCCTTTTTATCGCTATGCGAGCTGTATATGTACTCCCGCTCGGCTGATTAATGCTCAGTCACCTCCGTTACCGCCAGTTCTAACAGTTCTATGGACCTGTCGAAAACGGTGGAAGTAGCGGGTAGGTTAGCTTGTTGTTGGTGTCAACCTCCAATGCTACGGCCTAGAAAGGTCTAGATTTAGCAAGCCATAAGCAGACGTACACTATAATGCATAAAGTAAAGAACTACCGTCGCCGCGCTGAGAATTGCAAAATTGCGGGCAATTAGCCGAATTCGCGGGAATTGCGTGAATTTGGTGTAATTTTTTAAAAAGCTCTTAGCTTGATAGTTTTCAAACACCCTGTAGTTTAACTGGCGTAGACGCTTCTAACTACAGTTTACTTAGCTATGTTTCCTTCAGATGTCAAAAAATTTCAGCTTGTCTCTAAGTGGAGTGGGCGGGGTCGGGGTCTCGCCCACACCACCTAGGGTCCATAGCAAAGCTTTTTCTGTATAACTTTACACGCGTTTTCAGCAGGTTTCAGCGCTCCACACGATATACGTAGTTCAGTGAGATAGTTTTGAAACTAGAAGAACTACAGTGTGCAGGTTTTGGAAGTGGAAGGATTACTGTGATATTAGTGCAAAATTAACCCGTTGCTCTACTTCTCCACTCCTTGCAGTTCAGGGAGAGCATTCCTCACACCCTAAGTGTGAGGATTTGAGGGCACTATTCCACACATCAGATCGAGGGCAAATCGAGGGTAGGCCATCAAAGAGAGGCAGTAAGTGTTCCAATGGGCGAGATCGAGGCCCCGACCACTCCCTTTAATGATAGCCTAAAATTTTTATAACAGATGGGAAAAGGATGGCATATCAAAGTGTAGTTACAAAGGCGTATGTTAGCTAAGTTCCAGTGCGTTTGTAGAATTTGGATACATAAGGTTTTAGGAAATTTACAACAAATTCACGCGATTCCCGCGAATTTGGCGAATTACCAGCAATTTTGCAATTCTCAGCGCGCCGACGGTACATCAGCCTTCAGGCCTCTGAAGAAGGCGGTTTGCCGAAACATAAGGCTGATAAAGATACCACCTTAGCAACCAGGTTGGCAAACCAAAAACAGAAGCTACTAAACATTCTAATGACATCCAATAATGTGGTAGAACGCAGATGTTCTTAATTCAGTATATTGGGACACCTTTTCTTCCCTTGCTCTTATTAGTATAATCCAGCTGAGATTAATGAGGAAAGTATTTCGCCATGAGAGAGAAATTACGTGATTCGATGATCTCGAGAGCTCAAGAACGGTACGATCTTTCCCGGAAGCACTAGATCATTGGAAAAATCTTCCTAATTTCAAAAAGCGGAAGAATACTCGCATAAATCTTAAACATTAGGTTTCCTTTTTTGGTCATATCCCACATTAAACGAAAAATATTATTGAAATCGCTAAAAAGAAGAACAGTTTCATGAAAACTCCCTTTTAAAATTGAAACACTTCCATTAATCGGAGACTTAAAAAAGCATCTACAATGCCACTCAGTTTAAAAAAATAGCAGAGATAGATAATCACTAATAAAAAAGTGCAACTGCTGCAACAGCTGCTAAATGGTCCTGCGGAAATACTCCATTAATTTACCAATCAGAGAAATGCTGCAAATTCTAATGTTAGGTGTAGCTTGTCTTTCGATGAAGCTATTAACCAAAATTAGATGCTGCTAATGCTAGGAATAAAAAAAGGGCACAGAAAACGTAGCAAAACCTTGCCAACATTTAAAGAAGAAATAGAGAGAAAAAGAAGGAAGTGAATGAGATAGGTGCAAAACAATTATAAGCAGTACGCTATACATGCATTACTTACTTACTACTCTCTATCAAAGAGGGCATTTTTAGCGAAAGTATATGATTTTATTTTGGCAACCATTTTTTCACGGCTTTCGCGTTCTCAGCTTCACAGATAACTTGAATGACTTTCACTGGAGTTTAAGCAAAGTAACACGTACGGTGGCTTACCAGTTCAGTCGCTCATGGTTCGCGTGCTAAGTTTGGAACAGTGGCCACGAGTTTATTTCAGTGCCAGATTTGTTGTCGCTTCTGAATAGCACATAGCTTTTGAGTACTTTTGTTCATAAAAGCTGACAAGAGTGCATCTCTAAAATTAGCTGTTATAGATCCAGTTCTCTCTAAACATAAAACTAGGGATGTGATGTTTCTACTTTACTGCGAACGTTCTGCGGTTAATACTTCTTAAGAACAAAGGTATGCTCGGCACACATTCACCTTGGTGTAATGATGAAAGCAAACTTGTCTGCAAGCGATATCCCCAGTACACGGTGATGGCCGAATTGCCGAATCCACTCGCAGAATTCTAGTACTTCTATGCAGATCCTTGCTCTACAGAGCCTTTGCCGATTAATAGCAGAGTTCATTTTTGACTTCAAACCTGTTCATTCTCAGTAATGACCGCCCACATTGTCTTCACCATCCAACCGAGTTAGCTAACCAGGGAACTCCTAGAACGAGGTGGGACGATATCGAAGGGGACCAACTCTATTTTCTACATTAGAAAAACGCTGAAGTGTGGAGGCACCAAATTTTTGTATAGCGGAGTTATGGCGTCGGAAAACTCGCCTAATTTTGCTTAAACTCACCAGAAATTTAGATTTCCGGAAGATAAGGCAGATTCTAGTGCAGAACTATTTGCGTACAATTCTTTTATTTATCCAATATATAATATAACCATTTGCAAAAAAAGTTCAATTTTCAGTTTTTTAAATCACTAGAATCTGCCGTATTTTCCGGAAATACTAAATTTCTCCTAAAGCAACATATGGTGAACTTTCGAACGTTAACTTTGACGGAACAAAAATTAGTGCCTTCATACTTCGTCGTTCTTCCACTGGGGCCATTATATATAAAACAGAATTGGTTTCATTCAATAGCGTTCTCCACCGTGTTCAAGATGTTGTTCAGGAGGTTCCCTGGTAAGGTCTTTCATCCCATTAAAATCTCTAGAGTGTTAATGACAGCCAGCTCGTCTGTATCAAGAGTCTACCCCAGTTTAAAAATGGTGATAACAAAAGAAAAGTGGCAATTCAGCAGGAAAACTCAGATTTCTATAAAAATTGCCTTCCATTGAAAGCAGATGGCGGAAAAAGAGGAGCTTAAAATTCCTATACTAATACTTAAACCTAGTAAAACGTTTTATATTACGTTTCGTTCCACGGGGCTTATTATAGCGAGCATTTACTGTGCCTTATGTTTCGTCTCAAGATCAGTGGCGTTCTCAGAGGTCTGAAAATGGTCAAAATACGTTTGTCTGCGGATAGAGCCATGAAACTCTCTCACTGACCAATTCAACCCGCCTAGATAATGCAGAACTAAGACTTGAAATCTTCTATTAACTGACAAATGTCCACCAATACCAAGTCGATTTTGGTACCGCAACACACTGATGACGAGGCAAATAAGCTGTCCGAGTGGGTCAAAAGCTCTTGCACAACGACGCTAAACCTCGTAGCTCTCATAATCCTAGGGACGACATCAGATAACTACGTGGTCATGCTTATACGTCTTATTTTTGCTGCTGGGATTTTGAGCGAAAATCGAGAATGCTTCCAGACCTTTTCGAGTTAAGATGTCAGTTTCAAAGGTTAGTTCCGTATATTTAACATCAACATCAGTTCCAATTCGGGTTCCTACATTTAATCAGCGAACTTATCAAGCTCTTCCATTTTTTGCTGTCTATGACTACATAACGTGCATACGTACGCCAATGTTCGTCAACTCTCACCTATATAGAGGGCATGACATGTCAGGCATAGATGTGATAGAGAACTTCAGACTTCGCACTGTCGCCTAGCTTTCCGCATGGCAACCACAGGTTCGCGAAATGAAAGCTCTGTCATATAGCCTGTTGTGGGTCAAATTTTTCTTGATGTAATCCTTTGAGATACATAAAAGCAGCACTCACGATTTAAAAAAATGTTTTCCAGTTTTTATCATGAAAGCGTTCCTCTGTCCACCTGTAGGACTACCGCAAAAAAACTCGCATCAAAACTTCGCCTTTCTTCAAAATTCGAGTTCAGATCAGCTGATGCCGTGTATATCGCTGCCCCTGTAAACAAAACGGCCCAATTTGGCCACATATACATCCTACAGCTTCCTATCATCACTGATGTAGTGACTTTTATTCTGATTTCTCGAGCCTTTTTTTGACCACCCTGTGCGTTTGGCCAAAAAAATCGGCGGGCTGAACACCACCCTGGCTGATCTGGGGCTGAATTTTGAAGAAAAACAAGGCTTTAACGTAAATTTTTCTGCAGTCTTCCTATACACGAACAGAAATTGTGTGTATGCTCTTGCAGTACAAACTGGGTAACATTTTCTATCGTGAATGTTGCCCTTAAGAGGATGACCTGTATAGTTTAGCCTGTACAAAAGCAGTAAAGAAATGGCTGGGAACAAATATTGTGCCCTTCTTCTCTATAAACTTCTTCTATCTTACTGAAAGAGTTACGTCTGCTACCAAGGAAGTGTTGTCCTTAAAAGCCTGAAGACTCTAATGAGGCGGCAAAGCTCTAAAAGCAGTGACTGGTTTGCGTTTGACTAAGCTGCATTTCTCCAGTCAATACAACAGTCCTTTTACCATGTTGAGGATTAATCACAGTTTTCCAGTCTTTCAGCCAGTCTTTTTAAAGGCACAACCTACGATAAAAAAACGTATTCAAGTTCTAAAGCAAGGGTGAGGATTGAAGGCTATGAGAAACATAGAAAATCAAGCCAAAAAACGAAATAAAAGCGGTCCTACGAAGTTTTTGGAAACGATTTTTTTCGACAACCTGACGAGACCCACGCGCACACAACCGTTACCCTAAATAGATGGCGACCAGATGAATGATGAACTTATGGTAGTTCCTCGGGCATCTTGACTTCATCCGCGAGAATTCTGTGCAACCAGAAGGATTTTCTACTCATTCCCTACCAGTTCTTCTAAGTCAAAAATTTTGTTGGGCATAGCGTCGGGTCGGCCTCTTTGAAGGAGAATTACAGGAGTTGTGGTATCCCCATCCAATATGCGTTTGGGCTCTTTCAGCATTCGATGGGAGCCATATAGTAAAGCAAATTCTAGCAGAAGAGTTTTGTCCATGAGTGCTGCCTTTAATTCCCATACTGAGATGGTCCTTCAACTTTCTAGTTCCTCCTTCTCGGCCGGGAACTATGCAGCAGAAATGAAGAAAAAACCGTTTTTTAAAGCTGGAAGCAGATTGTCCGAAACATCTAAATTGTAGCGACTACAAACCTGGACAGAAAAATTGCGAAGTGTAAACAAGACCATTCGCTAGCGTCTTTCTTCGATCTTAATAACCAGAAATAGAAAGTCTGTGATATTGCAAATTATATAGTCACCAGATGATTGTCTAATCTCGAATTGTACGTTATAAGGTGTAAGACGAAAAATGATTTGTAAATCACGTGCCAAGGGTAAGCAAGAAGAGCGCAACGGTGTTACTGTAACAGTTGATAAAGAGCGGCTGATCTTATCGGGGTTTGAGCGTAGCGATCGCGGCAGCGTTTGGAACGGCGTGACGGAGAGGAAATGCCAAAACTGCGGAAGCGAATGAAATAAACGAGGAAAACAAACGAAAACACTCACTAGCATTTTTCGCCACCGTTGTACTAAGTAAAAAAGGCTTTAAAACCCCATGTGGACAATAGACGACGTAGTCATGCTCTCTTTCATTTCAAGATTAGACGCGCATGAACCATCGCAGCAGCTACGGATTGTTTTGCGGTTTCTTTTAATATCTAAATACCTATTAGACATTCAATATCTAAATACCTACTAGACATTCAATAAGTAAATGTTCAGAACTAGAATTGAAAAGAAATGCAGCAGAGTAGCAGCTCAAAATTTTCTAAACGACTTACGCTTGTGGAAAGATTTGTGCACAAAAGTTTTTCTGTTACTACTTGGGTAAGAGAAAATACCACAATATTTTGAAGAAACTGAAATTCTCGATTTGCAAACAAAAACCTACAAAATAAAACTTCACATATTTCTTCTCCGGTGAAGAGCTTGGATCTTTACAAATTTGAACAGGTACTTGTAACTGCTGCCAATAGTTTGTCGCTTTTGCAAGTACATGGAACTCAGAAATATGCAGACTCACCCGGCGATGAAAACAGTGACGGTGAGTTCCAGGATAATGAGGAATGACAGTTGTTAAAAAATTATATCTGATATTGTTTTAGAGGTGAGCTTCTAAGAGCATCTGCTTCAAATCGCTACGGCAACAGGGACTAGCTCGCAATTCGTAGTCGAGCTATGCAAGCATAAAATGGAAGGCAGCACTTGACTCTTGAAGTAAGACGAGTTGCAGAAGACAGCAGCTTCTCTTAGTCATACTTGAAATCTCATGGTGCAAACAAAGTAGGAGAGAACACAGCCGTTGACAATGAAACCTGTCCTTCGTCAAACGGCCACAAGTTGGGCGAGCTAGACAAGGAAACCAAACTCTCACAGCTGATCTTCATAGTTTCCCATCACATCTGCTGCGCGGAAGTCACGCTCGTTGTGGGGTCGCACAACTAGGTGTTGAACACAACGTTTGATCAGTTGAGCTCTGACCGGTCGCCGGGAACGACGCACGCACACTTATGCTGGAAAATGTCATTTTACACTCTGTAGCACGTTTATTCTGGCTTCAAGCGGGCGATGTGACAGCGGAGAAGATATGAAGAAAGCAGTTGCAGCAGAATCGGAAAGGTAGAAGACTTCTGAAAAAATTTATTGGACAGCAGCTAATTCCAGATGCGATGCATCACTTCTCGTTTGACATGACAGCATAAGCAATAAAAAGAAATATAATAGAAACATTTGGAAACAGGCACCATCAATACAGGGCCCATGTTCATCAACAGCTAGAGCTGCTTTAATTTTACCCTTTGGTTTGAGTAAACCAGATTCGCTACTTAAACCAGCTTGGTTTAACTTTAACCAAATGTGGTGACCTTAAATCAGGTTTAACTTGAACGCCTAATGATGAATACGAGCCCAGAAGTCACTGGAGAATGGGTGCATATTCGGGTATTGTTTAGAAACTTATTACTGAGTTGGCAGAACGATAATACGTAAACCCGAAGCCATGAGCTGACTGTGTCCTACTAGAAGATTCCGAGAATAGCTAAAGTCACTCATTCTTTGCCAAATTGGAGTTACAACGTCAGAAAGTGTCTTTATTCCGTTTTAAAATTATCAACAATTGAGTGATTGCGCACTCATTCTCTATTGATGGACAGCAATGCATAGAACACATATGAGCAAAACAGTGGCGGTCCGAGAGGGGAGGGCGGTGTCCCCCTCCCCCTTTCGAGTACTAGTTCGAAAATTTTGCAAGTCGCCTAAAGGCCAGGAAAAAAACGAAAAAGGGATCAGTTTTCAAAAAAATAATTTTTATTCTTGATTTTAAAAAATCTTACAATCGATTTTTGGCCCCCCTCCCCCCTAGCCCGCCTACTTTCGGTCTGAGGGGGAGGAGCACCCCTCCCTGAAAAAATTTCTGCCACCACCACTGGTGCAAAGGGTTTTGAAATACGGATGTGCTTTCTTTGCACGGAATGCTATGGTAACACAATGAAATAAGCGATTTTTGGGCTGGGGTATAATTCGCGCGATGCGACCAGATTGCATCGCAAGAGAAGTATTATTTGAGGTATACGCGTAGAAAATGGCATTCCACTGTCCAGGACGCGCCATCTGTTCAAATGCACTCAGGTTTTCGGCAGTCGTGTGCCATTCACGATTATACCCCAATTTATAAACCTCGCGCGTGCCATTTAGTGGCGCCCCGGGATTAGGCGCTACGACCCGAACCTCTGTTAGACCCGGGGTATCCTTCGCGCGAAACGACCAAATCGCGTCGCACTGGGTATACAACTTAACTCACAACCATTTAAAAATGGCACGTGACTGCCCAAAACGTGCCATCTGTTCAAATGCACACGTGTTTTGGGCAGTCGCATGCCGTTTTTGTACGAGTGCACCTCAATTTGTACATCTCGCACGCGCGATTTGGTCGCGTCGCGCGAAGTATACCCCGGGGCTTAGGTGGGTTGGCGTCGCCCCCAACGATCATTGAGGAAATGCTGTCTATTTAATAGTTTCTGAAAGAAATACGAGTCTCTGTAGTGCTTAAAGGCACAGTCCCATATGGAGACCGTTACTCAAATTTTGACATAAATAGAATGCGCTGGAGCAGCTGATTAGCGCGGTACAAATTTCGCGCACCAAAACATCGAAATCCCCGTTTTTAAAAAGGTTGAATATTTCTCACATCTGGTTTCTGGTTTCTCACATCTGGACAAGTTTTAGGTATATCGCCAAGTCTACTTGACGTTTCACAAGAATGGGCATGTCTACTAATATGTTAGCTGGTTAAAACCTCTTCACGTTGCAGAGATTCGTACGCTAAGCTGCCATTTAAGGGGTAAGACTTCGGGGTATTTGAAAACTTAGGGAGATGATAGGTATACTTTTGGAATGGTCAGCTCCGGATTATCTCGGGTGTGTCTTTGTCACAGGCATGATTACGAGGTGGGACTGCGCTTTAAAGTTAATGTATAAGCAGTTAAAACAACTCTCGAGCTCAGCTGCAATCTCTTTTAAGAGATTGTGACAAAACTGGAGCACGACATCGAAACGCAGCAAATTCCACGGTGTATCCGGTGCTCCGAAGCAAGCACGAAGCGCGCCTGAGGAAGCTAAAATACACTTTTAAGGCACAGCCTCATTCTAAAGGAACATCGCCAAAATATATGACAGCTTTGTCCTGTTCTTTTCCAGCAAAAAAAATCATTCTAACTGACTGGAATAGTAATTTTTAAGGACTTTTGGAAAGTTTCTTTGATAAGTCCTAAGCTTTTAGAAGGCTCTGAGCCACTTCCTCTACCTTCTCGCACAAACTTGGAGACAGCAGGTACAAAATGAATAAGTAATCGATTTGTGGAATGGAAAGCCTAACAGGGTTTCTGCCCGTCTAAGGGGCTGAAAAAGTCGGTACTGCCACAAAAGCATAAACATTCCCACCAAATGCGTAAAAGCGCGGATATATCAGGATTGCCACCATGTACTGCGGCAGAATTCTAAGGGTTCAGCTGGAATCAGAGAAGAACAAAGCCAGTGGTGACTTTTTGAACTGATAGTGACGCTGTGTTGTGGTCGCTCTTCATTCAGACATGATGCGCGTTCAGCGCGACGGCGAACATTTGGTGGTTTGATCATTTGCGCATTCCAATTCGGATCCAACAAATGCTGTGTCGTTGTCGTTCTGGCTGAATGGCTTGGGATCGCGCCTATAAAAATGATCCTTGCTAGTCCTGCGCCTGAACTGCACAATGTTGGTTTTGACTTTTGCCGTATTTCCACCGTCAACGAACGGCAGGTTGCACGTTTTACAAGGTGTCTACGCGTAGTATATCGGGAGTCCATTTAAGAGGACGCTGGAACCGTTTAGAAGTGGCTAACTTACTCAAAAGTTCTCTGCCATCTTATTTATTTTGCTCTTACGAACTGTACAAAAACTTCACCTCTTATTGACATACACTGGTAGCTTTGCGAGCCTGCAGCTATCTTGGCGACTATTTTTGCCTTTTTTAACTCTCATAGTACCACTGTCCAACAGTTAAAAACATGCAGCTTAGCCAGACGAATTTTCTATACTACTAACTTGAAGTAACCCAACAAACTGCGCGAAAGTTGCTAGCTGCCCTTCTAAGTGTCTGATCACACCAATGGCTAGTAATTTGAGTCCTCGCTCCTCGACTGCTTCTCTGCTCTAGTGGAGGAGAATCCGACTTTCACCAGTTCATTCCCATTTCATATTATTCTGGTTTATGAAGGAGCAGAGCTGTAATTAACGGCCGGCGCTTTTCAGGCACTCTCAAAAAGACGCGACTTAAATTCTGTCAGAAGAAGGAAGAACTGTAAGCATTAATATCTCGGGACAGGCAGTAACAGGAATCTTTGTGTAAAATCTTAAGGTCGGATTTAAATTAGAAGCTCGATAAAGAGCAGTCATATGTGAGAAGTTGCTAAGACAACGTGCTGGTGTAGGAGCTCAGAATAAGCTGAAATCATTCTAACGAGGGGCACATACTTTGTCAAGGTCTCCGATCGAGGTAAGATGCGCACAGCTTAATGCAGCTTCGAATGCTGATTCTAAATCTGCTTTCCAAATCTATTAAACGCTTCTCTTACAAGGAATGGATGATTAGTCGAGTCGGGAGACAGATGTGCGATATGCTCTCAAATAGGGCTTGGAATACCGTTTACAAATATGTCATCCACAGTTGCGACGGCTTACGCTGCAAGGAGTTATACGCGTTTTTAGTTGAGTCCTGTTCGACTCAGATCTTGCGTATTCTTTTCGGAGATAAGCTGAATCGGTGCGCTATGCGCACATACACCCAGGACTGAATGTTTCATACAGTAGAGAGTTTGTGGTAACCTTGATTCATCGTTCGCGTTCAAAATTTGTTAGGCTGCGCTCACCGCAGCATTTTAGCCAAGCAGAGTTTACCATGAAAAAAAAACTTGTGTAACTCCTTGTAGAGTAAGCCGTCGCAGATGTGAATGACATATTTGGAAACGCGATTCCAAGCACTATTTAGCAAAACGTATCAAACATCTATCTCCGGACTCGACTAATAATCCTTCCCTCGTTAGAAGAAGTACAAAACATTACATGTCTTTTGGAATACGCAGTTCTTCCTTAAAAAAAAGCGTGCAGTGACCTGTAAAATGCTGGAAAATGTAAGCAGTTCAACGTTTGCAAGCTCAACGGTTCGTATTTCTGCCCTAAAATGGGCAGCACACGGTCTTCTCGTGAAAACTGTGCTCTCAAGGAATTTGTAATCGTTCGTAATTCTTCTTGGAAAAGCTGCCAGTTTTTTGCGCTTTTGCTGCGGTTTTTCTGCAAAATATCTGAGTAGGCGACCTAAAATTCCATGACCATGGTGGGGCAATTCGACACATTCCGAAAAGGGAATTTGTTTTCTATAGTGGCAGCATTATGTAGGTAATTAATTAGACAAATATATTAAAATGTGCCAACGCCGGTTAAGCAGGTTGACCAGTATACCTGTTTGTCGGACTTCCGCTGGCGTTTCCATGACCCTTATGTGAAAGAGGGCACTGTTGCTGGTCAGCGTGGTGCAGTTTGTGAAGCCAAGCTCGAACTACAGTTAAAATTTTCATTGCTGCACACTCATTTTTTAAAGGTAAATCTGGTTTATTTCAAATTTTGCCCTGTAGCCTGACTTTACTCCTTATGTTTAGTTGTGATTAG
>KN549246.1:158677-171567 GCA_000797555.1 Oesophagostomum dentatum | reverse complement strand
AGAAGTCCGATACATCAACTGCTGTTTTTCCTGTCATAATTTTGTACGCCATGCTAATGTCACTTTTTCCCATTACTTTCCAACGACGCTAAACTTCGTTGTTAGTAACGATTGAGGAGATTTTTTCAAGAATACGAACGAACAGTCCGCGCACAAATGAACCATGCGTATGGCAAGGCTGACATGGCTTATTTCCGCATCCTCAATAGCATCGTCCACTACGCAGGATTTACAGTAGCGATTAGCGACCAGAAGTATTTGAACACCCCATTTTTGGGTTTACGATCAATTTTTTTATTTTCCAAATCAGAGGCAAGCTAACATGATGAATTTTATGCTTTTTTAGGGTGACTAAATGGCGTGTTTTATGAGCACCAGAGACTCGCCGAAGAACGTTTGTGAGAAAAGTTATGCTCCTCAAGATCGAATTTGCCCAGTTTTTCAAAAAAAATCCTTTCTCATTATTGAACGATGTACCGCGCTGCGCTGCTTTATGTCTATTCACTGCCTGGATCTCCACGGAATCTAGCATAAATTTTGCGTTTCGTGGTCGTCCTCTGCAGATGAAATCTGCACCAAAATGTGCGGATCCCAAAATCGGAAAAAATTCGTTTGCAGATATTTCAGAGAATAAGAATCCCTGTCATGTATTCACATTTTTTCCTTTATGACTCTTGAGAAAGCTATTCAGACTTCGGTTGGTGTCTGCAAAACTATTCCCTTGTTTGAGTGGGAAAATGAGGAAATTTTAGAGAAAATCGATCGAGCCAATTTCTAATTTATTTCCATATTGGGACAGAATATTTTGGAGTATGCTGTACGCCATAAGATGCAGAAAACATTTGGTATATAATGCATATTTTTACTCCTTTTAATATTTAGATGCAAGAATGCTATTGGCGAATTTCGAAAAGCGACAAAAACTGAACCGGGCTACGTATAATTCGCTTAAATGGAGCAGCGAAGCTGTTCACCCAGGGTTAACTCGCGCAGGCCTGTTCCTAAAACACCCATAAATTTCCGCTTGATTGACGGCTCCCATGAAAAGATATGACGAGTAACGTTAACATGCAAAAATGGGGTGTTCAAGTACTTTTGAGCGCTACTGTACATAATAAAAACGGGTAGCATGTACAAGCACGTGCCAATAGGGAAGAAGGTTAGGTGGATAGTAGAATGAAAAGGTTACTCCAGAAATTGTGACTGTAGTGCAACAATGACGATGAATGATGGCAACAGTATGGCACTGCAAAAAGCGACGTCAGGGACAGATGAGTTCGTACTCGAGTGACGCTAGTTTGCACAACATCAGAGTTCGAAAACCTGTCACATGCCCGATATCTAAAAATGAACCCTTCGATGTTTACAGCAACAGGTTGAGAGAGCAGGCCATTCCGGTGGTTATCAGCAAACCTTTGAGGCTTTCTAATCAAAGATCACAAGAAGTGTCCAACGTTTGTTATTTCTTTAGTAACAAAAATAAAGCAGGCGTATACATGAGCGGGAGCGAATACGTTGCGACGACGAGATCTTTGCTATCGATCTTCCGCACATGTCTAACAGCTTGTTTCTAAAACAGACAGCACTCTATTCGTATGTGTCGCAAAGACACGACTACGAGAGCTTCCGATTTTAGGTGTGGCTTATAGTGAAAACTTGGGCGGTATCCGCAGATTCTAAACCAAGATCAGAAAATTTTTCTCCCAGAGGAACAGCGACATAATCAAGGACAAAAGCAATAGGAATCAGGGACAAGGCGAGGCAGAATAGTAGCAAATGTGCTGTAGAACCGGTTGTTGTCGGATGATTCTGCTTCGAGCAGAAAATGCGGGAAAGTCGCTTGACTATAATATTCCGTGGGGGTTTCCATTCTATCAAGATTTGTTAGTCACTGCACGCATGTGAAACATGCAGATTACCTATCGATCCGACAATAACGAAACCGCAGACGCTAATGATATTACATTAGTGTCGGCATGTTAAGAGGACAAGAGGCAAAGTCACTTTTACTTCAGCTGGCCCCAATTAGCGGTATGTAAAGATAGAATTTTAAGTCACAGAAAATGTCAAACGGACAGAGAAGCTCCAAAATGGTCGCAATAAGGAAAGTGGGAAGCTTATGTGTACAAAAAGAAATATTTTTACGGCGATGTAAGTAAAACAAGTTCTAAAAAAACTTAATTACTTGAACAAAACAGGTTTATTCGCTAGTTGCTATAATCTTAATCAGACAACATAGCAGTTATGTGGAAATTACTTGCTAAAAATATGAAGTCACCAGGTCAGCGTAGCTGCATCATGTATGAACAGCATTGAATATGCAAGTATAGACCATTAAGAATGAAATGTTGGGATTGGAAGAAAAAATATATGAGTTTCGTTATTTCAGTGGAAAAGATAGACGAGCAGAAGTGCACTTCTATGGACCACCAAAGAATTTCCTTTTGAATGTTATCCGCAACTGCGAGGAGTTCTGCACAACGCAGAGCTATCGGTGTTCAAAGCCAAAGAGGCAAAATTTTTTGAACGATCTTCAGAAAATCTTAGAAGACGTCACAGAAGGTGCACACTTTAACTAAGGAACTGTCATTTTGAGCAATGTTCGAAGTAGAGGAACCACATAAATTTCTGTCATGCTTCTACTTCTTGAGCGAACGAGTAAAGTGACCAAAATAACCCATTTTTTGTCGCAGTTTTCCGGGATTCACATTTCCAAATCTCCATTTGGTGAAACAGATTCAACTGATGATGCAAATCTTAGCCATAGTAAGGCCAATTCATAATGCTATAATCTGCGTTTTATGTTTCGTGGTCCCTTCTGCTTCAACAATCAGCAAATCATTGCACAGTAACATCCAACAACAACTTTGACGTTTTATTTTGTCAGTGCAGAAATTTTCGATCTGACCCTATAACATGTATTCGAAATGTGCTGGTTCCCTTAACACTGCAGTATTATTTTTTAGAGGAAAACATGGATCTCTAAGAAGCAATAAATTTTCTGAGATGACACAATTTTTTGACTTGTCAGTCACTTCAGTAAAAAATTTCTGTAAAACTTAAATGCGTGCCTACGCTATGATTTTAGCGAATTTGTCGGCACTACACCGCACCAATTATGAGACCAAAAGTGTTAGCAAAAGATGTGAGTACATAGGAAAATAATTTTGAAAGAAACAGTTCATTTAAAATTACCGTTCTTAATAGTGCTGATGCGGAGAACAACGGATGGGCTGCACGCCTGTGGCCGTAGGCTCCTCCCACGAAGGGTTGTGCCGATGCATAACTGCATCATAATTCGCTTTTGTTTGTCTAGTGATAAAAGGCAAAATTCCGCATTTAACCCTAATATAGCTTAAATGCGATAAATGGAAATTTTGAGAAATTCGATTTTTAGAAAACTATAGATCGAGCTAATACGCATCTATTTTACGTTCCTAATAACTATACCTCAGCCCTTTTCGAAAGTACGAAGGCGGTCATGGTGTCCAGTTTTGTTTGGCAAGATATTACAGTTTGCGGAAAGCTAATTTTGGTCGATGGTGGAATGAGTTTATTAGAGTTGTTTCTGATACTGTGTCAGTAATAACGCTTGCAATTTGTAGAATTAGGCAGCGAGTTCGGTTTTATATAGACAATTGAAAATATCCATAAAAATGCAAGTACTTACTGGCCAACTTAACACATGACACTCCCATCTTCGCGCAGCAATTTCTGTACCTCGGTAACCTGGTTTGCCGTCCATATATTTTCGTAATCACTGCAGTTACCTCGGAGTAAGCGAGGAAACGCCCACAATTTACCCTTGATGAATGGGTTTCAGGATAAGTTGTGGGCCTTCTCTAGCTTAGGCAGAGTGGACACAATCATGAACACGGCCCCGGACGCACATCTCTGGGCATGTAGGACGTGTAACCTCTTTTCAACGAATTTTTGAAGATTTTTTGCCCATTTCATGATTATATGACACTTTCGAAAAACTACTGTTTCTTACAAAAAGAAAAGCTCAAGCAGACACGTATCTTCATGGAAGTGTATGGCCAATACCACTCGATTTCTTTTCCACCCCTTGTTCAGATTTGTCTATAGTATAAGATAAGCTACTTTTCTCGAAAAGAAAACATGTTGAAGCGAAAAGATTTTTGCTCATTAAACGGTTAGGATGTTTCTGGCTCGGAAAGAATCCGACCGAACTATTGTTCGTTTATCTTCTAAAAAAAAGTTTCTGCTCCAATATGAACATTGATCTACCCTGAAAATGCTTCCAAAGGCATGCGATAGCTAACTCTGCAAGGGTGTTTGCAATAACAGTGGTGCATTTTTAGTGGTGTTGCCTTCGCAAAGCAGCACAGCCTTTTCCGATCCCTACTTAGAAAGCTGCTGTGCTGGTTTCTTTGAAAGCAGCACTGGTTCTTCCTTTGGCTGCTTTCCTTGTTAATACTGCTCAGTGAGAGCTCATCCAACTTCGGATCAGCGAGGCAACTCACATAACGTTTTAGCAAACATCCATAGAATTTCTTCTATGCTGCACAAATTTTCTTCACATAAAAACAAGAACCTTACGACTTATTAGAGCACGTTGTTTCTCTTGCTTTGTTGAGGAAGTTTCGAGATGATGCTTTGTTTTATCTGCAATTTCTATTTCTCATTCAATTCGTGTTTAAATGAACTTCTCAGCTCTAAGTATAACGTCAGCCGAAAACGGAATTGAAAATGCAATTAAAAGCAAACGCGAGTCGTGCAGGTCTATGTCGAAGCAAAGAATCTCGAACAAGTCAATTAAGATAAGTAAAAAAGTAAATGCTTCGTGAAGAAGCCCGCTAAGTAGAGCCTGTGGAACCTAGCGATAAGTGGAGATCTCAAAGTTGGAGATCTCAACCAGAATCAAGTGCGTAATCAAGCGGGATGAGGATTGTTTCGTCCGGTAAAGGCTCCATTTGACTTAAATGATAGCCTTGAAGAGCGTCTGCTTGGAAGCTACGTTTAACCATGACATTGACGGTCACGGCAATGAATAATGGCGGTGTTTTTTTTTGGAGTCTTTGAGCCGTTACGGCTAAGAAATAGATGTGTAAAGCTCTCAACTGGACCATAAAAAGTGCAGGAGCGTTTAAATCAGGGGCCTGCAAGAGTACGCAATTTAGGAAGGCAGCGCAGTTGCAAAAAGCACAGCAGTTATCGTGAAAACACTTGCCAGGTAGCCACCGCAGATCTTTTGAAGCATTCCTAGAGCCAGACAATGTCCGTGACGATTTTTAAGAGATAAAGAAACTTTAGATCAGCCGGTATCTTTCAGAGCAAGACACATCCTAACGTTCAGTTGACAAGAATACTTCCTCTTTAGCGCGTTTCACTCCTTTTTCAGCAGACTTCCTTACCTCATAAACATAGGTGAATGAGCAGTTTTGCGGAGAAGAAATCCGACGATATTGATAACACTTTCATTAGGATTGCATCTTCTTCAGCTTCCCCTTTTGCACTAATTTTTTAGAAGTGTCATATAACTATGAAAAGGAAAAAACTTTAAAAATACATTTGAAAAATACCACACTTCTCATATGCACAGAGACGTGCACCCAGCGGTTCTTCTGCATGCTAATTTAAAAAATATCGGCAGTTGGTTGGTTACCAAGGTAAAAATTAATGCCCGTCGGGAGGTATCATATAGCTATGAAACGCACCGTATTTTCACCAAGAAGTACATAGATCACAAATTTCTTACAGTAATCTGTTTTCTCTACTAGAAAGCGACTTTACTTTAAGGCCAGTATCTCCTTAGCGATAGGCTACGATATTTACCCCACCGAAGTCAACCTAAATATGGCAGCTAGATATATGGATCAGGTTTTACTACTTTTCAGACCCTTGGAAAAAGTCATTCGCAAAAACTACGCTTTATGTAATTTCGAAAACAAATAAAGCAGGTAGCTTTAACGCTGGCTTACGGGTGCGTGACCTGATAAACAGCTATGACCCACTTGTACGCTGTAATTGGGGCAGGGCCAGGTCAGTGACCTAATTACTGTCTTCACACCTATGCCGTTGCGCAGGTGCGAAGAAAGAAATTAAAGGCAGCAACCACGGTGAGAACTCGTGCTGAGCTCTGGATGGATTCTGAAAGAGGGCCTCAAAAATGAGTAAAGGCTCAAAAATTCGGCTCAGAAATTTTTTTCAAGTTTTGAAACGCTCTTCACGAGAGTTTTTAAGATGCTAAGAATAGCGCTAAATTCAGCTCGCTGAGCTCTATCAAATAATATTGAAGTTGGTTGAAAAAGAAAGATGGCAAATGGCAATTTTGCGTAGATCCTGCCTCTATGTGTATGCAAACAAAACTACTAGATGGCTAGTGAAATATACAATTTTCCTTGGCTGGGAAGGGTAGATGTTTGTGAGTCGCGTTTTTCACGCGGCACTTTCTTCATGGGAGTTTTTAAAATATAAAGATTTGTACAGGAAAACGACTCAGGTGTTTTTATATAGACATACTACTGATCTGGCGCAACTACAGGGTATACTGACGGAATATGCCCCATTTTTGGTATTTTCCATAGAAAACTGTGTGGTATTAATGGCCTCATAATTCCAGGTAAACAAAAACTTATGCCTTCGCACTTTAAGGTTCTTCTAGCTACGCCAGCGCTTATCGAATGGCGCTGGCTCCGTTCGTCATCGTTCTACAAACTATTTACCCTTTCCTGCTTAGTCCAACATTCAGCGGGTAGTAGCTAAGGGTACTGCTGTTATAAATTAATGCATGTTTTTGTAATAAATGAAACATAGCGCTCTTTCGAAAGGAAACCTATTTCATAGGGAGGTTTAGAAAACAGTTTTATACGAATTTTCCTTTATCAAAGTGAATGACGAGCCAAAAAAAGATCGTCATTTTAGAAAAGCGATTATCACTTGAACGTAGTCCAAGTTCTTCTTTCAGACTTATTAGCGCCCTGTAATGTAGAACTACATACAGTAGCGACCGGAAGTATTTGAAGACCCCATTTTTGGGTTTAAGATTAANNTTTTTTAATTTCTGCATCACAGGCAAGCAAATATGATGAATTTTATGCATTTCTGGGTTGACTAAGCGATGTGTATTATGAGCACGTCTTTGAGAAAAGTTATGCAAATCAAGATCGAATTTGCCCAGTTTTTCGAAAAAAATTCTTTTCTCATTATTAAACGATGTACCAGGGCTGCTTCAGGTCTGGTTCACTGTCTGGACCTTTGATGAATTTAGAATAAATTTGGCACTACCTGGTTATTCTCTGCAGATGACATCTGCCTCAAAATGGGCGTACCCAAAAGTCGGAAAGAAATTGATATGCAGATATTTTAGAGAATAAGAATCCCTGTCATTTATTCACATTTTTTCCTTTATGACTCTTGAGAAAGCTATTCAGGCTTCGGTTGGTGTCTGCAAATCTACTCCCTTGTTCGAATGGAAAAGTGAAAAAGTTTTTAGAGAAAAACGATCAAGCCAACTTCAAGTTTATTTTCATATTAAGGCAGACTGTTTTGGAGTATGTTGTATGCTATAAGATGCAGAAAACATTTGGTATATAATGCATATTTTTACTCCTTTTAATATCGAGATACAAGAATGCTGTAAGATGCATTAACGCGTACGGTGTACAATGCATATTTTTACTCTTTTTAATGTCTACCTACAAGAATACTATTAGCAAATTTCGAAAAGCGACAAAAATTGAATCGGGCTACGTAGAATTCGACTAAATGGCACAGCGAGCTGCTCACCGATGGTTAACTTGCGCGGGCCTGCTCGTAAAACTCCCACAAATTTCCGCTTGATGGGCGGCTCCTATGAAAAAATATGAGGAATAACGTTAACATGCGAAAATGGGGTGTTAAAATACTTTTGAGTGCTACTGTACATATCCAATATATGTCAGAACGTCGTTTGATCAAATTTTTTCAGCGAAATAAAATGTCAAAGTCATCGTTGAGTGGACTTGTATAGAGTGCTCTTGCACATACATAAAATGACGTGATCTTTGTTAAAGCAGAGGAGGTCATAAATCTAGAGGTGCAGAATACAGCATCAAGATTTGATCTCACTTTCCCTACTATCGCGCAAATTGGATCAATTTTACCGAATTACAAAACGAAAACATGGATTTTACTCAGAAAAACTGTAACTTTTAGTGACTCTTTAAAATTGCTATCGCTTGAGAAGTTGAAGCTGAAACAAAACTCCACTCCACTCTAATGTGGTTTTCGTACCTCGATCGTTCTCTAAAGGCAGCACCCACGGAAAAAACCTATTCCTGGAAACTGCATTATCACATAAGTTTCATCGAATGCTGAAGGAGAACACACGCATACTGGATGCATGCGACCGATGCGACTTCCGTCCAACAGAACTCCGCTATCTGCCATCCAATCCATCTGCTCAAATTCCGTCACATGTTCCAAGGTCAAAACACTCCAAAAGAGGTCTTCTGGCTAAGAGCTGCGAAGTTTTTGGCTGGAATTTAGGAGCACTAACTGGAAATAAGTGGAGAACCGTTCGGCCGCACGGAATTCTCACTTTTATACATAATCTGGATGGCCGAGGGACCATCACATTTCCACTACTTATCTGATCGCCATCAATACATGAGCGCTGTTTTAAATTGAAGCCGCAGACTTCCTAGACAAACTTCTATGGTTTTTTGAAAGTCGCGTAACAGTTTTGCTTCTTCCCTTTGAAGGGCGGTAGGTCTCCGCTGGGCAGAGCTTCTGGCAGTCGCGGGAAACGGTCCAAAAAGGAATTCCTTGGCAGCCCTTCAACAGTCGTCGACGGCTCAACTAGAATTCCCCCCCCCCCTGAGATAATTGAAGCCAAACATTTTTTTTTCGAAGTCGGACATTTCATTCCAAACGAACTAATAGAACACACTTCATGAACGTTGCCTTTTCGTGAGTATACAACTGGATGACAGTTAAAGCACTCAGATTCAAAAAAAACGTTGAGAAGACCGCTATGAACCTCTGATAACAGTTATTTAATTGAGTGCATAAAACGCGCTCTTAAATAAACAGACACCATGGCGATAACAGCGGACGCGACGACTACTTCGAATATACTACGATATTAGTGCTCGTGTTAGTCGGAGTTCCCTAGAGAAGGGACCAGAAAACTGCAGGTTCAGTCCCACTTCTTTTTAAAACGCTGTGCTATGGATTCTCTCATTCTTCTGGCAGGACGACGAATATGAGGAAACAGACTAAATTACTTCAAACAGATTACTTCGACATCTTCTCAATCCCCTTGTGTATTCGAATGATACTAATACCACTAGGGGAGTGTATTTAGTGTGTTTAAAGTTTAAAGCCCCAATCATACTCTTCTCGCTCGGCGAGCTCGCAGTGTTATAGGGGTAGTCAAATATCTGTGTAGTAGCTCCTACAGCACTGCCGAGCTCGCCGAGCGAGAAAAGTATGATTGGGGCTTAACGCATCTATCAAAACGACATAGGTAGACAATTCATCGAGGCCATTCATGCTTCTTTAGTTAAACTGGCGAATGTTCTCATCCAGATCGTTGTCCTGCGCTAATTACAGGCTTTCATAGCTGTAGTGTTGTCAGTCGAATAAAGTTCCAGTCCGTCCTTGAAAGAAATCAGTGAAGTCTGTCGTGAGGGATCTCTCCACTGACGACCCTTTTATCTCTCTTCTACAAGAGAGTGATCGGCAAAGAACGCGAACAATAAGATCCGCACACAACAAAGTAAGAAGATATGTAAACTTTCCGTTATTACCACCTATACATATTGTTCAACGAATTAAATTTTTGAAAGTAGTGCTTGTACATATCAGAAACTGACGACATTGACTTTATTCCCTCATAGCTTGGGTGTCAGTGGAGATGGAAGGTGTAAAGTCTAATGAGCAAATGAATCATTTACATGAATTGGGGTAGCAAGGCGTGGTAAAAACGAAAATTTGGCAAGAACATAGGCAAAGCCTCACAATGGTACACATTTATTCGATTTATCATCTCATCTACCTCAAGGAACAGATGCACATCTCGTATTACTCTTTGTCAGTGAAAGATCTCTATGTTCTCTAGTACGATTTTGATGGAACCAGCCTAACTGCGCGTCTTTGCGCAAGATTCTGTATACGCGGATTATTACCTGCAAATAAAACAGAGAAAAAGAAGGAGCGATCATTATTTAGCTGCACGAAAGTTCTTGACAAGCAGAATTATGATAGTGCTTTCATTCATTTACACTAAAATTTGCAGCACATAGAAAAAGAAAAAGGTGCATACATAAGAGAGAGGCCCTTCGCAGCATGGGCAGTTAGTTTTAGCTTTCAAAGAATGTTGATATGACAGCGTTGTAGTAAAGGCGGGGGACGAGAGGGAGGGCAAATGTAGGAGAGGAAAGAGAGCTTAATCGTTCTGCAAATACTGCTCCGCTATTTAACGAGATGTGCGTCATCTAATGAACCTTAAAATGATGTAGGTGTCTAAAACCTTGCTTTGCAACTCGGAAATCCACCCTCATCGTTTTTTAACTGCCACTACTGTTACCAGTATTAGGGCTTCAGCACTAGTCATATTTTATACAAAGAAAATGCTCCATCTATGAGAGATCTGCGAGAGATCGTACGAGATTTGTATGGTCTCTAAGTTTGCGCCGCTTTTTGGCATATATTTCGCAGCAGATGAGCGAATTTAACAGCAATACGCAACTGAACTGAAGCGATACGCAACATACATACGGAGGAAAATAGGCCATGGGTATAGTGGAGCAAATGGACGTGCGTGCATGCCGCACTACTAAAAACTGCGTTCCATTCAGCGGTGAAAGTGATAACAGGAAATCGTTACTGAAAGCACGACATGCCAGCTGTGTTGCTGATGGAGAAAAGTTGTAGGGTCAGAAAAAGTTTCTTAAAAACGATCATTGAATCAGTTCGGTAGCTTATTTCGCAAAAAAAGCAATACCGCAAACCAAATGTATGGATGTCTGCAACTGATGCGGGCCAAATGAAGATGCAGTCTATTTCGACTTCCATATTACCTTCCATAGATCCCCCCATGATATGTTAACTAAAAAGCTGTGAGTAGTGGTATGGCCTGCATTCTTCTGTACCAGGCTGGGCTAAGAATTCGTTAACAGTCGAACCTTCCAAGTAATCGCAGATTACCCTGTTTTGTCGGTTAACTCGTTGGGGTACAGGGAGAAGTGTTTTAACCAAAATTATAATCATTTTTCTTGTGTAATCTAGAGATGTATGAGATTAAAGTTCTGAAGCATCACTACACCCTCCGTCCAGGGTCACGCGTATCGATGCGACTCAGCCTCCAAGGCGACCCTCCCCCCTCTGAGTGGAGATTTTCGACCACCCGCTGTAGGTGAATAGACCTTTGAAAAAGAGAAGCATAAAAAAGGCTAAGGCCAAGGAATGCAGAAAATGACGTCAAAACTAATTAGAAAACGGCCCGCAGATGCACGCGCGCGTGGGCATCGCGATTCCGTTTAAAAAATGAGAGGAGCAGGATACACAAAAACTCGATTAACTTACTCAAAGTGGAATAGAAATGAGAAACATTCTATTAGGTCGTTGCAAAAGTCTTTGGACACTCAAGTGTTTTTTTCAAGCTCTACTGGTCTACAATTTCGAAATCCACATGGTATTCGCAACCACATCTATTATCCTCAAAGTCCTCACTTTACGAAGCAATGAGCTGTAGGCCATGTTTTTTCCGCTTGCAGAGGTTACAAGTGAAAGCATCATGGGTACCATTTTTTTCGGACTCCTAGGTTGCCGCTTTTATTCCTCTTCGGGAACAACGTAGCAAATCAATCAGCTGATTTTCTGAGAGTGTACAGCCTATACAAAGGAGGGAAAGTCTTGGTAATCCCAGCATCGATGATTTTTTTAGCCTGCCTCAGAAGAAAATGCATGATTTGTGTGCTGCACAGAAAATAAACTTTTCGGTACTTCTCAAGGTACTTGTGAACCATAAAAGTCAACTTAAAACAGCATTTAGCTCTCTCCTGCACAAAGTCAAAGGTACTGTAATAGGCTGCAACTTTTCATTCTGGAATTATTCTGCGGGCTAATTTATTTTTTGAGAACTTGACATTGGAACATGAGCAACCCACCGTCTTTCTGACGGTTTACCGTGGTATTACTTTTACGTGTAAGATGGGTCACGACTTTTCCAACGGAGAGGGGAAGACAGTTTGTTGACTCTCAGTAGTCAGTAGTGACCACGAAAAAAAAACGAAAGTCATCTTTGCCTAGCTCTCATGTGGAGTCAAAGATTAAAGCTCAATTTTTAGGTCGTTTTAATTTTGCGGGTAGGCCCATGGCGGCCTGAAAAAATAGTGAAGAAGGGCTGTAAAAAGGTGATTCATTTCACAGAAAGTGTCCTCAACAACAACTATAGAAATGATGTCCAAATCCTACTCAGTGGTCGTCCAAGCCACTTTTAATTCTGAAGCCTATTCCTGGAAAAGCTGGAAAAATGGGTTCAAAGAGACCATGCAGTCAGATAGAGCGTCTCTTCCTTTGTCATAGGATTTACTTTTCCCTCTGCTCTGAAAGCTCTAACGGGTATAAAATTCTTACAAAAGAAAGGCCCATTATTTGCATGTTCGGGGTTATCTTTTTATGGGAATTCAAAGCAATACGGGTAGAGTCTAGCAAGTGAAATAAAATGGCAAGGCTACGCTGCAAATGTACCACATAAAAAGAAAAACAGCACACAGTCAGGTGACCGCGAAAATACAAACGCTCCGAGTGTCCAAAGACTTCTGCAATGACCAAATAGGTTACATGGAAGAAGAAGATCTACGCTATCGTCGTGTAGACTAAGCAAAAGTTCAGATCATCATTATCATTACTTATAATAACGGGCGTAGGATAGAAAT
>KN549246.1:99782-115079 GCA_000797555.1 Oesophagostomum dentatum | reverse complement strand
CCCCCCCCCCCCCCCCCTCGGACCGCCACTGCAGAACTGGCATAATGGTAGGAATGGCATCACCTCATTGGTAGTTGACCCATGCTCGTTTCTGTTGTTAATTTTGGGACCATGCGAAAGAATCCACATCGCGTCGAGGGTCCTTCCAGTCACCATGTAAGTGTAGCATTTCTGGCAGTGTCTGCAAAGCAGAGTACTTGGTTACGTTAATATAGAGTGCTGTGATATCGAATGACTCTACAATGTAACTCTGGTTGAAGTTAGTCTTATGCAGGTGCTCAAGGAACTGACTCGTATTCGTCAAATGTGAAAGCGATCTGCTGAGGAGCTGACAAGTAACCTTACTGAGAAACCATGATGTTCGATGCGTTGGTTTTCCCAACTAATAATAGGGTGGATCTTCAGATTCGGGGCTATTGCTGATCAAATCGATACTCGGAGGCTTAATGTCTTCAAGAGGCTGGAAAAGCAGGCCAGGTGAGATGCTCATTCTTAAGCCTATTCACGATGAAACCGCTTAAAATGCCCCCCTGAACGGCGGCAACGGATAACAGCAAAAGTAGTACCGCACAGCCAGTAGCAGTAAATACTCTGTAATCTTAGCCGAGTTCTTGATTTAAAAGAATTACATGCTCGTAGAAGTTGCCTCAATGAGTCAGAAATTTCCTCTATAATGAGCGAAAATACCTATATCGACAAACATTACTGTTTGAAGCAGAAACAAACGACAAGAAAGTAACGGGAAGATTAAAGCGTCAGTGGCTGCTAAACATGGTTTGAGAAGAAATATCCGCTACTTCTTATTTCGCAAGCTAAGAAATTTGAAACTTCTACGTCACTTAAATTGAGCACTCTGTCAAAGTTATGCGGCATTCACTACAACTAAGTTAACATTAATAATTTTGATGCTTCTCATTTCCAAGGATCAGGGATCCACCCTAAAGGGTCTCCTTGCCAGAAACCTTGCGACGTGGTCAGTTTTTTTACCAGTCGTCATCTAGATGTTGGCTGAGACGTCTGCATTGCGAAAAAATTAATTCTGATAGATGAAGCTCGGTTACTCGCGATCAAGCATTTGTGGCACATCATGTTTTTCACAGCTCGCGTAGCACATAGGAGTCTAGGTAGGTCCTTTCTTGCAGAACATCTGCTAGCAAATGATTTTTAAACTTTTTCGATTTTTCGATCCTTGTGGCATTTTCAGGAGACCAGACCTGAGAAGATGGTCTTACATATGTAGCACACAGTTACAGTTTTAATAGTGTATCCAGTTTCGTGGCTTTGAAAGTTTTGAAAACGTAAGAACACTTATATGCTGCTTTAGCTATGTACAATATCCCTACTATACTAACTAAAGTCAAGCCTTCAGTTGTACACGGTTCTAAGATCACGAACAGTGTGCGCGCGTTTGAAGCGAGGTGGATTAAGAATAGGGCTATGATCTGGACGTTTTCGGCCTAGCTGCATTCTGACGTTTTTGACAAAAACGTTCAAATCCCGACCAAAAGATCGAGGTGTTTTCAGTTACCAGTTTCTTGAACCACCATGTAACGGTTCAAAGCGTAAGAGAATATATGATTCAACCGACAGCTCTTAAAAGCAGCATCCAGACTCACGACTCATGTGCTTTAGCTGAAGTACTATAACAACCGGCATTGAGTGATATTTAAAGGCAGTGTACCACGAAATCTAAGTTTCTGCACATTTGGTACCAGTCGACACCTCTAGGTCCCTTATACCCTTTGCAGAAATTTCAGGAGAAAATTCCCAGCCGTTTTTGAGAAAAACTGCGGTACAGCGCCTCGCTTTTAAAGTTAATGTACGAGCGATGTCGAACAAAAACATGTCAAAACAGATCTACTAAGCCAATAACCATTCATTCATTCTGCCTTGACACATCATCTCGGTGTATTAGCTCGTACATCAGCTCTAAAACAAGACGCTGTTCCGCGATTTCTCCTGAAAACGGCTGGGAGCTTTTCGTTGAAACTTCTGGAATGGATAGAAGAAACCAAGAGGCGTCGATTGATACCAAATGTGCAGAAACTCAGATTTCGTGGTACACTGCCTTTAAGGTTTCTTCCATCTTCAAACACGGGGATAGGTAGTTTCAGCAGCAAACGAGCGGCGATAGGGGCTGTTCTCGAAATCATGGAAGTACCCCCGACGTATTTTTGGAGCAATTTTCTGTGCTAGAGAAGCATTTTAAGCGGGTGTTCTTGAATTCAACTCGTTTTTTGAGGTTCCCATTCAGAATTTCTGTATGACTCAGAAGGTGTTCTGACCATGGATGCTACGAACTTCTGTTAGCATCCATGCTCAGAACACCTTCTGAGTCATACAGACTGGTGGTATGACTGGACTGAGATTGGGTGGTCTGTAAAGTCAGTAAGTGCTCATATAACGCTTCTTCTAACTAGTAGTATTACTCGTGAGTAGGTTTCGTGCACATTGTAATCCAAAACGAAGAGAAGCTGAGGTCTCCTTATGAGATCTTTTAGAGTTTACATTAATCCTGCACGTTTACGTAGGTGAAGTTTCAGCTCACATATACAGAAGGCGGAAGTTGTTGAATACCGCCATCCACGTAGTACTTCGACCTCTCATTGTATCGAAACCTGTATACTCCGTTTTTTGTTTCGTATGCACTCTGCAGAGGTGGCCAACTTTAGTACTATTTCGTAGTTCGTCTTGTTTGAGATGTCGAACGTCACTACCCCAGAACTTGTACCACTGCCAACGGTAATTACTACGCTGGCATTCTCCATAATAGGATTCATAACGAACGGACTGATAATTGTTTCGAGTATAATTTCACCTACTCTAAAGAATCGTTGCGGCATTCTGATCTGTATCTTGGCCATAGCCGACTTCACAGTGTGCTCGTACTTGGTGAGTTCCTTCTGCGAGGTGCAGAAACACCTATTAGCCAGGTAAATTCCAGATACACCTCCGCGTAATGATGCTTCGAAAGTGGTATTTTGTTGAAAATATCGAATGCTATTTCCACAGCATTTACGGCCTTTTTGCTCTCAGTGTCCAAGCGGGCATGGGGCTCATAATTGGAATCGACAGATTATTTGCAGTCTCTCTCCCAATCAGGTTTGCTTTTGCAGTTAATTCGACAGATTGCTCATTGTGATGATGACTTTTTTGTTCCGTGCGGTACGTATTCCAGGTACTCGCGTCTTCCAAGGTTTTTATATATAATGATGATGGGCGCTGTAATCGGCTATGCAGTTTTGATGACAGCTTATGGGTACTGGGATTCTTCAGGTTTGCATGCTGCTTTTTGCGGGAAAAGTCTGTCATTAGAGGGAGAAACGTCAGCATATGCCAACATTCGAATTCAAAGCACAGAAATTATCTTGGTTATGCATGAAAGTCCTTGTGGCCGCCATTATTAATACTTTATCCTTTCAAAATTCTCTTGGAGGATATATTAGGTCGTTGCAGAATTCTTTGGACACACAATGGTGTTTTTTTTTCAAAGCTTTACCACCGAATAATTCCGAAACTGTAATGGAGCACATGGCAAACATTATAATCCGCGAGGACTTTACTTTGTATAGCAAGCATACGCGGGGTGCACATTAATTATCTGCTAAGAGGTACTGCAATGCCAATTAGCTATAATGAAACCGATTTGCAAACCTTTTTAATGATGCCTGGCTAGGACCTCTCCAAAGACTATGCTGCTAGTATTAGCGTTTGGATTGACTCTCATATGGATGGAGAGTCCAGTCGACTCCTCTTTTCGATTGCCTGTGACAAGCAGGTAAATTGGCAGGTTTGGGGCAATAGCATCTTCGCGATAGAACATGCTTTGCTCTCTCAGTTGGTATATAATATCCCGAAAAAACTAGCAGTACTGCAGGAATATGTGACGTTTTCCCATGTGCACAAAATCTGGGTAACCATTTCTTGGGCGCCGCCATATAGAGTTTGAGCAGCAAGTGACCTGTTATCTAATAATAAGGGCAACTTCGTCTATTTTTATGACATTAGTTAAGCAGATCCTGTGTACACCTTTTGGCATAGATTCACCTAAAACTATTTCCTCATTTTCACTTCGTGGCTCGCAAAACAAAAAAATCTCTGGACACACAAGTGAGACAAAGACAAAATTCGGAGATATCGTCCTCCGCGGCTTCTTCTTATCATTCTGGAACATTGGAGGGTTTCTTCTTTTTAAAAGGTATAGAGGCCTGGATTCATCTGCATTAATCCTCGATGAATATCAAAAAGTATTGGGCGGCCACTAGACCGCTTATCACGACGGCAGTGAAGTCGAAGATTGTCTGATGCTGTTTGTGGATATATATGAGAACTAATACAAATATCAAAGGTTGTTCATTCGCGAAGCTTATAGCAAATAATTAGGTTGTTGTGAACTAGTTTGCGAATTTGCTTTGCTCTGTTTGTTTTAATTCGAAAATCTATGCGGGTGATTAATGCTCACCCTGTACATAGAACAATTATTTTCCATTTACTAAAGTTACAAATGAAAGCACCTTCGGAGTCATTTTTTGGATCTCTCGGTTGCCGATTTTTCTCCGCTTTAGGAAACAAGGTACCAAATCATTAAGGGCAGCACCCACGCTCAGAACGTCTTCTGGTTCTCAACGGATTCTGAAAGAGGAACTCGAAAAACGGTTGAGGTTCAAATTTCTCGGCCCAAAAATCATTCCTGACCAAGAAAATCGCCACAGGATACTCGTCCGCTTTCCTGGACGAGTTGTCCAACTAGCTTTCCACGCCAGTTAGAGCGCTATAACCCGCTATATGAGTAGGAGTGAAAGTCTCTTCCATTTTCTCGCCCATAAGGCGGTTACTCTACCCCAATAGCAAGCGGACAGCGAAATAGAAAACTCGTCCGCGAGGTTGAGGGCGAGTTTTGTGTAGCGATTTTCTTGGTTAGGAATGATTTTTGAGCCGAGAAATTTGAGCCTTAACCATCTTTAGAGTTCCTCTTTCAGAATCCGTTGAGAACTCAGAAGGCGTTCTGAGCGTGGACGCTGCCTTTAAGTTGATATTTTGAGAGAGTACCGTCTGGCCTATGTGAGGAAGGGGAGCTGTGGTAATCCTGATTTCCACGGTCTTTTAGCACACCCAAGAAGAAAGTGCGTGATTCGTCCTGTGCATAGAAAATAAACTTTTCGACATTTTTCAAGATATTATAGTTCTGAGCTAGAGCAACTAAATTAGGGTAGCGTTCAGTTTCTCCTGTATAGAGCCAAAGATACTGCATACCTTTGGATGCCCTTTATTCTAGAGTTATTCTGCAGCATAACTGAATTTTTGAGGACCTTTTATTGGGAGGTGAGTAATTCCCTCTCGTTTTGGCGGATTCAGGCTCTATGTCTCTTGATAAGTGAGGTACGATCTTTCCAATGAGGAGGGATAAACTCCTCAACGACCATCAGTGATCTAGAATCCCATGAAAAGTCCGAAAATCATCTCTGTCTATGCTTACTGATAAGCCTTCCTGGTGATCTGAAAAGGAAGTGTGGTAGATCTGTAAGATGGTGGCTCAGTTGACAGAGCGAATCGCCAGCAACTGTAGAAATAATGTTCAAATCCTACGTGGTCGCTAGTGTCGCTCATGGTGCCACTTTTACTTATTCCTAGGAAAGCTGAAAAGATTATTTGGGAAGGACTGGACAGTGCAGCTAGATAGAATGTGCCCTCCTCTATCGCAGTAATCGCAGTTATTACTTCTCCTTCTGATTGAAAGCTCTAAAACGCATGAAACATTTACATTTGGACGGTGCACTATATGAACATCAAGAGTTATCGATTCTATAGAAGATCAAGGCGATGTGGGCAGTTGCAATAAAATGGCGAGGCTTCAATGCAAATAAAGCACATAAAAGACAGAAACATACCATATTATCAGGAAAAGACAAATGTTCTAAGTGTCCAAAGACTTTTGCAACGACCTAATAGTTACATGTGCTAGCAATTATGAAGGCATGGCTGAAATTCCTTTGGAGTGAAGAAGAAACGCAAATTTGAAGGGTCTTTTTAAAACGATAGGACAAACGAGAGTTTCGGCTGTGCAGCGCTGCTTCATGCTTAGCAATGTATGCTCGATGTTTCACTACAAATAGGGACATCCTATCAGTATAGTAAATTACTTCAGGTTAGACTTGTAAGGTTGTATACTCTGGATGCGGGAGAGGTAGGAGATAGAGGGAACGAAGAAGTGGGTCGAACCCTAGCGAAAAGAATAAACTGGGCGTATTTACGCATATAAAACAGCTTATAAAATCACCTCCAATTCTTCTTGACCATTTTGTTGTCAGATCCTTTTGCAACGAGAGATGGAAAGTAGGTCAAACTGAAGGTGCTTTCGAATAATTCTGAAAGCGGCAGGACGTGATCCAATAATTCCACATTTATGACACTTGCTGCTTTTTGTCTTTAAAAGAAATGAAACTTTGGAAATTTTTCAAAAAAGCTATTTCCTAAAACGCAACCTCTTTAGTGCACAATGATAATGAAGTAAACTTGCAAATTTGAAAAGATTTTGATGAAAAGCATTAGGCTACAAATGGTCATCGAATGCAGTTAGCTGAATAAGTAGCAGTTTCTTTTTATTAGGAAGAGGTATATGTATTCGTCAAGACAAAATCTTGTTGCTATCTAACTCGGAGAAAGATGTTTATCTTCTTGCCACGATGTCTAGTATTCCATCGTATAATTCCGAGCTGCAGTAACTCGAATGTCTGGAATGCATCTGACCAGCAAACGCGCAGGACCTACAAGTTGCAAAAGCTGAAGTACATGGACATCCAATCAGATTATCAAAGGCCACCATATTGTTTAAAAAAGCTTTTTTCTTTTAGAAGATAAAGTGCCAGTATGTCTTCCACCAACAGCCTTTAACAGAACGTCACGGGGTGTTTGGATCGGTTCGAACGTTGCCATCGCTTTTATGGTTATAGTCGTTTATGGTCTTGCTCACATGAAGTGCCGTATGCTAAATGGTAGTTCTATTTGGGGGCATTTATTACCTTACAGATTCTTTCATGCATTTTCAGCAAAAAATACCCACGAACAAAGCATCGAGCGAATCCGAAAACTACTTAACTCGTTATCAATTGTGATGGCTATCTATACTTCAACCTGGTTCGTCACAGTGATTGCCCTTCTTGTAACTCAGGTACCATGATCTTTACTTGAATTCTACTCATTTTTGCTAACAACATATTTCACTGTTTCAGCTGTTTCCTATTGCTACAGCTATAGTAAATGAAATAAACCAACAACTAGGGTGGCTAGTGATCATCAATGCTTCTATGAATTTTTTCATATACTTCAATAGAGCACCTGAGTATAGGTTGGTTTATCGCCTCATGGCTGAGAACACATGAGATATCTACACAAAACACCTATGTTTATTTGTTTACGCTTACTTTTTATTTGGTTATTTGCTAGGTCAAGCAATTGAAGGTGCCGTCTTAAAAGAATCGTAAAAACAGCGTTAATCGCGTAAGGCTGCGGGATATTCTGAAATACTATAAGCTGCTTCTCATTATTTATCGTCAATAGTGGGCTGCCTCCTCTCTCGAAGAGACCAGCTTCTGTTAAATTACTGTAGGCTGTGAGAATCTTCTTTGAAGGACAATCGCGGCTGCAAGAATCTAACCAAAAGTTAGTAAAGCGTGACTTTATAGAAATAGCAAGCTGATGGCGATGTATTTCATGACTACATACTTAAAACAACTCTAACAAGGGAAAGTTTTGACCTTGAAATCGAACTTCGAAACGAAACCCAAATCGTTTTGTAGCAAATATGAGGGCGATTCAGAATCCGTAGCGTTTTCACCTTAACATCGATATCGGAACGAAGCATATAAAGTTTTATAGCAAATTTGATGGTTTTCATGCGATTCGGAATCCTCACCTTGTTTTTGATGCAGATCTACTTGGAGCCAGCCGCGCCCTTCCGAAAATCGGCCATAAAGTAAAGAAAGAAGGCACTGTTGGCGTAAAGACTTGGAGTGGACAACACAATGATACCACTAGCTGCTGCACTACTAGTGTAAGCTAGCATTAGCTAGCTACATGTTCTGACCCACCCGCTCTTCGCACAGAAAGCAGCGAATATCGAGACATTTTGAAAGTAGTGGTAGAATCACGGCAGGAACCGGAAACGTCGAAATTCTTATTTTCCGCCAGAACTTCCGTAGACGAGTTATCTGAAGTACTGAGTCCAAAAACCACTCTTATTCAAACGGCAATTTGTTTAACCAAAGGCAAGAGTGATATTTATCCGATAGTTCAAAATCTCAGAACAGTCTCAAACCCCGTATAGTGGGCATGTTCGAAGTTTTAGAGGTTACTGGCCATGTAAACGTGATTTTTGGATTCTGCACTTCTATGCGAAGTTCTAGCCTAAAGTACGAATCCCGACTTTTACGGACCCTACCGTGTGATACTACCCCTACGGTGAAAATGCGTCGATATTCGCTGCGCTTTGTACAAAGGAGGGTGCCTAAAAATGTGTGTGGTAGTCTATACTATTCATGCAGCGAGTAGTGATAACGCTGTGTTGTCCACTTTGAATCTTCTTTACGCTACCAATGCCTTCGTTCTTTACTCTACGGTCCATTTTCGGGAAGTCGCCGTCGGCTTCAGATACCCTCTGTCTCACTCCGTGATAGGATGTCGTACAGGACGGAGGTCGATGCGAAGCAGTCGGCACGCAGTCGCGGCGCTGAAAACTCTGGTCGGGATCCCAAAACGCTAGCAATCAGCGGGCTTCCATCGGTCGACCAGTCTGGGTCACAGCCCGGCCAGAGTTGCCCACGCTGTGACTGTGGCGCCGGCTGCCCCGCGCCGACTACTGTTCTACGCGACATCCTATTACGAAGTGAGACAGAGGGTATGTCCACAGCAAAAATGAAGTAGGAATTCTGAATCACCATCAAATTTACGCACTTCTGTTACTACGTTGTGGTTTTCAGGCACGAATCACTTTTAAATAATTCTATATAGTAATCTGGATAAAAAGCTACCTTTTCTTATAAAGGTAAGGACTAACAGGGAGGTATTGTACCATGCGAATAGTTTTAAGGCACGGGTGTGGTAGGGCCGTCCCACAAATTTTTAGAAACAACATGGCCAGTTCCTCCCCATTTCGCTAAAAAGAATTCATCAGCTTCCAACAGATCAGGTGCTTACTACATATCGGTAAACGTTAACACAGTGCCTGCTCTACTCTTCTGGAAAAGGAACAGTGCAGATTTGAAACTAACCTTTTCGGGGTCCGCCTGCCTCCATACCCTTGTATCCCTGACTTCTTCATGTAGATTTCCTCGCTTGCACTTCTAAAATTGCACTGCGATTCTCATGGCGAAATGGGCACTTTTCGAGTAACTATCGACTAAACAAATGCAAGCTTTTGCCAATCAAGCTGAAAAGCAGGGAAGTAGAAGCTGTACTGCGTGGAGAATTTTGTGTATTGCAACATACAAAACGTTACTTTCAAGTCTTTTTTAAAAACTGGACAGTGGACACTGTTACTTGCCTTCATCTTTCCCAGACTAGTCCACATTGCATACTCTAATGGCCGTATGCATTATTCACACTGGAATTGGGAGAAAGTAGGTTAGGTGAACTCGCGCGTGCGAATTTCACATGTGAGTTGCGGAATCCCCCGATGCCTCATTCATCCTTGTAAATGTGAGTTCAACTGTGTTATTACGCACGCCTGCGACTACGGAAATGCTGCTGATGGACGGGTTTCCCCTACCATTTTCGACGGGGAACGAATTTCCACCACCTCTGTCCCTCGTTCTCCTGTGAATGATGCATCGCAGGAACCCGCAATGGAAGGGAAAATAAGGCGTTGGGGGAAAATCTCAACCCAGTTTTGTGAATGATGCATACCTAAGAGGTCCTAAGAGGCTATTTGTATGTTTAATGCATATAGACTCTACAGCGATAGATCAACATTGATATTTGATAGTAAACATGGTCAGTCTGGAAATAACCAGTCGAGCTATTCCTCACCGGAGAAGTTACTTTAGCGTAAACTCGAACGGCATAAACGAGTATATATTAAAAATCCTCGTGTCCTATTTATTAGAGATCAAAAATCTCTCTTCCTAACCTTGACGTGAACGAGTAACAGCGTTTCGAATTTTCCAGCAATACTGGTTATGCTGGTCTATTTTAATTTTATTGTACAGGAGGAAATCTTTGGGGATATGGATAGAAGACGTGCCTATTGCTTTTAGGTCCTTTAACAGTACTACTTTTAAAAGCATGGAGGACGCAATTTGCCAGCACTTGCCGAACAGCTCTGGCAAAATCAGATATACTTTTCGATAGGGCAAACCTTCTTCTGTTATAGGAGGACCTCGCATTTGGAGAAAGTCCCCTCCTTCACAGAGAAATTAGCCAATAACCAAAACATAACAAAACATTAACTAGGTCAAAAAATGGGTCAACTTTGACGCAATTTGCCAGCACTTCCAGAATAGCTCTAGCAAAATTAGACATACCATTTGATAGGGCAAATCTTCGCCTATTATAGAAGGACCTCGCACTTGGAAAAAGTCCTTTGAATCGTGGTGAAATATGCCCAAAAACTGAGATGAGAGCCAATCTTAGTGCGTTTTCCAGCTCAGTGCGCACATCTGAGGCGTGTTCTAGGAAAATATTGGGTTGTAACATACATTTTGCACCATGTTTTTCGGAAAGCCGTGAAAATTTTTGAAGGATTCAAAACAACAGACGCGTGAAGCATTTCAACAAAGCCGAACTCTACTTTTAATTTTGTACCATGCAACCCAAGTCAAGCACTTCGCAACAAAAATCACGCCGGATATGTGTGGACGTGTGGAAGTGACTTTTATTCTCGAGCACCGTTCGGGGTGGAGAGCGGTTGGCGCGACAAATGATAAGCGTGGTATGAGGCACGGGGGAATTACCTGCCATTTCGCAGCATTAATACGTTCAGGAAGTTACAGCAAAAACCGCAGGAATTTTTAAAGTGTGCAACATTCCGACGGTATACTATTGCATATAAAACGCTTCTGTTCAAGCTTGGCGTGATCCACATGTGGCTAATAGAAAGAGTGATTTAGGTACTCCAAGCCAACTCTGAAACCTAGGCAAAACCAGAATGAAGGGGCCAGAAAATTCAAAAACAAAGCATACGTGTGCTTTGCTGAAGTAGGCTGGAAATCGCATAGACTTTTGTACGAGTTTCACGATCACGCGACTAGCAGCGCGGTCGGTTTGAGGTGTCGTTATAGAATGTGAAAGTACATGACATATGCTAACGAAGTGCCCATGCGCCATCGACTAGAGCTACTAAGAGGAGAGTAGTGAAGTGGAAACCCTCAACTTAAGCGTACATGGGTTGCACAACCATGCATTAGAGCAGTGTGCAGAGCTCTGCTGAGATACCTTACTAGACGACACTACGGCTCAGGCAGATGTTTTATTCAAAAACTGGACGAGGTCGCTTGGTTCCTTAAGGAGATATTAATATTTTTTTCTGATTTCCGTGACAAAGGTTACGCTGCAGTCCGATGGAGCAATCCAGCAAAAATAGCTGGGTCGTGGCTGAGCGGTGCCGCCACCTCCATCATATTTGTCAGACATGTCGCTAACGGATTACCACTTATATCTCTCCTCAGCCAAAGACATAAGGGACAGGGGCCCCGTCGAAGAAGATAGACTGAAAAGGCGCCTTGGCCAGCTTTCTAAGCAGAAGCCTACGGCGTTTTAGAAGCACGGGATCTCAAGTCTACGAAATCGTTGCTGTGATGTCCTATATCCTAATGGTAGAAACGCTTCCGGTTAGATGCTTCTCATTATTGGTAAAAATCGAAATAAACTTATCCAAAGAAATGGGGCAAAAATTATGTTACAGCCTAATATTTTAGAAGTACTTTTAAAATACTTAATAAATATTTTAAATATTTTATGTTCTAATTTATTAAATTAATTCATTATTTGTTCTTTTAATTTATTTAAGATGAATATTTCAAAATATTTAATAATAATAACAAAAAATATTATATTTAAAAAATACCCAAACTTTCGTCTTTCCTCCCTCCCCCCGTTTGATTCGACACCTTTCTGTCTGCCAGACCACCTTCACTTTTACTCATTCCCGTCAAAACTGGACCTTCACTTTCGATACCCCCTACGCTCGGGTATCCCACCTATGCTGAGTACGGCTGTCACCGTGCAAATGCTCAATAATGCCTTCGAACGCTGAAAAACAATCTTTTATCACATTACATTATTACAAAAACACGCAAAATGCTCCCCAATAGCCCTCTTTTCACAGAGCATTTAGACACATTTGGGATATATTACCGTTAACGCTGTATTGAAGAGGCTTTGGTCTTTCGCACTGTTCCAAAAGTGAGACACTGGGAACTGTCTGAGGGTTTGCTTAAACGTAAGCTTTAGGTGCAAAAACATGAGGCGCAGGACAAGGGCCAAATCAAGTTGGTTGTTCCCAACTTTGGTATGTGTTGAAAGATAAGGCTTCCTCAGTACAGCTACGATGATAGTATATCCCAAATTTATCTAAACTCGCTGTAAAAGGAGGGCTATTAGGGCGCATTTTGCGCGTTTTTGCCGCATAAAAGGCTGCTTTTCGCGCTTGTAGGCGAGAATGAGCATTTGCACAATGGCAGTCGTACTCGGGGCGCTGCCTTCTTTCATTCCACTGCAAAATCTCAATATCGAAA
Source organism: Oesophagostomum dentatum (assembly GCA_000797555.1). Classification (NCBI taxonomy): domain Eukaryota; kingdom Metazoa; phylum Nematoda; class Chromadorea; order Rhabditida; family Strongylidae; genus Oesophagostomum; species Oesophagostomum dentatum. The sequence continues at coordinate 102,351 of KN549246.1, read as the reverse complement.
GTTTCCGCGTACGCTGCCTTTAAAGGCAGCATTCGGCCCCAAAAAGGTTATCGATCTATAATGGTAGGCATGTCAGGAACAGCCTCCTCCACATCCCTACCATAGTAGCACTCGAAAATGTTGGCTTTAACTTCCAAAAAAGGCGATTGTACTCAGCTAACATACTAGTTCAGCTCAGTGAGAGCATGTTGAAACAGAATAAACTCTAAGAAATAGTTTCATTTATGACGTTTTGACACGATTTCCGGTGTATCTATTCGTACATTAGCTGAAGAAGACTGCCTTTTTGGAAGTTAGAGCTAATTATGGCGGTTCGAACTATGGTAGGGATGTGGAGGAGCCTATTCCCAACATTCCTACAATAATACCAGTATAACCATTTTGGAGCCGAATGTTGCCTTTAAGCTCCGCACAAGTTCCGCTGACGATGGCTCTCCGGAACTTCGGCGGAGTTTAGATTTGTTCTACGTTGAACAAAGAGCGAAATTCACCTTGTGCAGCCAGGTTAACGGGCATTCTTCTAAAAAGTGGGGGAGTCAAGGAAAGAAACGCTTAGAGAGCTTCGAAGAGGAAAAAACATGAGTAACTGTAGAAGGGATTAACTCGCGCTCCCAATTTTGGGAAACGTATTCTTTGTCGGAGGGTATGCGAATTTACCTCCTCACGGCGTAGGCAAAATATTCACAAGATCCTTGTGCCTTGCAACAGGTCGGACTCCTCCGCGGGGCTTTTCGCACCAATTGCAGTGCTAAGTCGAACCTCTCCGCAGTAAATGTTTGGACTTTCAGAAGTGTTTAACCAGGTTCCTACGAACGGCTTAAATGCAGCCCTCAGCCGGGTCACATGCTGAGGGATATGATGCGCTGACTTAATTTTTTTCAAAGGTAGCGGCTGCGATTCCTGAGAAAATGTTCTAGCTACGGCTTTTAGGAAATAGATAAGCAAATCTGGTCACCCCAAACTCCGATGAAATTATCTTTTCAAAAGAGACTGAATCTATAAAATCAAATTATAGGTGGATATTGTCAAACCGCAGCAATGTGATGGAGAACGTGCGACTACATAAGGGATTTTTTTTATATTTATTAAATATAATACTCGTAAATTTTAGACATAACATTGAACACAAATCACTTCTGAAAGTTGTGTTAAAACGTGCAACTATGGCTGCTAAATGATGGAGCAAAAGGGAATGATATATTCCCACCTGCTCAGCCTAACATACTTCAGGTGGAATGTACAGTTGCAATTTTTTCTAAAAATACGCTTTCAGGAAGGCTTTTCTCTATATATTATGTTTCAACCGCACCAGGGATCCAGCGTCTTTTGATATGCCATCCCTGAATCGAAGGAGCGGTGCCACAGTCGTCGTTCGAAAATCAATGTCCAACAGCAGCTACAACAACGCCCGAGGACGGTGAAACCAAACTGTATTGTGTAAGGTATTATGTGCAACATAAAATGAATAGCACAAAAGGGCCGCTCGCTACGCAGCATCTTTGTCTACCTGCACAGTAAATTTTGCACACTTATGTCTTTGAAAGCATTTTGAACTAATGGGGCCCCTCGGCTCTATTTACATTCACATGTCTTGAAGAAACTGTCCCACGTGCAAATTGCAACTTTGGTCTCGGAATGATAAGAAACCGTGCAAGAGAGTAAGATGAACTATAGAATTACTGAAAATTCGTACTTTGGATGGTCCAGAACCCTAAATTTTACAGAAGCGGGCGGGGTTTCTCACGTGTTCCCGAGTTTGGACCAGTTTCGATGACTACAAAAGAGAGGTACTAGGTTTTGGACTCTGCACCACGAATCGTTTGGTATTCCGCCTATTTTCTCTTATTTTCGCTGGTCTTAGCTAATCTTTAGTTTACTCAGCAAAAATGAGTGAAGATGCAAAGAAAAGCGTAACAAAATGAGAGACAACACGGAAGATGAAATATGCGATAGCATAAGTGAGATAGTAAAAGAGGAAAGAAACATCCCTGTGCTAGCAGTCATATGTGTAATTGAAGAGCTTATTGTTAGAACTGGACTCGCGAACGCGCCGAGACTTCTGCATGCGTATGGGGCACATTATTCTTAAGGGGGAAATTTCTAGTTTTTAAAGGATTTCTCGAGTAATAGGAAGACCTGATTAGTGCACTTTTGGTGGTAGATGTAGAGAGCTACACGAGCTACAGTTCTATGCCAAGGCACACCCAAAGTCTGAGAAAGAAGCGGGGTAGACTTAAAGGCAGCACTCACGATAAAAAATGTTTTCCAGTTTTTGTCACGAAAATCCTCCTCTGTTCATGTGTAGCACTACTGCAAAAGAATACGCATCAAACCTTCGTCTTTCTTCGGAATTCGGCTTCAGATCAACTGCTATCGTATACACCGCCGCTCCTGTTTTTGACCAGGACCGTGGGGCGGTCAAGATGACCGCAAGGAAAATCGTCCGCTCAAAGATTTTGACGTAAGCAAAAACTGGCCAGTTTGACCACATGCACATCCTACAGTTTCCCATCGTCATTTATGTGGTGATTTTAACCATATTTCTCCAGCCTTCCTTTTTGACCACCCT
>KN549246.1:10890-21116 GCA_000797555.1 Oesophagostomum dentatum | reverse complement strand
TTTGAAAAATTTTACAATCGATTTTTTCTTGGCCCCGCCCACTTTTGGTCTGGGGGGGCGCGACCGCCACTGATATTCAGGGAAATGTAATCAGTTCGAAAATAAAGAAAATGCGCTTTGGTTTCAACGACAAAGAACTGACAAGGACAAGAACATGTCAGCTGAGCTTCTGTTCTCGAATTAGTTGAAATACACTTGCTTTTTCGAATCAGGCTCAACAGCTTATCTGCCAACCTAATAAAAAACATGTATACAATAATGTCTTATGCCAAACACATACGCACTGCTAAAAAAGCAAATCACATCAATTCAATAAAAAGAATGCAAATATAAATCTGAAAAATGTAGACCGCGATCGTGCAAGATTTCGCAAACACACAAAAATCTATGTGCATACAAAGCTAACCGAACTATTCTGACCAGCTGTGTTTCTCTTCCAATCAGTTAGAAATAACGTAGACCAGTAAATATTGCTTCTAACTATAAGTACAAAATTCAGCAAATGTGTCTGCAACTGGAACAGACGCACTCCACAAGGAGATTAGCCGTGCGGACAACACGAATCGGCTGCGCGGGCGAATGCACGCAGCGGATTACTGTAGTTTCGGTGGTATGGAGGCGGTGGGGCACATTTTCCGTGTTACCGCATTGACGCAAGTTAAACACTTGTTTCTATTTACCTTATATCGTCGATCCATAAACTTTCTTGCTGTAATGGAGCTGTATTGCCAGTTTCCTTAAATGATTCGTCCTCAAAGGTTTCTGCTAATGACTTCGACTCCGACTCGTAATACTAAGTTTCTATCTGTTATCCTTAGGTTTTTCGTAACCAGGAATTGAAATGATTACATTTCTAAAACAAAAACCATGCGAAATAGGGACTACTGAGGATGCGTCACAGAAGAATAGATGACTCGTAATACTAATGCAGACGAGTCCTCCTAATTCCTATGATTCCTGTGAAGGATACGACCATGATGGATATGCGCTACGGTTGGTGCGACATCCAGGAAGCATTAAAAGCGATACGCAACCAAATATAGATTGGAAAAAAGAGGCAGCAGTATATTGACAGAATGTATAATACAAACTGCTTTGCAAACTCGTCGACAATCATACGCTGTCATATGTTTGACATGCTAAAATAATCTGATTTCCAAAGAGATCCGTCGAAACATAAATAGCCCCATAAGCTTACATTCAAACGTTCTTATTGATTTCGGTGAACAGGTGCTTAACACGACTATTCCGAAGTAATCTCTAAATGTTCCTACTTGTCTCCGATGAGCACGTACTTAATACGACTGTTTTGAAGTGAATAACACTGAACTCTATATCTACTAAACTCACAATGATAGGTGATGTCTTCACTACAAGTTAAACACATTACAAACTAGAGGTCCTTATGCAGCGGTGCACTCATCCACATGAAAATTCTGAAGTACGGCATAGAAAACCGCCTATATATGAGTTACTGGACGTAATGAAATCTTCTGGTTATTCCTTACTTAGCAATCTTTTGATGTGGAACGATTACTCATGTCTTATCTAACCGTTCTGTTGTTTCTGACAACTGCGATAATGACCAGCTAAGAAAACGCGCCCCAACCTCACAGTCCCCGCCGAAACTACAGTAATCTACCGCATGCGTCCACTCGCGCAGCCGATTCGTGTTGTCCGCACGGCTAATCTCCTCCACAAGCAGCCGTAACCTTGCGCGCTTCGTGCAAAGCAATCCGCAGAAATCGATAATCATTGAAGGCATCGTTGTGCACAGCCCGCAGCCGCCCACCGCCGCCGAGATGTGCCTTCGCGTTCCACGCACAAAAACGGCGCCAAGCACTGCCCAGTGCTTCCCTTTGCACTTTCTTTCCCCGCCTCAAAAGTTCAACCCTTGTTCAAATCTGTGGAAAGACAATGTTATCGAAGCAACGCTCGCATCAAACACTGCGAAATTTATCTCATGAAGCAGATAATCAACTCGCACACGCAGCATAAGACAGTTCTCATATAACTGCGGAGAAAACCGAGTGTGGCTGCACGAATTCATCACAACAAATCGGTACTGTTAACAAAATCTCACTTGGATGACAGACATGGAAAGAAAACTCAGGGATATTTTACCTGCTTATTTGCCAAGTAAGGATAAATAAGAACTAATATTGCACTTCTTAAAATGCAGTAGAGGACGAAGTCAGTGCGGTTATAAGCCACAGTGAAGCAGCTGCCGATTAAAAAAAGATCACGAGAAAAGATGTACGCATTATACTTCATTAACAAAAACGAGGATATGTGTGATGTTTTGGCTAGCTGAAGTGAAAGTAGGATGGTGATGAAAATAAAGTTGAAATGATGTGCATCTGTACCTCTTCCTGAATCCCACTCCCTCTCGCGAATTGAACAAGAGACTATGTTGCGCTCTTCGAATGCGTACGTTTGATTTCTTTGAACCTCTAAATTTTTGCTTGCCACAGCCCAAGGAAGCTCCTTAGAATATGACACGAAAAATTTCACAAGATTTCCTGAATAAAGCAGCCAAATGGTAACGCTAGAAGACATGCAGAGCTGGGGAACAGGTATGCATATCGCATTCAGCGGAAAGGCAACGAGCACGACACCATTCAGCAGATGGTGGCCATGCCACAAAAAGATGAATGTACGGCTACGCTTGTAAGCTTAGCTGTAGGAACGCCGGTAAACTACCCCTTGCGTAGTGGCCGAACCGCATCGCACGTATTTTCACGTCATTCGCTCATCTCTTTAAAGATGCTGAAGCTGCGTGCTTTTACTTCTCCTGTTTTTAAGACTGAGCAGAGGGTTTTGTAGAAGCATTATAGTGAACCTCCTCATAGCGAGCGAAGTGTGGGTACGCATCGCAGTTCGGCCATGGCGCACGCAACTGATTACCAGGATTCCAGCTGCATCCAAGTTGTCCGATTTTCACCAGCTCCCTCACATAGAGCACTTCACCAACGTGTTACCAGTTCTAAGGGGAGAAGAAGGAACAGCTATCTACCTAATCAAAATAGAAAATATTTACATGGCTGAAGTCTGATTTTAAAGTGCTAGGTACAAGTTCTGCGAAGACAACGCCAAGGGCCTCAAAGTCCTGGAATGTGTCGAAGAATGCATGCAATGCATCCGCGTCAATTTCTGCGATAATCTCAAGATAGAAAACAGCACAGTAACGCATAACGGTGATGGTGACACAGTCCATATCAAATGAATAGAGATCCTTCGGAACTCTTTTTGCAACGAATGTTAGAACATTTCTGGAAAGACCAGTGTTGAGAGATTTACTGTGCGATTCCTTAATAAAAAGAAACGGGAAGGACCTCCAGAGCGAGAAAAATAACCCAAGCCATGTTCTTTTTTCCGTCCAACAAAGTAATGGACATGCAACGCGAACAACGCATCTAGTAAGAATACGGTTACCCTCATAAGTAGAGATACGGCTTCGTTCCTCATTTCAAAGATGCGAATGAAGGAATCAGGCAATGCTCTGCAGCGATCCCTTCCGCTACCCAATCGCGGCCTTCAGCGTCGAAGCGAAAAAAAGGAAAACCATGCAAAAAACCCTCAACTAGGTTCCTTCGAAAATAATCACAGTGGACTATGTACAAGATAAGATGAAGCGGTGCAGAGAAAAGCTAGGGCAATTCCCAGTACTTTCGCTAGTGCACCGTAGAGAAAAGAGCAACCATCGATCGCAGGACCGGCCGCCGCCCACACGCAGCGCGGTCGCGCCAACAACGCCGGCCTTTCCGCTCTAGGACCAGCTGACACGAGAATGCTATGTCCTTTAATGTGGCGACTTCAAGTTGGCCTGACACAAATATTCTAAAAGACTTTTGTTGTAGACCTTGCACCACTCACGAAAAAAGTTTTCCAGACTTCACTTCGAATGCAGTCCTACCATTAAACAGAACGTTACTGGGAAAGGGTTTGCTTCAACACCTCGTCATTATCAAGAAATCCGTCTCTAACCACTGCGTGCCACCAACCATTTCACCCCTTTCTGACCTACCAAAAACGGGAAATATTGAGCCATTTTCTGTAGATGCACTATATTAGCTGTGAAGAGCAAGATTAATTGGTCAGAAAGAAATTTTTGGACCAATTTTCTGCGCTGGAAGTTGATTATCCAGCACTATCCTACAATAGCTGCTCCAAAAATTTAGAATCTTGGATTCCGTTGAACTTCGCCCTGAGGGGTTATTTGGGCCGCTGATTATGAAAATCGTACTCGTTATTTACCGTAACCCCACTTCTACAGAGTTACGGTAAAGGCTACGGTGGGGGCCAGTATCTCAGAATCGCCTTAAAACTTGTACAGTAGGGACTTTAATATATAAACAGGGATATTTGAGACGCTGTGTAAGAAATCCGTATCCATTTCGCACAGTAGCGCTTTGTTGGAGCTACGGTAGGATTATGGTATTTGGGTGATGGCTTCAGAATCTCTTCGAATTTGCTAAGGAGAGGTTATTTGAGGTGTTGATTGCAAATATCGGGGTCCGTAGCGTAATGTCTCCAGAGGCGGGATTAACGTTATTGGCTGTGAACAAACTCGTCCAGATTACACTAGACACATGGTTCACGCATGGTTCGACGCACGTAGATTCTAAAGGACGAGTGTGGACGAGTTCGCTCGCACCTGACAGCGTTAGTCCCGCCTTTGGAAACATGACGCTGCGGACAACAAATATGGCATCAGCTCCTTGCGGTAACGGCATGCTTCGAAGTAACGATAGCCATAATGTTGGTTGGCAGCCACCTACCTGTGGTGCAGTTCTTGCCGAACATGTGAGTGTCACAGTGCTGTTACCGTAATTCTACAGCATTACGTCACGGTAAGACGCTGATGTGATATTTGCAATCAGCGTCTGAAATAACCTCTCCCTCCCAAATTTGAAGAGATTCTGAAGCCATCATCCATGTTCCATAATCCTACCAGGGCTCGAAAGGCGTTACCGTGCGAAATGAATATGGTATTTTTACTCAGCGTCTCAAATAGTTCTAGTACACAAGTTTTGAGGCAATTCTGAGATTTGCCTCCCCCTACCGTCACGATGGATTATTTGGCGTCGAGTTTAGGCAAATTCGAAGTTTGGGTCATCGATGACTGTAGCGACTGGAGACAGCAGTGAAGTTTATAGTTCGCAAGAAGGCCGATACCGTTGTCTGGTGGATCCACCGAAGCGGGGGGTAGCACTGCGTAGGGAACTCGAGAGCAACCTACCTGGAGCTCGTAACGCGTGTGGGAAATGTCAACGATGAGGCCGGCAACACATTCCAAATATAAATAATATCCGCTTTAAACATAAGAATTCACTTTCTTGACTTTACAAAGTTGTATCTGCAGTAGTGTTCGACACGCAGAATTCACAAACTCTTGAAAAATGCACAAATATTGTAGGAAAATTTGATGCAATAGGACCAGTCCCAGGATGAATTACGTGAAGACGTCCCTCTATTACGTGCATGGCTAAAGAGGACTTCAGCGTAGCGCCAAACAAAAATCGCAATAGTTGAGCACACGTCGCGAAGTCGCAGTGGTGCTACAGCTACCTCGCTTAATTTGCCCTCGCCTTCATACTTTTTCGCGGTGTGACATGTTTTCGTCATAAAAGTTCTTACACCATCACAAGTATTCGGCGACATTGCGTAAGCGCTATAAAACAAAAGGGTATTATTGGCTTCAGTTTTCAAGTTCGTTTTTTTTTAACGGACGCGCTCTTACATTGGGTGGTTCTGACTTTCTACGCAGTCTTATCACGAGGCAGTCATAAGGAAGCAGTGGCGATCGCAGAAAATTTTTCGGGGGGGGGGGAGCGCCCCCCTTAGATCAGATGGGCGGGGCTGGGATCGGGGCCAAGGAAAAATCGACTGCAAAATTTTTTCAAACCCTTTTTCAATTTTTTCCTTGGCCTTTGGGCCACTTCCAAAAGTTTTCGGACACTGTTGATGATTTCTTTATCATCAACCAAATTCTTATTTCAACTTTCTCATATTTCTAGTTGCCTAGGGATATTCTCCCAAGGCCATTCGTAAGTATCTCAATGGTCTAGTGTCTAATCACTCGACGCCGAGTGGTACTTCACTGAACTGGATCCCCACTGAGGCGGCACCCCTTTGTTCATATTTTTGTAAGGGTTGCCACTGGCAACCTTATCTGTGATCGGGTCAGCTCCGCCCAATATTTGTGCATAGAAGGGGCCCCCGAATGTATTATTTTACTCTCCCGAATAAATCTCTGCCCCACGTCTACCTCGTCTCACCCCATCATTGGCACGAGCCCAAATTGATGCATCGACCAATGATCCTACCTCTGGTTTTCTCTCTGTTCCTTCTTCAAGGAACCAGAAAAGCCGAGGCTCAAGTCCCGCATGGCAGCACCACGGTCACCGTTTCTGAAGCTCTTCTTAATCGAACAGCCGCCAGTTTCGCGTGAAAAATCCACCGTTTCTAAGGCTCATAGAGCCGCCAGTTTCGCTTGGTAACAACCACCGATTCTGAAGTTCTCCTTTACCGGAGAACCGCTAGTTTCGTGTGGAAGCAAACAGTTTTTCCCCATCCAGACCTAACTGAGCCCCTGTGAGTCCTTACAGATCCGAGTTCAGAGCTAGTGGTTTGTGTTGGAGAAAGCAGCAAAAAAAGGCGAGTAAGTAACAACTCGCCTTTGCTGCAAATCGAGGCCGCCAAAACCCTCGATCAAGAAGATTTCTCAAATCTTCTAACTGGTAAAGGTCCCAAGCTACCTTTTCCAGTCAGCAGCGTTCAAGCCAGCCTCGCCTGCTAAACCAGCTGAGATACGGCATCACCTGCCAACCTCTCTGGTTATTGGCTTCCTTGCGACCAAGCAAGGCTAGCAACATTTTGTTTTCACCAGCTAGCAACATTTTTTTCACCAATCTCTTTGCGCTCTTGCGCGTCCTCTTTCGAGAAACCAGAGTCAGGCCAAAGAGATTCGCGCCGAAAAAAAACAGCAAGCTCGAGTGACCACAAACTCGTCTTGCTGTCATCTTGGGCAGTTCACCAGAAAGAACTCCCAAGTTAAAGAGGATTCGACGCCAGTCCTCGAACTGGTAAACGTCTCAAGCCACCTTTTCCAGTAAGTGCACGTTCAGCCACAGCTATAACGTGCGCTACACACTAGCAGCGGCCAGGCATCCATCTGCCGAGCCCACTAGTGAACCAGCTACTTTGCGACCAAGCAAGGTCAGCGTCCTGGTAGAGGCCTGAGCACACTTGGCACCTTATCAGCAAACAGGGCACTAACCAAGTAGTCAAAACAAACTACAGCGGTACCCCCGCTCTGAAGTTCGGCAGCCCACTTGCCAACTTCACAAAGTCGTTCTATCTCAAAGGAACGCGGTCAGCCTAAAAACACAGAGTAGCGACCAAGCTTTCTGTGAGGCTAAAATCAAAGCAGCCAAGCAGCCTAAGCATCTCATTGCAAAATGGCCGAGCTGCAAGTGTTCAAGGCAAAAATAAATAACGCTTGCTCACTACTGAAAGCGAACAAGCCGCAAGTTCAACGACTGGAGACGCCATTCACATTCCCAGAAAGCAGAGCAGAATGAGAAAACTACATCGGAACGAAGATGGGGCAGACGATACATCTTCTGAGCGCAGTACAAAATGCGGTGAAACTGCAGGAAGCACATATAACCGCAGCAATCCAACATATTGCTGCTAGCACAGAGCAAAAAGAGAGAGAAAAAGCTGATGATAGAACTCAACAATCATTTGGAAATTGAGTCACATCAGCTCGAGCTTCAAGCGGCACAATGGCAGACTCAGATTCAGTTCAGACAACACGAACTGAAACAGCAAACAGCAATGCTAAACTGCTCAGTACCGAGCACTCAAGTCAACCAAACACGGACATGGGAGAAGCAGCTAGCTAACGTCAAGAAGCGAAAGACAGATCAAAGTTCGCAAACCACCGCCAGAAATCCCCACTCATTCTGGCAAAGTTTAACAGCTTTTGGCCCGTCTTCGACTTACTCATCCACAGTGACAATGAGCTATCTGACGTCGACAAATTCCTATTCCTCAAGCAAACTCCCAAAGGAAAAGCAGCAGTCGCTATAAGCTGCATCCCAGTCGTTGCCGACAGGTATCAGACAGTGCCTAGATTCTGTTGAAGCACTTCGACCGTTCAGCCAACATGGCTGACATACTTATCAATGAAATCGAACGGCTTCAGATAGCTTCCGACACCCCCAGGAGCTGTCGAGAAACGTTTGAGGCAGTAAGCTCACGAATCATACATCTGGGGCAACAGGAGTGAAGATGAACGCAGACAGGGTTTGGCGACGTATCATTCTGTCAAAATTCCCTGAGTTCATCTGCAACAACGTAATCCAGAGGGAAACGGAACGTGAGGTGCCATTTGACGTCAACGAAATTCTGAATGCTATCTGCAGAGTAATCACGCTGCGAGAAACAACCTCGCTCACAAAAGAGACACTGTTCTCTGAGAAATTTCGGGAAAGCAGTTTTTCCGAGGACAAGAACAACGAACTCAAGATGGGAAGGTACCAGAGGCCTTCCTAAAAAGCAGAGTAGACTTTGCCTATGCGGACAAACACGTTCTCCGTGTAACTGCCAAAGATTTACAACTCTAGAAGCCAGGCGCTTCGAAGCTCGACGGCAAAAATCATGCTGGAGATGTTTTGCGAAAAACCATCAGTCAAAGGAATGCACAGTCCTAGGACTGTGCCCGAAGTGCAACGAGCCACACCACACATCACTTTCTTTGTCCGGTGTCAAGAAACAAGACAGTGGTTTCGTCACGCTTTCAAGGCTGCCACAGCAACATAGTCAAAATAGCCAGCAACTCCAAGCCGGACGTTGGCAACAGAGCCAGCCAGCAAAAGTTGCTCAGATGCAACAACCACCATCTTCCAACCGGAACCGACAACAAGGTATAGAACGAATTCAAGCCGTACAGAATTCCCAGAGCGGGAGAGAAACGGCAATATTGGACACGACTCCCAGCAATGTGATGCAGTGTGTGCTACAAATCGCAACAGCGATGATTTTCAATGAAGGAGAGATGGATTATCTGCCGGTGAATCTTCTTCTCGACTCCGGGGCTCAAAGAAGTTTCATCAACTCAGGACTTAGCAGTGGTCTCAAACTATCGATAATGAGATCTAGTTCATTCACCACGTCAGAAATGGGCGAACTGCAAGAGATCTTCAAGTCCAACAAAGTCCAAATCACTCTGAAAGGCTTGCATAGCTCCAAAAAACTCAAGAAACAGTCGGTACATACAAAAGAGAAATTGACAACGAGGTTGGAGGCAGCTCAGCTTTCAAAAGATGATCTCAAGTTCATCTGATTCACGTGATTTAAGCATAGCTGAACAAACGCTATCAAGATCCAGCGTTTCCCTGACATACTCATTGGGTAGGACCTGCTCACTAGTATAATCGACCCCAGCATTCCTGTCCTTACACTACCTTCCGGGCTCATCCCCACGCCAACTATTATTGGACACACGATCTCTGGATCCAGCCTGGCCACGTGGAAAACTGCTTTCGCTTAAAGGCAGAGTACCACGAAAGCTGAGTTTTTGCACATCTGATACCAGTCGACGTCTTTTGGTCCCTTTTATCCATTCCAGAAGTTTCAAGAGAAAATTCCCAGCCATTTTCGAGAAAAACCGCTGTACAGCGCCTCGTTTTTGAAACTAACGTACGAGTTAATATACCGGGATGATGTGTCAAGGCAGAATGAATGAATGATTATTGGCATAGTAGATCTGGGCCCGCATTCATCATCGCGTTAAACCGAGGTTAAGCAGGGAACGCCCACTGTTAACCCTCAAAACGGTATTCATCATAAACCTCACCTGTCGGGAACGGGTTAATTGCGAAGGTTGGCTAACCCGTCGTGAGCGTGAGGTTTCGGCTTAACCTTGAAGGTTAACGGAACATAAAAGCATCGCGTCAGCGAGTGAGCGTTGACACATGTCCAAAACGACTGTTGGCGTAAACACACGGTTCATCAAAAAATGTTACTTCACACTAGTTTTAGAGCTCAGCTTACTCTTTTAGAGCTGCTTGCAGTCACCAAAACTTCCCATAACTCAGCATGAAACTCGAAACTTTTCAAATTCACTAGCAGTAGCGAAGAACAGCGTGCTTCAAACAGAAAACAATTAGAGTTTTCTTTTCTATGGCGCCAGTGTCAGAGAGTTAAGGGAGGCA
>KN549245.1:282517-303272 GCA_000797555.1 Oesophagostomum dentatum | reverse complement strand
GCGCTCATCACGAGTTCAGATAGCGTTTTGGCAAGAAATGAAACTATTGACCCTTTTTGTAATCTGTGCATTATCAGAAGCAAGGCAAAGCATTAGATTCTCTGGAACTTTTTTTCAAAATCCAAATGTGGTTTAGAAGTTACAGAAAAATTTTTGACAAAGTTGTCTGTGATCGATGCTTTGCGATGGTTCCGTGCCAACGCGGTACCTGGCGTAGAGGGAATTTTAGTAATATTTTATGACCAATAAACAGCTGATACAATGTAGCAAAAACAGCGTGCCAACACTACCAAACTTAGTACTTTATTATCGATACCATTTGCCAAGTAATCTTTTAAGTGATAAAATACAGTGCAACGATAATGTGGACCTGGGATCGCAGGATTGAACGCTAGATTCTTATTTTTAAATGACAGCGGCCCACCAACACTGTAAGTCTTAAATAGGTGGATGCGTCAACTCCGGATACCAGCTTAATATGTCCGCCAAATCCAGCAAGCCCAGGCGAAATGGCGATTGGTGACGATAACACGCAAAGCAGTGCTATCATGTCGCTAAAAATATAGAAACATGAAGGTAATACAGTTAGTAAAACGCTTAATAGAAGCGTAAAACATAGGTGATTCTTCGTCAAAAATGGATGTAATGTAGAAAAGTAAAATTGTGACAAAATCGAAATTCAAATGACCCTCTGTCCGTAAAGGCAGCCTACGCGGAAAACAGACATACCAATATTTCCGTCTTGAACGTGAGTCCTGGGCCTCTCCATTTGAGGTTTAGGAAAAACCGTCGAAAAGTCACCCCTTATTAGAGAAAAAGGGGTCCAAAAGAGGGCTAGAAAGCCAGACTAAGGCACAGCAGGCCGACCAGAAACAATGAAAACGTGCCGCTTTCAGCGGTGATAGCAGTGATACGTATGAAGAAATGGAGATGCAAAATTCCCACAACTAGCTTATCCGTTGATAACCACTCTAGGATGAATACCACTTGTCAGTACTAAATTTAATTCCTCAACTCCTAATGAGTAAGTTCTGTCGCAAAAGTTCACCGGGATTAAATCTTTTTTCCCGTTTTTCTGGCAGCAGTAGTACCAACTAGCTCCTGCAAATTAAGCTTAAGAAAAATACATCTTTGTTCTACGCGCACCTGCCTTTAAGGAAGCTTCCGAGTTTAACTGGATCGCGTAATTAAAGCTCCGGCCGAGGTACATAATGAGCATGAAACCCAAGAGGAAGTCTCGGCTGTGGGATGAGAAATCGTCCTTCTTCTTCCATGGTCTTCGCATTCAAGATAACAACGTACGGCGTATCCTTTTCATTTGTCGTAACCACAGGGACAAGCAGAACTCCTAAATACGACTTCTTCAGATCAAACTATCAGCTTAACTTGTACCCATTTACGTAAAACACTATCTCTACTTAATTCAGTTGGAATTGAGAGTGTTCCAAGGATGTTAACAAACCTTCGTCTTCCTCTGTGTAGTCGGGCTGGTTCACCAGTATGGGCTCGGCGCACACCTGATCGGCGGCATCCTTATGCCAGACCTTGCTGGTCCTTTCCTTTAGATCGACTTTCACAACCTGCAGTAAGATAATTGTGTGAGTAGGCTGTTTTCAAGTTCAGCTATGTACTCGAATAAAAGAACATATAAGTGGGAAGTAACTCACGCTTTTTAACCCCACTAGAATCTCACAGAGTATAAAAACACAAGGGCGATAACTCTGAAGTGCATATCAAAATCTTAACAACCGAATCAAACATTTCTGCGCGAAAAACTCTTGAAGCTTTCTGGATTCGCGCCAGAAATCCCAAAATCAGTCGCAGAGAAGAGCATCCATCAATCACTAGTGATCTCGCTCTCTTTGAGGCTTACTATATAAGGACTGCAGCAACATAGTAAGGTTCATTTTGCTGCTATACCCTCCCACTAGAGTGGAACTCTGAAAAAGGCGAAACCGCCGAAATGCGCGTAAGCCCCTAAAGCTATATACCACCTCGGATAGGCTGAACTTGAAAACAGCCTACTAATCATTAAATGGCGAGGTTAAGAAACAGCCGGACATTCAACACGATTGTGTGAATTTTTTTTTTTGTGAAAAATACATGTTTTGGAAAGTGATATGGCACCTAGACGCATCTATAGAAAATATAGCGCCCGCTAACTCAGGGCCTTATAGCATTTGGTCAGCCAGGACCAGAGATCAAAGATCGTGAACTGTAAGCGCGGAAAATCTTCAACTTTGAGCCGAAGTGGCGAAAAAAAAAAGAAATATTATCCCAGCTGGATCTTTTTCATTCTGCTGAGATAGTCTCTTGCAAATTACAGTTAGAAATTTGGAGATCATCCTGTTTGCTGACTCCCATGTATCATGATTTTCGAATAGAGATAAAATTTTTGAAAGGCACATCAAAATCTGTAACAAGCTTGTTACGAAGAAGCATCCTATAGAGTATGCTTAAAGATTTCGACTGTTTGAAGGATTTTCCTAGAAAAAAGGGCTTCAAAGGAAGCAGTCACTAGTCTTAGGTCTTTTAGGCTTCCTGTAGTCAAAATTCCGTTCAAATGGAAATTTTCTCGCTTTTTAAAATACTACTACTTCTGTTGTAGGACCTTTTCCTCTTTTTGAGATAAAGTATATCAACCTGGTATAGCCACATACGAATAACCATTTTTTTGTTAATCCTCAAAGTCAAGCAAATTCAAAATTATAATATCAAAACGATATACATTGGAAAATTTGGATTCTCGGATGCTCACCCCTTGTTTCGGTTCATTCCTGTGTCCTGCGATGGAACCGTAAACGTAACGATATTCTTTCATGTTCTTACCGTAGCAGTAACGAGGCATTTCGAAAGCTGAAAAAAAAACTATATGACAGCTAAAATTGCAGTTTTTAAGCAGTGACTCTCAAAACAACACACTCTTTTTCGCAGACTCAGACCAGTGAGGTGAGCGGGGTCAGTCAGGTGCACGTGTCCAAGCTGGTTAAAACAGCGAAAATCACCTTAATTTTCACCAGTTTGGACACGAACGGCATCCCGGCCTCGCCCACCCCACTGGTCTTAGTCTACAAAAAGGATATTTTTAGGATAAAATAGGCATGTCTTAAAGTGGGAAAGGAAGTAGAATGAAGCTAAAAGAAAGCTTTTGTAGTAACATCTATAATGCTATAACTCGCGCTATGAGAAATAAGGTCAAGAATTCAGCTAGTCGTTTTTTCTGGTATTAGAATTACCATAAATTGTTCGTCGCAAATTGCTCTCTAGTGAAAAACTATAATACTCACAGATGTCACACATCCTAACGTCGGTGCAGTGAATGCTACCATCCTCTTTGAGTATCGCCTTGCATCCATTGGCAAATTCGCATGTTGAGAGTAAATCGTCGCCGGGTTTAGCGGTGTCGCTTACATTTACTGGAATTATCATCCGGTGAAGAAATGGAACCAGTTTCCTGTCCTGCAAAGGATTATTTTCATGGATTTTAGCAAATTTAGTAGCTTTTGGAGAATGAAGAAGTATAAACTGTCCTGTTCATCAAAGCTTTAAATATAGCATATTTAAGTGGAGAACGTAGTGAAGAAATAGGTGTTGTTTGCTATTTAAATAGTTCCCGTGCTCCCACTGGACAAGGGCAGTTATCTGAGCAGGTGTTTCTTTGGTCCTCGTTTACGTTGTGACCATGATCGTTAACCCTAAGGCAGATCAGACGCGTATCGATGGGTACGCCCTCATGACACAGTGGGTGTCGAGCTCTATTTCTATTTCACAAATAAGGTTAGAGCTATATACTTCTTCATTACTTCTAATCCTAAGAACTATGTATCGATCGCTATTTCTGCGAGTCTTATTTGTGATGTTTTTGGTCCTTCTGCTCGACTTCTTTACCCGTAAATCGCTGCTTTTTAGACTTATGCGTTTTCCATTTTGTTTCGATTTTTTCTTACGCATAGAAGACAACTAAGAATCTTAGCGGAAGCCTTAAGCATTTATTTTGCCTCTAAAGTGACCCTATCCAGATCCACCAACAGCTAACTGCATTATCCGTTTTATTGTCTTTTTTCGCGGATTGGGACCAGTGAAGTGGGCGGGGCCGGAACCCCGTACATGTCCAAATGGATGAAAATTGGGCCGATTCTCGCCGTCTCAACCATTTTGGACGCGCACGGGTGCCTGGCCTCACCCACCCCACTGGTCTTAATCCGCGAAAAAGAGTGTATATAAGGTAGGGAAGGGGGTGCGAGACTATTCACCGTCAAACGTATACGGGCGCGCGGCTACCATTGGTAGCTCTCGCGCGTGACGCACAACTGATCCTCGGTAAATTTGAATTTCAGCCGAAGCTTGGATCAGTTGTCCGAATACCGGAGCGATGGTTCCGCCTTTTTGACGGTGAATGGTCTCGGACCCAGGGAAGGTTAAGCAGTTTTTTTTTTAAGAATTGCGAACCTACTTAGAAGGCATTAGGCGCCCAAGTGGTCTAGTAAGATTTAAAGGGGCATTAGCAATGAAGGAGCGGTTTTATACATTCGCCATGTAATGACCACTGAACGCGTGTAAAGTTTTGAAAGGTCTTATACATGCATATATGAGTGGTACAGGTTTGGCGGGAAATTTTGAATGAGGTTCTCAAGCCTCTGCGTCTCTCATGACCTATCTGCATCATTCTTAACTTGGCAAATGGCCAAGGCGTAGTATGAAAACGTTGCTGTGCAATTACAGAGAACATTGGTTAATAGCCGTTATCTGAATGGATGACACATGTACAGTTGTCAGGTAAAAAATCCCCTATGCCTGATGGATAGCCTTCTTTGCAACTCTATCCCTACGCTTTATAAGGAAGTTTTTTTAACTCCACATCGCGAAATAAAATATTTCTTACGTCTACTGGTCAAATTAAGCGCACAGTACCATTTCTTATGCTGTGTACGTTTCTGTTGTATACCAAATTTTGTTTTAACTTAAACTATACTCACCTTAGAAATAAGCGAACCTTTTCGCATGTGGTCCAAAATAAGATCATCGAAATTTCCTGGATTATCGTACTTGCAGTAGTCCACAACGATAAAGCCGTCTTTTTCGTAGGAATTTGCATGATGGAAGGTGAAAAAGGCATCGGAAGTGATCTAAAGTCTTTCTTTGAGGTGAAGAGACAGGATAAGCTAATAGTTGGTCTGTAGTACCTTCCTGTCCACCTGCTTACGGTTAATTCTATCAAACAAGATAACATTCACTTGTAGCGATGGGTCGTAGTACATGCATTCGTTGAATGTTGCGCCTAACAGGTTCCTGAAAAAAAACAATATTTTTTTAAAAAAATTCAGCACAAATCATATAAATAATTGCTCAATGGTGTTTCGATGGAAAATAGTAAGTCTCAAAAATTTTTACAGGTCCCCTTTATACGGGACTAGCCTTTTCAGAAATTAAAGTATTATAGCACTAAATTTTTTATCGAAATTTTATTGCAAATTCATTTCCAAAAGTGTGAAGGCTCTCTTTAAAAATTTTTTTACTTTCATTGTCTCCTCCTTTTTCTGCTTCAGAACGGAAAGAAATTTTTGGTAAAAGGAGCTCCATATAGTGATGTTATAGTGTAAAATAATAAATGTTATTTACCTGTTGATTTCACTTTCTTCTTTCTACTCTCTTTGTCGCGGAATAGGACTAGTGAGGTGGGCGGGACCAAACCTGCTTTGGCCTACAAAGGGAGTCCAAAGCAACTTGAAAAGCAAAGAATCATGTCGAAACGAAAAGAACGGATCTGCACTAGTTCTCCGTGTTTTAACCTGTTTGAACACAGCGGGCATCCCCTTGAGTGCCTGGCCCCGCCCACCTCACTAGTCAGAGTCCGCGAAAAAGAGAGTATTTCTTGAAAAAAGACTATAAAATTCAACTTACTTAAAGATGACCTTTCTCAGGCGAATCCTCTCTGGGCTCTCGAACAGCACGAAATAGTTCTCGGTTATGCCGAACGAGTGATAGTACGCAGGCGCCCACGGGTCTGCAGCGGGTACCGTCCCAAGCAGCTCGGTTTTCTCCATGCCATGACCTTCCGATGCACCTGAAAACCCTGCTAGAGACCTGGTTACTGTAACTTACTTAGATTTTTACCTAGCAGAGGGTTTGTTGTCTTGGCAAATACATATCTCGATGACGGTCCAAACATGCTGCCCACATTATAGAGGTTCCCCTCAGCATCTGAGTGGTAATGAGCCGAATAGATATGGAGACTGAGATATTTGCGCATGTCTACCTGGAAAATAACCGTTTTTGAGTAAACTTGGAGAAGAAACTGGGTGGTTACCTTTTCTAGGTAGTCTAGAGTATCGATGTCTATTCTGACCATATAGGGAGACTCAGTGAGCGCATAGACGCCGTCACCTACGGTAGCGAAGGCTACACTAGCGTTGTCGAGAGGTTCATCCGGTGTAAAGTACGAGGCCAGTCTGGAATTTTGGATGAAAAAAATATTATATTTGCCTTGAAGTGGTTTTTAGGAAGCTATTGAAAATATGCTTTTTTCGGCTACAATTTTCCAGTCACTTTGACAATCCTAATTCTTCTGGGTAGAAAATCTTTTAAATTCGCAAAAAATTAGTGTCGGTGGACCTTTTCGACAACCTTTGCTTTTTCGGAGAAATTGCACCAGAGATCTTTACAAAACTAAACCCGAATGAAACAGGAGCCTGAAAAATTATAAATTCCACGCGTTTCAAACGAAAGTTCTGGAAAAAATATCGATAGTTGATTTTAGGGTAAGCCCCGCCCATTCGCTACGCAATAGCTTGCTCCGTCCATATGTGGACCACTATTATTTGGAAGATATGCTAAGAAAGTCCAAGAAAAAAAACAGAGGTGTCTATTACGCGAAATCGCTGAAAAACAAACTGCACGAATAGTGGCCAAGCGGCAGGTGGGTCAAGTTCGCGCCACGCCCCTATAATGTTTGCTCCGCCCATGCGAATTTTCGCCTCTGGACCACCATGGGACAAACGCTGGGATATTAGCAAGAAAGTTACCATTAAAATTAAATTTACAAAAGCCGAGGAGATTTTATCAAATTTAGAGCAAAAATACTTGAAAATGGAGGGAAGGACACAAATATTGATCGATGCAGCCGTTGGTGGCCAAGCCCCGCCCCTTCTTGGGAACCTTTCTTACGTTTTTTTTCTTCACTCTTCTTCTTCTTAATCACTCTCCACACCATCGAAAGACGGTACTCTTCACGTGTTTGTGCGTGGCGCGGACATGTTCAGAGGTAGGAGCATGTGTGCGGGTGCGACGCGGTCATTCAGATTCCCAAATAACTTGCAGCGAGTATATCTGCTCGTTACAGCGATAATAACTTTCCTTAAAAATAGTGGTAAAAATTTGGGTTTTGAGCGAACGGCGAGATGCAGAACTTGCAGGTGAAACGTGAATTTTCCAAAAGTTTCTCTTTAATTGCTCTAATTTTACGACAGTTTTCCACACACCTTTGAAATATGGTCTTGCACGGGTCAGGAAATGTCCTTGTGCCAAACGATGTAGTTACGATACGCTGCGCCTTCATATTCTTCTTATAGTCGTCACTTTCCAAATATCGAGCTGAGTAGAACATCTAGAAAAATCCCATGGTTTCAGGAAATCTCTGTGTTTCTTGGATATCTAACTAACTTTTCCATCTACAAAATGGTAGCGTTGGATGTAGGCCATTCCATCAAACCAGTGTCTAAACTCGGTGTCAGCAATTTTGAACATTCCGGGGCCGTTGCGGAGCATGGTACCCTTTAGCCATGATGGAACGTGCCCTGCAAAAGCTTTACTTTCCGTATCTATTTCAAGAGTAACTTTAAATTTCAGCTGTAGGGAGTGGCTAGATAAACTATTTCTTGAGACTCACTGACTTTTGTCTTCTCTTCAGGAAAAATTTTAGAAAAAACATGTATTTTGGGCAAAAGCTAAATAGTAGCTAAAATTCATTGTCAGCCAATCATAGCAGAGCAGTCCCATGGAGTGGGCGTGGTATGCTCGTGCCATGATTTGGCGGAGAAACTAGCCGTCACTGTCTGAATGAATAGATGACAAGTAACCTTATGTTACTCGAAATCAGAGAGGTAAATGTGTTAATTTGAGACCTGTTAAGGATTCTTCCTTTATTCTGATCAAATCATCTCAAAAACCTTTCTAATTTGGTTAGAAAAATTCAGTTAATGGAAAGAATCCAGCATCGACCAATTACAGCAAAGCATTTTTGGGGTGGGCGTTTCCTGCTCCAGACGTGATTGGATAAAGGTGAAATCATTAGTAGAAAGAGGTTCAAAGTCGCCGATTCAAATATTTTCCCCATGTTTTGGCCAGATGCTATTGGGTCAGTATTCAGAGGGGCGAAAGGAAATTACAAGGAAGATATTATGCTTTTGCGTGATATAAGATCTTGGATATGATAACTAGCCTTACCTACAAGTTCGCACTCTTCGACTTTCTCTGTGTTTTCGTAATTTTCAAATAACCTCTTGAAATCCATTTTCTGAAAAGGAAAACGGCGCTTTTCAAGGAAAAGCAGGTCTTTAGAAGAGATTTAAGAGTAGTTATGCCGTGTACTTGGCAGAAGAAGCAACAGGTGTGCAAGATAAGCTGCTGACTGAAGAAAAGGGTGCTTCTGCCGAACGCTGTGATGTCGGTGGCTGCCCCTTTGCTGCGTTTGTTTACTATTATAAAATGCGTGTTTGTTGACTGGACGAGAGGCGATCAGCTCTTTTTCGCAATCAATCGCACAGGTTTGCAGGACACGTGGGGCAGGTAGAGTTTGCAGATGGCAAAAGTGAGCGGTAATATCGCCATTTTCTACGTAAATTCCTTTTTTGTTCATGAAAATCTTCGAGAGGAGGTTGAGACCTTCGTAGGTAAGCTCAGCGAGACTATCGCGGTTATTAGAACTCTCTAGAAGCACTTAGAATGGCGAATTCGCTAATTTTTGAACAGCTAAGGCTATTTTCGGAAAATGTTCACCTTCAGTGGGTTGAAAGTAAGTTCGAGGCGCTAGGTTCATTAAAATGCAACAAAGATCTTAAATAAATAATTTTAAAAAATTTATTTGCATATAATTAAAGCTCCGGTCGAGGCACATAATGAGCATGAAATCCAAGAGGAATCCTTGACTGCGGAATGAGAAATCGTCCCTCTTCTTCCATGGTCTTCGCATTCAAGACAACAACGTATGGCGTATCATTTTCATTTGTTGTAACCACAGGGACAAGCAGAACTCCTGAATGGACCATATTTAGCCGATTTAGATCTAAAATGTCCCAAGGATCTTAAAGGAGCTTAACAAACCTTCATCTTCCTCTATGTAGTCGGGCTGATTCACCAGTATGGGTTCTGCGCACATCTGATCGGCGGCATCCTTGTGCCAGACTTTGCTGGTCCTCTTCTTCAGATCGACTTTCACAACCTGCAGTAGGGAGTAATGCTGTGGGGAGTTTTTTTGTAAAAATCTATATTTTGGAAATCTTACGCTCTGGAAAAATCTTCAAAAAATATTAGCGTAAGTAGCTTATTGAGCCTATTCATAGAGAGCCACAGATTGAAAATCGTGCACTAGCGGCGGAAAACAACTAGGCCAGGATTAGAGTTCCGATGGGGTCTTTTTTCACCTCCCTAGATGCCTTAGACAAAACTACGGTTAGAGATCGGTAAGATTATCTAATTTTCTGTCTCCCAACGCTCATGATTACCGAAATTAGGTAACCTATGTGCAGTGCTTGTCGCGGAGTCTGAGCCCACGCGCGCCGTCTGAGTCTACGGACCGCTGCGCTGTACCTTTGCGCTATCGATCGATCTTGCACTGGCGTGGCGCCGTAGACCGGCGTATGCGGGCTAAGAGTCCGCGACAAGCACTATAGATCGGTGGAGATCAAACTTTTTAAAGGCACATCAAAATTCTGTTACAGGATCCTTATGAAGAAGCGTCCTTTAACAGCAGAATCCCCTCAATAGTGCGATGTTTTCTATTATTTAGTATTTTTTCTACAGGAGGTGGCTTCAGAGGAGACAGTCACTGTTTTGTTTCCTTCATGCCTCTTGAAGTCAAACCGATGTGTCAAAATTTCGTACAACTGTTGATGGGCGCGGCTTACCCGAAGTGGGCGGGGCTTAAACATCAGAAAATCGATAATATCGATCGACATATTCACTGTAACCTGTAGACTTTCTTGCTTTTTAAAATTTTACTCTTTCTGTTATGGAAATTTTTCCATCGCAGTTCCGTAAAACGATAAACCTTTTTGGAATAAAGCGTGTCCATTTGCTGCGATAACATACGACTAGTTATTTTTGATCACTTTAAACTCGAGTAAATTCGCATTTAAAATACTGAAGCACTAAAAATCAGAGCAATATGTATTCCTAGTAGACTCACCCCTTGTTTGGTTTCATAGTTATGCCCTAAGTTGGCACCGTAGACGTAACGATATTCCTTCATGTTCTTGCCGTAGCAGTAACGAGGGAATTCAAAAGCTGAAAAATTAGCGATATAATTGCAGATGACCCTCAAAGCATTGACCCTCAAAGCATTACTTCTTTTAAAGGTAAACATCTTATCAATGTGGAAAAGAGCTTAAAATAAAGTCAAAAAGATTTTCTTTCTAGTACTATATATAATTTGTTTCAAAAATTGCCAAATTCTTCATCGAGGGATTGCTTCTTTGTAAAAAGAAAACTACCCACAGATGTCACACATCCTAACGTCGGTGCAGTGAATGCTACCATCGTCTTTGAGGATCGCCTTGCAGCCAGTGGCAAATTCGCATGTTGAGAGTAAATCATCGCCAGGTTTGGCAGTATCGCTCACATCTACTGGGATTATCATCCGGTGAAGAAATGGAACGATTTTACTGTCCTGGAAAGGATTTTTGAATGATTTATTAACCTTTGGTACACGAAGAAATAGGCATTGTTTGCTATTCGAAGCGCCCTGCGCTGTCGTTGAACAGGGACAGGAGCGGACCAATCAGGATCCAAGAAAAACGTCCAGCCCCGCCCCGAATGCGCAGCAACCTTCTGCAGCAATCTTTTTCTCTGATTTTTCAAACCATCGTTTGAAGGTACATACGATTAGATCGCCATGTATTAATTTTATAATTTTCAGAAAAAACGGATATCTTGTTATGATACCAAATACTCTCTTTTTTCGCGGACTATGACTGGTGAGGTGGGTAGGGCTAGACTTGGTTTAAACTACAAAGGCACTCAAAAAACTTGAAAGTCAAAGAAGTGTGGATGGATCAACTTTACGTTAGTTCTTCGTGTTTTAACCTGTTTGAACACGGCCGGCATACACTCTGCTGCCTGGCCCCGCCCACTTCACTAGTCATAGTCCGCGAAAGAGCGTACGTAAGCAAAATCACAAAGTCACAAGCGCAATGTCTACGTTTCGAGGCTAGAAGAGCCAGAGCAGAGAACATTATCGATTGATTGACTGGCGCCTGACAAGGCAGCACTGCGCATTCACCGTGCGCTGGTGACCATTTTTGAATAGTTCCGGCATAATCCGGTCCCTAAGCTATTTATAATTCAACCAGAGCATAAAGTCAACCTCAGGTGTACCAAAATTTCGGTAACTATACAAATAATCCCTGTCTTCAAGGAAATAAACAGATTTCTTTGGTACTCGAATACGTCGTGAGCGTGATCGTTGACCCTAGGCAGATCAGACGCCTATCGATGGAGACGCCTTTGTGACACAGGGGGTGTCGAGCTCTGGTTTCCAAACAAGTTAGAGCTGTGTACTTCTTCATTATTTCTAGTCGTAAGAACTATCGATCGCTATTTTTTCGAGCCTTTTCAAAACAGTGTTCTTTCACATTTGCTTCTTTCTGTAGCCGTTTAAACTTATACTTTTCTGTTTTGTTTCTATTTTCTCCTACGCCTAGGGAGCCCTACGAATCTCATCACAAGCCTTGAGCCTTTGTTCTGCCTCTTGTGTAGCCCCACCTGACCTATCACCAACTATTCTCTTTGTCGCAGACCAAGACAAGTGGAGGTGGACGGGGTCAGGCTCCCAACTGAGAGAGTACTCTCTTTATCGCGGACTATGAGGAGTGGTGGGCGGAGCCAGGGCACCCAGCGGGACGCCGTACGTGTACAAAATGGTTAAAACACCGAGAATCAGGTCAATTTTAATCGATACTGTTCCAGTCGGGAGCCTGACCCCGCCCACCTCCACTTGTCTTGGTCTGCGATAAAGAGAATAGCTACTGGTTCCTCAAGTATTCTGCGAATACACACAAACCAGTGGCACTGCCGCGGTGCACGGGACAGCCATGCTCGGAGATAGATAGCTGCCGATCGATTGCTGACGTCATCGTCACGTGTGTTCACAGACTATCATCCATTCATCTAATAATGGAGACTGGACGCGTGCCAAGTTTTGAAAAATGTCATAGATGAGTGGTATAGGTTTGGCGGGAAAATTTGAATGCGGTTTTGAGAACTCTGCGTCTCTCGTGACTCACACTGTCTGCTTCACCCTTTACTCAGCAAATAGCCATGGCGTAGCATGAAAGCGTTGTTCTGCCATTACAGTGAACACTGATTAATACACATCATTTTCTGAATGGATGATACTTGAGGAGACGGCATTCCGTTTTCTATCAGATAAAAAGGTCAAGCGATTTTTTGGGGATTCTAAACACACTTAGAGGATGTTAGCTGCTTTAGTAGTTTTAATAAGATTCATAAACCTTGACATTAACAATGGAAGGAGAGGGTTTTATCCATTCGCTATATAATGACCACTGAATTCGTGCCGAATTTTGAGAAGTGTTATACATGAATGGTATAGCTTTGGCGGGGAAACTTGAATGCGAATTTCAAGCCTCTACATCTCTCATGACTCATTCCGTCTGTTTTAGTCTGAGCATGACGGAGCGCACCAAAAGGCCCCGCCCACTGACCCCAAACCACGCCCCCTTCGGACGAGTCGCCCCGCGCGGCCGCCTGCAACTTAACTGACAAGGTTTAAGACCTTGTCTTGCGTTTTTATGCTAAGGCTTGTGATAATCTAGAGCCTCCTCAGTTTTCCACGTTACCACAACAGCTTTTCACACGTTTAAACAAGTCTGGTCATGTGATTACGGATTCCTTGTCAAACCCCTGCAGCAGTGGAAACTAAGCTCCATTTTTATTTAGCAGCTTTTTTGAAGAACTCAAATAATAAGAATGGTAATTGGCGTAATCTATAGACGCTGTTCCAAAACTACTATTCACTATTAAGCGAATGGATGAGGAATGGTCCGTAGCATCATACAACCAAGGGTGGAGCTTGTAACATTCGGACAGGCAATCTCGTCCAAGTTACATCAGTTCACATGTGGGGTGCAGTTTGGACCAGATTACTTGTCCAAATGCCACATGCTCCACAACTGGCAGTAGAGGCAACGGACCCTAGAAGAATATTTTCGCGCTTTGGTTACCATCTCCATAGTTAAACTCCATGTGTCTACTGAACCGATAATTTCCTTGGGGCTCATTCCTCACTTTCTTTAGGACGGTTTTTTTACCGTTGTCAAGTCAACCATTTTTTACGTCGCCTAGTCAAATTAAGCGCTCAATGCTATTTTTATGATTTGTGATTCTTTCTCTACGTCAAATCCTGCTCGCAGTTAAACTATGCTCACCTTGGAAATCAGTGAACCGTTTCGTATGTGGTCCAGAATAAGATCATCGAAATTTCCTGGATTATCATATTTGCAGTAGTCCACAACGATAAAGCCATCCTTTTCATAGGAATTTGCATGGTGGAAGGTAAAAAAGGCGTCGGAAGTAATCTAAACCCTGTTTACTTTGAAATGCAATGGCTAGATGAGCCTACAGGTATTCTGTAGTACCTTCCTATCCACTTGCTTACGGTTGATCCTATCAAACAGGATAACATTCACTTGTAATGATGGGTCGTAGTACATGCACTCGTTGAACGATGTGGCTAAGAGATTTCTGAAATAAAATATTTGAAAGAAATTCCATCACAAGTCAGGAAGCAGTTGTTTTTCTTTGTTTTTTGATCCTTTTAGTAGGATATGGCTGTTATGACTAGGCTGCAATCCCGACCGCGCGCCACTGCAACTACTTTCTTTCTCGCGGACTATGACTAGTGAGGTGGGCGGGGCCAAACTTGCTTTGAACTACAAAAGGAGTTCAAAGCAACTTGAAAAGCAAAGAAGCGTGTTTAAACGAAAAGGACGGATGAACATTACGCTGGTTCTCCCTGTCTTAACCTGTTTGAACACGGTCGGCATCTCCTTGAGTGCCTGGCCCCGCCCACCTCACTAGCCATAGTCCGCGAAAAAGAGAGTATGTGTAAGGGCGAACGCGGCTCGATTGGCAAGTTAGCACCATAGAACAATTTTAAAGTATGGGGACGTTCTTTTCACGTATAACGCTCAAAATTACTTCAAAATATTCGTTTAGATTAGACATATCGATTTTTTCTAATCTTAGCGTAGCAAGTTAATAAATGTTGTAGTACAGATGAAAAAATAAATCAAGAAATCTCAAGATATGAGAGGTATTTTATCAAAACTTAGCCGTACATGCACTTCTACCTTAGGCACAAAATTATTTTCAAAAGTTGTGTAAGGTTCCATTAAAAATTTTATTTTCCCTGTCTCCTCCACTTTCTGCTTCAGGACGAGGAGAAATTTTTGGGTAAAAGGAGCCCTGTACAGTGATGTTATGCTTCAAAATCGGAGCAAATTTCCCGCTTATTCTGCCCATTTCTTCTTGGAAAAGAAGCAATAAAATTTTACTTACTTAAACATGAGCTTTCTCAAGTGAATCCTTTCTGGGCTCTCGAACAGCACGAAATAATTTTCGGTGATACCAAACGAGTGATAGTACGCTGGCGCCCACGGGTCTGCAGCGGGTACCGTCCCAAGCAGCTCGGTTTTCTCCATGCCATGACCTTTCGATGCACCTAGAAGCTATGCTAGAGGCATGGTTCCTTTAGCTTACTCAGATTTTTACCTAACAGAGGGTTTGTTGTCTTGGCAAATACATATTTTGATGACGGTCCGAACATACTGCCCACATTATAGACGTTCTCCTCAGCATCTGAGTGGAAATGAGCCGAGTAGATATGGAGGCTGAGATATTTACGAATGTCCACCTGTAAATTCTCTATTTTGCGGTAAAATAGCGGCAGGGTGTAAATTCCTTTGCCTTTCTTACCTTCTCAAGGTAGTCCAGGGTGTCGATGTCTATTCTGACCATATACGGTGATTCAGTCAGCGCATAAACGCCATCACCAACAGTGGTGAAAGCTACGCTAGCGTTGTCGAGGGGTTCATCCTGGGTGAAGTACGAGGCCAGTCTGGAATTTTGGAAGTAACTGGGTAATTACTTAAAGTGATTCCGTAACTAATGAGACTTACTATTTGTCTGGTTACAAATTTTTCAGCAATTCTGGTAACTTTCAGCTGTTTTTTTTAGTGAAAAAACGGCTAAAAATTTCAGAAATTTCATCTCGGTGCACAAGATGCAACAGTCTTTACTTTTTCCATAGAATTGCACTAGTGGCTTCTAGAAAAACAACTCCCATAAAAGAATAATTTAGCAAATGTAGCGTAAATTACACACGTTTCGAGCAAAAATTCTCAAAAATACAATGGTGTCGGATTTTGCGGTAAACTCCGCCCTCTCATAGTGCAGTAGTTTTTTCCGCCTATGCGCTAAAAACGTCCACGAATGGAGGAAATGCTCAAAAATGCGAAAATTTGCTCAGAAACAAGGTGGGTAGATACTGATTGGTGTCCAGATTCGTGCTACGCCCCTATATGTGCTCGCTCCCCCCCCCCCCCCTTCCAGCTGCACCAACGGGTCCCTAGTGCTTGGATACTGTCAAGGAACTTCCCTTTAGAACTAAACTGACAGAAGTAGCAGGGACCTTATTGTAGCTGGTGCAAAAATATTTCAAAACAAAAAGATGTAAATATTGGTCGGTGCAGCCGCTGATGGCCAAACTCCGCCCCTTCTTGGAAACTTTTCTCATGCTTTTTCACTCTTTTTTCTTCTTAATCACTTAGATTTCCTAATCTCTGTGCCATCCTAAGACTAAATACTTCACGTGTTTTTGCATGACATAGACCTGTACAGGGGTGGGAGCGTGCGTGCAGATGCGGCGCGGTCATTCAGATTCCTAAGCAACTTGCGGCGAGTATATCTGTTCATTACAGCGATAACAACTTTCCTCAAAAACTGTGGTAAAAAGTTGGGTTTTGAGTCAACGATGAGGTGCAGAACTTGCGTATGAAATATGAATTTTTGAAAAAGCTTCTTTTTAGCTGTCCTAGTTTTACGAGAATTTTCTACGAACCTTTGAAAAATAGTCTTGCACGGGTCCGGAAATGTCCTTGTTCCAAACGATGTAGCTACGATGCGCTGCGCTTTCATATTCTTCTTGTAGTCGTCGCTCTCCAAATATCGAGCTGAGTAGAACATCTGGAAAAATCCCGAATTTTCACGAAATCTCCGATTTTTCTTGAATATCTAACTAACTTTTCCATTGACAAAATGATAGCGTTGAATATAGGCCATTCCATCAAACCAGTGTCTAAACTCGGTGTCACCAATTTTGAACATTCCGGGGCCGTTGCGGAGCATGGTACCCTTTAGCCATGATGGGACGTGTCCTGCAAAAGCTTTACATTTTCAAATTTGCTCTGGAATTTTCCATAGCTATTTCAAGGATAACTTTGAATTTCAGCTGTAGGGATTAGCTAGATAAACTATTTCTTGAGACTCACTGACTTTTATCTTCTGTTCAGGAAAAATATTAGTAAAAAAGATGTATATTTAGGACAGAAGCTAAATAGTAACTAGAATTTTTTGTCAACCAATCATAGCAGAGCAGTTTGGCGGGGTGGACGTGGCCTCGCCATGCCACGATTTGACAAAGAAGCAAATTATCGTTATTTGAGTAAAAAATGGCAAATAAGACTACCTCAGTTAATGTCAAAGAACTTGGTAAATCTTTTTGGAACAATTTAAGGATTTCTCTTCTATTTTGGTGAAAACCCCTAAATATCTGCCCAATTTGACAAAAAATCGATTAGTAGAAACGATCTAGTATGTATCGACCAATCGCAGCAGAGTATGTTTGGGGTGGGCGTTACCTGCTCATGACCTGATTGGATGAAGATGATAGCCTTAGAAATTTGTTCAAAATTACATATTCAAGGATTTTTTTAACGACTTTTCGACCAGATGCTATAGGATTAGCACTAGGAAGAAAGAAATGAGTTTACAAAGTAGATATTATGCTTTTGCATGATATAAAATATTGGATATAAAAACGAGCCCCACCTTTAAGTTCGCATTCCTCGACTTTCTCTGTATTCTCGAAATTCTCAAATAGTCTCTTAAAATCCATTTTCTGAAAACGAAAACGACATTTTTCAAAGAAAAACAGGCATATAAAAGGGATCTAAGAAGAATTATGCAGTATACTTGGCCATGAAAGGTTTGAGCACAGCAGATGTGCAAGATAAGCTGCTGACCGAAGAAGAAAGTGCTGATACCGAGCGCAGCGAAGTGGCTGCCTGCCTTTGCTGCGTTTTGTTTACTAAAACGTGTGGTCTATTGACTGGACAGAGCAGTGCAGTCAAGAGAGAGACGATCAGCTCTTTTTCGCAATCAATCACACAGGTTTGCTGGACACGTGGGGCAGGTAGAGTTCGGAAAGGGCAACAGTGAGCGCTAATGTCGTCATTTTCGGAAAATTTTCTCAAAAAGAGTTTACTCTCACTTTTCCAAGGACCTCATCAGGATTCCTTGCGATTCTCTGAACCTGTTTCACTATTCAAGAATTTGTATGGATCAAAAAATTGTGACCCACTCCACTCCCCTTCCATCCGCGATCAATGAAAGCGCGCATAACTAAACTGAAAATCAGTTACGTGAACAGAAAAACCTCCCAAGCAGCTTATAAAGGCATATCTCCTCACAGGGTAACTTCACAATCTTGGTTTGTGGACATCGAATGGGACCGACACCACCTTTTAGACGATAGTCATAATAGAAAACTCCGGGTAAGTGAGGACGCCGCTGGAGTTACGGCGCCAGGAAATCCGCTTGATCTTGCTTTAAGATTACCAAAAAGTAGACATTCTTTCGCAAAGCAAACCTAATTCGAGTTCGAAGTCTTTTGTGCATGTCTACACTAGCTATGCAGTCTATACACCAGCTAAGCAAAAATCACTGCCTTCACACCTCACAGGTTTTCCTTTTTGGACAAACATTTGTAAAATGGTGTTGGTCCCACAATAAGTTCTTCACGTGGTCGGGTGCGAGACTATTCACCGTCAAATGTGGGCGCATTCGCGGCTGCAACTGGCAGTTTTCGCGCGCGGCGGACAGCTGATCCCCAGCAAATTTGAATTTCGGTAGTAGTTTAAATCAGTTGTCTGAATACGGGCGCAATGGCCCCGCCTCCTCGACGATGAATAGTCTCAGACCCACGTGGTCCCCTGCTTAGTTTCTCACGATACCTCATCTATTCTTTTCGTCTTAATTGTGCGTTTGATTTTTCGCTAGGTTTTAGGAGAAAAATTCTCTTCGTGTACTCATTTCGAAGATGTTCCCAGCAGCCACACCTTTTTCCCCATATTAAGGTCTAGGACCATTCTTGATTGTCCAGGTCAAAGTATGGGCACTGTTTTTGAAATAAAATGTAGAAAATTCGCAGCCATAATGTTTCAAATGGGGCTCATTTTTGAATTTTGTTTACTTATATTTTTTGTGCTTGTAGAGGTGCGAGAGACTTACTATTCCAAGCGTCTTGTGTGTCCAGTTTGCATCATTCTCTCCTTTCTTGTGTTCAGTTTTTGAAAAATTTCAGGAAAGTTCAAGGAAAATATTCCCTAAGAATCGTTCGGAGAGACGCATTTATTACGCTGTAGCAAAAAAAAGCTATTGATTCGCGGGTTTACCAGGTTCACGACCTTGAATTTTATTTCTATTTATCAAGAATATCACAATTTTTATACTTACAGTTTCTGAAAAAAATACTTCCAAATGCATAGAATTTGTCAAAGATTTATTCCCGTTTACCAGAATAATCAAAAATAAAAATTCCTGAGTAGGATTTCCTCCATTGAGTTGTCAAGGCTTCTTTGCCGGTTCTTGTTTGATGGGCGCCATGTACATGCGGTGCATTTGGCGACGGCTTGTTAGCGGTTCAGTACAGTACTTCTCGGTACTGCATGGCTTTATCTCGCAGACATATGGTAGGCCCATGGTGCAGGGGTGGCTCTTCCAGAAGTAGCTGAAAAATAGGTGGAAATGAAGATATCCTACACAGTCATGGGGTTGTCGAGGTTCATATGGAGTTATCTCCAGCGTCTAGCACTAGAGAGCTAGGGTAACTCGGAAATTTCTTTAAAACTAAAGAAAAATTCCAATATAGTCGAATATAAATGCTTTAAAGGAGGTTAACCGAACAGAGCAGGGGCAGAGCTCCTGCTAATCAATGTGCACGACCTACCCGCCAAGTTTCTTGTCCTCAAACATGGACATGCACTCAGGTCCCGTAAATGGTACCTGGTTTCTGTACCACATAGTAAAGTCTGTTCGTTGCAGCTGAAAAATTGTCAGTTTTATTGAATTATTAATATTTTATAACGAAAATTGTTGAGTAAAGTAGATTTCAGGGCTGATAGTCGGCTTATTCAAAAAGGAGCTCATAATGTTTGTGCAGTTAATGTTTATTTCCATTTTATTTATCTAATGCACTCGAGGAGCGCCAAAAAGACTGGTGAAATAAATAAATAATGTGGAAATTTCTTTTCTAAAAGTTTTAATACTCCAGTTATCAGTAGGGCGTAGAAAATATTGAAACGATAAAAAATTCTTCTACTGCTTAACGACTAGAAGCTTCTTTTTCACTTTCTGCTCAAGCTTACCTTTTTATTGTCCGGCCAGATAAAATCCCTGCCTTCTCTCTTCAGACCGATCCAGGAGTCACCCTTCTTTAGAACTGGAACATTTTCCACTTTATAACGATATCACTAACTATCGGTGTAAAGAATGTCAGCACAGAGGGTCACAAAAAATTCTTTCAAACAAAAATTGGGAAAGAAAGGAAGAGGTAAGGTATCTGTCGCAAATTTTTTTTGGAAAATGAGAAAAACGTGATAAGCATTCTGGAATTAATTTAAAAATAGGCAAACGTGTGCGATTACTTTTGGATTTTCTTTTTTAGCCCTTTAACGGGGTGCACTTTTAAAATTTTTCCGATTTATTAGAAAAAGAGAAGCATAACCATGCCGGCCTACTCGCTGATCTACTCCTACACCTACTTGGTTGTAGGTATTTGTCAAGCACTTCTCTAAGCATTAAAATGATAGAAGCTACTTTACTTACTCGTCATGAGGAACTTGGCTTTGTCGTAATTCTCAACTTTGACCAGCTTTCCGTCGTGTTCCATACTGCAGCTCCTTTCGGCATTACTCTAAACATTCCTTCTGCACTGACAGTAAAATGTTTTAGAATGTTCCAAAATTTTCAGTGAAAAAAAGGTGCAAATGATGTATTGATAAATGGGTAGTCGCTGCTGGACCGCTAGGAACTCCTCAGTCTCAGCCTTATTCCTGTTGTGTATTAAAATATTCATATATATTATTTATCTACATGCAAAATTTATTTAATATGTATTTTTTAGTCGATTCGGTTTTCTCTGATACGCCTAGGTGTTTGTCTTCTATTGAATTTTACGACA
>KN549245.1:251453-266237 GCA_000797555.1 Oesophagostomum dentatum | reverse complement strand
TGCTACCTACCTTTATCATGAAAAGCTGACAGGGGAACTGCCTGAACTGTATTTGAATTGTGTAAAGCTGGACATACTTCATCAAAGCGTAGGGTAATATATGGACATTTTACGCTCCCGAGTCCTCCTCCACTCCATAGGTCGTACACTTCGATTATGGATGTTTGGTGTCCTAAAATTTTTAACGCATTTAATGAAGCCGGCAAGCGTCAGATACCGGTAAGTGGGGGGCGGAGTCGAAAGTTCTGCGGCAAAGTTTCCCTTGACCATTCCTGCCGCAGGTCCCGCCGCGGCGTCGACCCACTCCGAAATTCGCTCGCAGCCGCGAAAATGCATGACAGCGCGGCAGGCTGCGGTAGAATTGCGGCTTGCCGCACACCCAAGCAGCGTCACGGTCGACGCGCACTCTAAAGCTGCTGCAGGTGAATAAAAGGTTCCGGTAGACCAATGCCGTGATGGACCGTGACGAACCGTGATCTCGATTGATACAGCTGAACTGTGTGCCGTGGGGTTGCCATGTTGCTGTGACAAAAGTCACGCAGGCACGCAGTTGTCAAGTAAATCCCCTATCATCTAATGGCTATACGAATAGAGTACTTTTCCTTTCTGTGTGGAGCTACTTTTGTCGCACAGCAAGGAGCAATATGCGAATTTTGTAGAGGGAGCTTAGTCCATGATGAAGACTGTAAACCAACACAAAATCTAAATACTTGCCTGCACTACTTTTTAGTATTCCTTCGTTACATATTGGCATGTAACATAGTTCCTTGGCTGTGTTCATAATTGGCTTCACAAGAGGGGAGGAACTTCTGCACCCAGCTAACCAATTTTTCAGGTGTATCTAGAAGTAAAGGTTTATTCATTTTAGAGTTTTTGAATATCTAGTCTTCCTGCTATGTGCCGATTTTTGGGCTGCTCCCGAAAAATCGGTCGGGAGACTTAAGTCAGTAACAGGAAATATAACTTTTGAGGTGTAGTCCTCACATCGTGTGCTTTCTCACATTGCCCGCATACTTTAATGTCTGTAGTAGTAGTCCTGTAGTCGCAGAGTCTAAATAGTTTCTACCTTAAGTGAGGATCTTGTTCGGATGGTTGAAACGCCGTGCGGTTGCGCCGCGGTTGCAGTGACTTACGGAACATCTTCAATTTTAGGACTGTCACTTGGATGTTTCTTCAATATTGTTTCCATGATATACTGGTCTCCATCATTTTCGACACAGTCTACCTCGAGTAGAGCTAGAATTCAAATTTTGAGATTTGTTGTATGGTAGTAATATGGTAAGTTGGTGTCTAAGTGATAGTGTTTGCTACATGTTGTTGTTTACATTGGACGGCACTAAAAAAGAGCTCGAATGAGTGAGGTTGGCATTACTATTCTTTCACCGCGTTACCTCTTCTGGCACTGGTACAATGGTAACAAGTACGGCCTAGAGGTTAGTGAGCAGCAACACCCGGACTGCATCTGTAACCTGCAATAAATCTTCAACCTATTGGTGTTCATTCGGGCAGAAATCGCGCACGAGGCTACTTGCGCACAACAGATTTCAGATCAGACATTTTCATGAATCATTTAGCTACGAGTTCTTCGAAGCAGAAGCTCTCTTATTGAGGTACTCTAAATCCTCTCTCCGTGATTGGTTGTTGCAAGCGTGCACCAGTAAGCATGCTAGGACGAACATATCATGATTTTAAGTGATTCTAGGTTAATACCATATTCAGACGTGCTCACCAGCCCAGAAATTCATGAATTCAACATTCTGTATAGCTGGCAACATGACTCCCTTCTTAACAGATGGTCCCATTGCGAAAAATATCGTATGCGTAGATGGATCAGTGAAATCGCCTCCGTAGTTTCCAACAATTTCGTCGTCATCGTCATCATCTTCGAATCTAGAAAAGAACCAAATAGCTGCTGTGGTTACACCTCAAATAAACAAAAACTACTCGACGACGTGTGATCCATCACGGCCAACCAGAAGCACTTCACCACTCATCCGCGAATCTCTGTAGTACCAGCGATGCGGTTGTGTCCTTCTGGTATGTACGAAAAGTTGTTCGTTTTGGTCGTCCCGGCATTGAAACTCTTTTACTACGGCGTCGGCGTTGATCACTGTAATTTTCTATTCTGAAGCCAGCTAAGCGAAGAAAAATTTATCCACACTCACTTCCTTTAGAATCCGGTTCCAGATAAAGCAATGTAGTTGCGCCTGGATCTATCAACCATTTTGAACCTTTTTGCTTCAGCAGGACTACTTTGCTGGTGGTGTGAGTAATGCCTGCAACGTAGTTCGATTAGCCAACACAAACCTGCCTTCCGTATCATCCATGAGAATACTACCGGGTACGTCAAGATTGTGTTTTAATTAATACCTACACTTACAGGTACACCACTTGAAAAATCAGAAAGCTAAGTGTTAGTGAGAAAGGAAGCCTGAGTCAGCGAGTTGAGTAACAGTGGAAGATCGTATGCCCTTCTGTCAAAGGCAGAGTCTGACTTGGGAGCTACTACGAACATTACTATTGTTGGAGAAGAAAGCCTGTTCGAAGATGAAACCTACCGCGTTTTACCGTTATAGTGATACTACTGTGATAACCTGTTATTCCAAGTATCCAGCTATTCTGTTGTCTAGTGTTATACACTTCCTAGCACCTTGCCCAATGTACGGAGGCTAGAATGAGGTCTCGATGTTCTCTTATTTGTCAGAAAGTGAGGTTCATAAATCTTCACATCTTCAACGTGTGCTCTCGAACACGACAACAATATGGTACAAATCCGTGAGAGAAGCGGTTACAGTGGTCGTGCTTTTTAAAGAGAGGTGCACAGAAAACAAGACGGGAGGATTTTCTACATAGGACAGTAGAGCACAGAGCACCTTAGGTGAAAAAGGATTTGAAGGGGAGGTCGTAACCTCCTCTGTCTGGTCTAAGCCGAGAAAAACATGTCAATCCGTCAAGGGCCTTGAATTTACACAACGATGTGTCTCTGTACAATTGCAGGAAAATGGCCAAAATAAAAAGAACGGATTTCGCAACCATTCCATTTTAAATTATCTGCTACTGTTAGCTGAAACGCTTAAGGCTCAATCGAATCGGACGACGTTCATCTTCAGCTCAAATACTGATAACGTACTGTGACGCATCATCATTTGAGTCAAACTTCATTATTGGCATGCTGATAAGGACTTCCTCGACCCAGGGCAGGTGTCAATGCTTCGGACTTGCTGGAAATCCTCTGTCATTCTTTGCAAGAAGCTTGTCAATACCGTTTCCCTCGTACATTCGCTTTCATTAGTGGTAAGAAAATCTGAGGGAGGAGTTTCTCGCATCTGAACGCTGTATATCGTCCGAGGGGGTTAACTAACGTGTTCGTATAAATTTTGTCAAGTTGGTAACGTTGGCGCACGTGAGATGCTAAAGATCCTCATTGTTTCTTGCTGCCCATTCTTCTTTTCGCATGTACTAGCATGTTCAGCAAGGTGACAAGTAGCTACTACTACTAGCTCCCTACTCACACAACAAATCCGCACACGAAATGAACAGATAAGGATATTAAAGGGTGTTCGACATCTTTGGGTAATGGGCATATTTTTGGAATCGACTAGTCTGGTAGGCTAGGATCTGTCCTTGAAAACGAATATGAGATAGCTTGCGGCCCTCGTATATGCAAGTTTACTGGTACCATAAATCTCGTGCTACCTCCATCAGACACTATGGCCACGTTCAAACAGTGTAGAAGCTTCTCCCTATGTAGTTTAGTGAATAATCTTCCGAGAAGCCTGTCAAGCCTTTGTACCGATTGGTAGACCTGGAATAGGCAGAGGCAAATAATTTACTCACGATTTGTTCTGCAGAGATTCATTTTACCTGCTCTTCATTTTTATGGTGAAAACCAACATGCTTTAAGTAGTCGAGATGTACCATTATAAGACCAGGACGATCTTTTGAGGGCAGTTTCAGCCAGCGTATGATCTGAAAACACATTTTTTGGGATTCTGTATGGTAAAGGAGTGCGCAGGCGCGTACCTGATCAAACTGATCACTGTCAGTAATCGTTGGATCGAATTTCACGTGATATGCTGGGTGAATGTATTCTGAACAGAACATATTTCAGCTTCGCAAAACAAATTCGAATGAAAATGACAAATGAGATCAGTGGTCAGGAACGGAGGTTTGCATTTGGTAACCGACTACTCACCCGATTTCTTTGCAAAAGGTCCGGGCCAGAATAACGAAGCAGTTTTATCTCGTTTAACTTTTGATAGCAGAGACCATATCTGGGAAGACATTTTTCAAGAATGTCACACTATTAATTGCTTTGGATGCAATTCGCAAAAAATGATCGCACCGGTTCCTCCTCGAAATATTCTTCAGACACATTTGTCTTGAACGGTTCGAGTGGTTCGCTACTGCTCCACTCCGGTTTTTTGTCGGCACCTTTAAAGGAATTTTCTTTGATGTGATTTACTTCGCAGACATCAGTATTTCCAGGGCTTGTCACTATACTATCGTATCTCCCACAAACAACTCTCGATGAATCTCGGCATTGTAATAGCAACTTTTTGTGACTGATTGGCTACAATTAGGTAGACACCCGGAATTAGGCATCACACTAACCCTGATGATGAAAAGAGTAAGCTGCGACCACCGAAGCTGATAAAAGTTGCGTACATTGGTGCATGGGCGGGCTACAACCTGGGATTTTTAACACTATAGGTCGGAACTGGCATGGCTGTGTTTTCGCAGCATCTGAGACACTTGGCTGACAATGGGTCAGTAGAGCTGTAAGTCGCTCCGCGGCAACTTACGAACGAAAGCCGATCCTCGTCTATCCTCTCCTCGTACACGTGCTATTTAGTTATTTCATTCGGCTGACTTTCGCCTGACTCGGATGAACGCCCAGTGAACGACAAAGGTTGCCTCTTCTAGTTTCATCCGAGCATCACTTCTGCAATTACTCCACATTCTGGATCCGATAAGGTAATCGACTCTCAGCGGGTCGTTCAGCACAGATTTTCTCGGGTGAAAGAACTTTGGTATGGGCGCAGGACTCATCTCTCTTTCCTTGTCTTATATTTATTTTACGGGTTCTTCCATCACCAAATGATAACCAAGTTATGCCTAGTGCAAGAAAAATAGAATTCATATACTCTTACCTATGCCATGTCTTCCAGGATAAAAGCCCGTAACGATGGTAGCATGATTAGGGTATGTCTTCAGGGGAAAAGAAGGAATCACTCTCTTAAAGCATGCACGATAAGATTTCTAGTAATACTACCATAATATGGAAAATAGAAGGCATCTTACCTCTGCTGTTGCTCCACATTTTTTCATGCGATTTAGTGTGGTCATTTCCACGCGGTCGAGATAGTCTCTAGAGAAGCCACTTAGTGAAATAATCAACAGAGGTGGAGTTCCTCCTTTCAATCTGCAGAGAAAGAACATGCAAAGTAGCCAAAGAAGGAAGAATGATCATTCATCGCTTACTGCTTTGTTTCGCATATGTGGTTGCATCTTGAGTGGAACCATTCAGTCTTGTCGATTCCCCATATAACAATAAAACCAAGTCCCATCCCAGCTAGCATCAAGACAATAAGGATAATGTATACCAAAAGTAGTTGAGCAGCGCGGATTCTTTTTCTGACTAAATGTGAACCATTATTGTGGTTACCAAGCGAAATTGCTGCCATGTCCGGAGCCAGCTCACCAAACATCCCGGAACTGCCGCCACTGACCTCTTGAAGGGTCCCGCCCCTCCCGCCTCTTCGATCGATCTCGTATTCGCCGCATTATATCGCAGCACGCACGCCGAGCACGAGATCGGTCGAAGGGCTGGGGGAGGCGCGACCGGCTAGCCAATGGCCGCGCAGCCGGTGACTCCTCACAGGGAACAGGCACATCTGTTATGGTATGTACCATACAAGCGTTTTGGAAAGACATTGCTGATCGTGTTTGATCCCTCCGCCTTATCACAATGTGCTCATGTGTATGTTTGATCAGCATCTCTCCTTTAATAAAGGACCACCACCGCTTGAAATCAAATAGTGAATTCTTTGCTTGATTAGAGGCAGAATGGTGATAAAAAGGTCTATTCCAGTGATTACACAAACACTGCGATGAAGTATAGCGAGCAATCGGTCTGCTTAAACTACTGACACATTCCCAAAGCAGCCCTTCAGTCAACAGTCTATCGCTGGTCTCGTTCGCTATCATTGGAAGAATCTTGGTTCCCCTTCCAAAAATGACAATAATTTCGTTCTTTATTGGAGCTATACAGTTTCGAATAGTAGGTTACGGTCAAATTAAGGCTTATTTATGCTCAGCGCCGTGCTACATTCCGCCAGTGCAAAAATCAGCTTTCGGAAGGAGCGATATAAAAATAAGGAATATCTATTGATGCTATCATGTGGAACGCGCGAAACGAAAGATTTGCCAGAATGATAACTCGTTTTGCATCTTAAGTACAGCTAGCTGCAGTAGCGACCGTCACGATCGCCTTATTAATGGCGGAATATGGCTGGATCCTCAGACGTATGCATAGGTGGCAGGCGTATGCTACTGGCGTATAGCCGCCCGGCAGGAGCTAAAATTATGGGCGGAGCCAATTCCAATCGAGCGGCGCGCCAAATTACGACTGCGGCCGGGTGGCGCACCAAATTGTGGTGGTTCTAGACTGCGACTCGCCATGGTTATCAGATATCAAAAGCTTATCAAAAGAAAATTCTGAAGAAAATATATTATTATGGCGAGCCATCCGGGAGGAACTGGCTGAAAGTTCGGCCGAAGTTGGTCGACCACCTGGCCCGCTTACCGGTGTCTGCCCTGCAGACGCTAGTGTCTGAAGGTGCATTCATACTCAGACGCGTCCGCATCGACGCAGGCGCGTCTATATGGTTAAGGATAAGAATGATCAATAAATCGAGACACGGACGCATCTCCGCATCACGATAAGCTGTCGAGCTTGCACTCTGAGAAAAGACGGTGGCCTCTGATAGGGCAGTAGAACTCTAAATTATTTCTAGATTTGTCTCGCAGAAAGCTCGGCTGGAGAAGTTCGATAAAGCCTTTACAGGTCAGTACCACGGGCCTGTCAGACGCGCCCGCGTCTGAGTATGAATGTACCTTCAGTACCACTCTTTATGGCGCACCAAGATAAGTAATACGGGTGGGGCCAGGAATCCGCGCTTTCTAAACTGATCAAGATCATGCTAATGAGCTTTGAAGACGTAGAAAGCAGCTGACACCTTTTCTTCCTCTCCTTGATTCCTTGTCTTTCATGTCTTCACCAAATACTTCTCTTCCGGAATGCAGACTCGAGGCATCTTGAAAATCATTGCGTCAATTGTCAGTTGCACTTTCAGCAATGCCATTTTGAACGAACCAGACTCCATGCTGTTCTCAGTTCTGTTGGTGAAGTATAGATCTGATTGAGCAGTGCAGGAGTGACTGCTAATCCAGACAGCCGACCGACCAATGGCAGTTGGAAATATGAACTGTTCTTACCCGAGTCATGAATGTTTTTGAAGCAGTAATCATGAAATTCAATTTTGATAGTGAGCGAGATGGGCAGTAAGCATACCGGCTTCCAAATCCTCTCTTGCGGGAGAAGGTCTCTGTAGTGACTTTCGACAGGCGTCATATTCCTGAGTCTATAATTTTCGCTAACGAGTTATCCCTAGAAAATGAAACCCCTTCCTCATTCTAAAGTAAGGGAGAGATTCTAGAATTTTCTTATTTTTTTAAATTAAATATTCGAGATAAACCGAGATAAACCGTTTGGCACCTGGTGACAAGTCGTCACCAAAGTGAATTTAGTGCGTGCCAGCGCGTTAATGGATGAGCGGGAAGAAAGTTGAGAGCTTGGAACTAACAACAAGCATTTCAGTTATATTGAGTTCCAGTGCAGCAGCTTACACCAGGGCTTGAGTCTTGTGAGCAAGATTCCAACGTCAGGCGATAAAGCTACCCTACTGCCAGGCACTCCCAGCATGGAGCATCGGCTTATTATTCAGCTACTTGATTAGAGTGTCAGGTACAGTAAGAAGAATTACGACTATTCAAAAAAATGCTTCCTCATAAAAGCTTGCAATTTTAAGTGCGGATTGCATAAAGGACACTGCTTCGGTGACAAACGCTATCCCAATATTAACCCAGCTTTTTGAATACTGCATATTTCATTTCTCTATTAACAAGAGGACATATGAGCCGTTTCGCGGCAGTTGCCAAATCCAATGGGTAACTAATTGTTTGGAGTGGCGGTCAGGAGGTGCGCTCGGTGTAGGCTGTCGATTAACGGAGATATATAGCTGCTGGTAGGCCTTCTTCTGAAAAGTGAACCTGATAGTTTTCAGTCATTAGGAGCCAAAATTCAAGTAGTTATGAAGCATCTTCTTTTTCACTGTGGAAACAATAGCTAGTTAAAAGTGCATTAACCTGAACGTATAAGAAGTCACCGAAGCCACGCAGAAACGCTTATCATAATACTTCGAAGATTTTATCAGAATTAATATAGAAAATTTTAAAAAGACATTGTTTGTGCGTCGTTCCCGAGCTGGGTAAAAAATGTTATAGGTAGTATTCATCCAGATAGCGAGCGGTTAATCTTTAAATGTCTTCTGAACATTCCGGTCTAGTAGTTCTTGCATTAGCTTGGGAGACACGCTCCAAACTATTTTTTTGAGAACTTTCCGGAGTTTTTCGCTGAAATTTCAATAGCTAAGAGGGACTAGCAACACAGTCTGAGACTAAAAGTGCATAAGCTAAGGTTTCTTGGGGAAGGTTCATTCAATGCGCGGTAGAGTCACTCGCGGTAGACGCGCCCAACGCTTCAGACGAGCGCCTTCTCCGGAGAGCTGTACAGCCCAGCTGACTTTAGTGCCGGACACTCCCAACAGCTGTCATGGCTGCCGGTGGGCAAGTAACGGGAGAATCACACCTTCGCAATTAGGGAGTAATTAAGATTCGAGCGCACCTCCTGACTCGGACCCAATTGTTTGCTTTAGTTCCCGATTATCTATCATTCCGTATGCATACTGTGGCGCAGCTATGAAATCGGTGACGTATCGATTTATTGGTTGGTTGTCGGTCTGGTATATCGGTTTTCTGAATCAGCTTTCGACTTTGCACCGATCCATGGACATATTTCTCCACCAGTACGAAATCGACACGTTATAGATTTATTGATCGATCATCGATTTACTGATTGGTTGCCATCAGCATGAGTAATTTTCCCGAATCAACTTTCAATTGTGCACTGATCCATGTACATGTTGTTTCACCGCTATGAAATCGGCGCACTGTCTACTTGTTGACTGGTTATCGATCAGTTGTCGACAAGGCATATCAATTTACTGAATCAACTCTCAATGAGCTATCGATCGATACACAAAATGTCTATGAATACTTGATCCGTTACTGAGTACTGGGAGCGTTAGCCAATCGATCAATACCTTTATTCAAGATGGACATACGGACGCACACACAAACACACACGGATGCATAAGCATTTTATTATAGGCTTTTTCTAGGGACGTATACTTTTGACTGTTTGGTTATGTTACACGTACTTGCTTTTCTATTGTTTCTCACCGATTGTAGAACGTTACTGATAGAAGCTTTATTGGAGATCGTGAGGTAAGCATAAACGAAAATATTTGTATCAAATAAATTAGGGCAACAATAAGGCGAATAAGTTAGTTAATGCAGGAAGAAACCTGTCTAGAACGACGACAAAAATCCTTTTGGCTTTACATCCTTCCCTTCATGAGCAGTTGTGTTGGCTGGTCTCCCCGTCGAGTCGCTCGAACTGTTGATTGATTTGGATCTTTGCTTGTTAACTGTGTATTCGTACCGTGGCGTGACTGCTGGTCCAACAACAATCTAAATTATGGAGTGACTTAGCTAAGGTCCACCTTTCACAACATTATTACTTTGGGTGGGGTATACGAGCTTCAGCTTTAAGCTGGTAATCTTAATGTTTCAATAAAAAGAGATTTGCGTTTTCGTGGCACATATCGAACACAAGGACTTCTTTTTTTCGCCCAGATTTTTAGAGGTAGTAATAAAACGCTCCCGCATAGTGCTTATCGTTTGTTCTGCTGTTATCGCTCTCCTTATCACAACTAGTCGAAGGTTAATATGATGTGATCAGTGACTCAGCAGCAATTCGTATTCTCAAGCAGTCTGCATCGCTTTGTTGTGAATCAGCGCTCGAATTTGTGTAGACTCCCCACTCATGGCTATATGAAATGACTGAAAAAAAAGATGTATTGAAAAGTAGTGCAGTTAGCTTTACTCTGCAATAAACAGAAATTTTTAGCTTCGAAAGTCCTAATCGACAACATATGTCGTGAACGCTTACACGTTGAGAACTTTTGCTTTGATTTTTGAGATATGATTGGTTTTCCGAAATTTTTGCGGACTTATCGTGGCAGTTATTTCCTGCTTTTACTAACGGATGCTACCTTATTTCTTTCTTTACTTACTCAGCGGCCAAATCAACGATTCGCAAACGCGAAAGATTATGGCTAACAGCGATAAAGTGATAAGGATCTGAGCAAATTTATAGGGCTACAAATAAGGTATTTCCTATAAAAACTTCCCCTAGGATTTTAGTCTATGTTGCGTGGAGCAAAAAAATTTATGTCACTTTATTTGAAACAGTGGTCGTTTGCGAACGTATTGTAACTGCACATAACTTGAGACCATACATGAGGAAGAATCAGTACT
Organism: Oesophagostomum dentatum; assembly: GCA_000797555.1. Lineage (NCBI taxonomy): Eukaryota > Metazoa > Nematoda > Chromadorea > Rhabditida > Strongylidae > Oesophagostomum > Oesophagostomum dentatum. The sequence goes on along the minus strand of KN549245.1, from coordinate 255,512 downwards.
GAATTGATAATTCTGATGCAGCGTAAATACAACGAATCTTCAACAAGGCAAAAAGAGATCGCTCCGTAGAGGCTGCTTAAAATGGGAGGACAAATTCAGTTAGTTTCGTTTGTGCCTCCACGCCTACACTCAGCTGTTGATCATTAATCAGGACGTCTAACAATAATGGAAAAAGAAAACAATTTTCATAAAAGTGCACCATGAAAATCCGTTAAACGAGACAACACTGAGCCATGGAAGGAAAGCAGACTTTAGTAAAGAGTAAGCATGCTTTACTCAGAAAGTTAATATTGCAAGAAAGGCAGTCCTGTTCAGAATAAAGAAAAGTTGGGAATCTTTTTAAAATACGGTTATATAACTAGACTAGAGATCTTCAAAATTTAAAGGCAGTAATTACACAGGAAACGGTTTCGACATGAATGGCCGAAAGCCAAAGTGAGAACAGCGAGAAAGAATTTGCTGCCGAGAAAACGGCCAAAACGTGAGTGAACCTGGTGGACCAGTCACGAAGGGTTTTGGATGAGTTCCCATGTCAATCCCCATCGTTTCAGACCAAAGCACACACAACATAAGGCAATAAACAGAACACATCCAATGACTGGCTTTTCAAAGAACTACTTATTTGAGAAATGCCAGGAAAAACGATTGCGGGCAACTTGTCCGAACTCTTCGCAAATGTATCACACAGGCGGTAAAAGTAGTATTTTTCGCAAATTTTGTGCAATATCAAAAGTTCCTCGTATTCAGCAGGTCGAAAAACACCTTTTAGCTTCAGAAACAAGTAATGCGATTTTTTGCGTGGGTGCTGGCTTTAAAATATAGCATAGATGGAAACCACGCTATACTTTAGATTTTAACGAGCTCTAGCACAGGAGCTAAAAAAAAACTACCATTAAACTTGCTGTTGTCCTCCTAACATTTTTGGATTTAAATTCATAAATGCCCTGTTTTAGGGACCATGAAAGGGGTCGCAGACAATCAGGCGCTGTTGTAATCTGTATCCATAAAGTATCACAGAGGATAATTTTAAACAATGTGTTTGAACGAGTATCTGGTAAGATATAGTTCTCCGAGTAAAGGCATAAATAAGTATGTTGGGGTCCTGCTATCATAAACAACACCTAGAGTTTAAGGAGGACCTGCTAAAAAGCTCTCATGATTCCACATTTAAAAACTCTGCCTGTAATAAAATTGCTTCCTGCGCTCGATACATTAAACATGCTTGAGCTTACCTTCCTCTTGACAGAGTTTTTCCTTTTTTCCGCGTCACTCTTTTGCGTTACCAGTGGCGGTCGTGATGTCTCCTCTGTCACTGACATTGTTCTGAAAAAGGTAGTTGATCGCACAGAAAAAAGGTAGAGCGAAAATGTGAAAGTTCTAAAGAAGCATTTCTCGAAGTTGTTCCAACATTTAACTCTGAGAAATTGGAAGGAAGAAAATGTGTTTTCAATTAAGCTGCTTAAGTTCGACGAAAGTTGACATTTAAGCCACCGTGGCCTTATCGTTCCATGCTGTTATCGCTGAAAATGACTCGTGATCGTTTCTATCAAGATTACCATCTCAACGCAGAGACAGTCAGCGTTGCTTGAGCTTATTAAGGTGTGGTTTTACGACTCTCCTGGTAGCAAACGGAGCGATCTCTGTTCAACTTTCCACTTTATGTTCAGATGGAGATGTAGAATACTCAGAAGTTCCGTTAGAAGTATAGAACTTCGTTTGTCTTATTATTAGTCATCAATAAAGATAACGATGTGTTCATGCGTATTTGGACGGCTTATTCTCTGATAAAGTACCCAAATTTAGAACTCCAGTATGATAAGGGCTGTTCAAGAATAGGGTCATCGTGGTGTGGGGTTTGGAGCGAAGGAAATAAGCGACATCTGAGAGTAAGTCCAGTAAGTTTATTTGTAAATTTTTCTAATGTAAACATACAGAAGAAATATCAATGGTCAGAACTTAATGCTTAAAATTACTAGCAAAAATAGACATTGATTAAAGCCTCTTATTCTCTCTATCAAGTTGCAACAATTCAAGCGGCTATAAATTTGGACGGTATTGAGAGAAAGCACGTATCACTTTTAAAAATTGTTTCTGATATCTGACACCAACAAATCAAAAGAGAGCTACGGTACTTTGTAGCGAGAACAATAATTATATGTATGACATGCATGTGATTGATAATCTAGGAACTTAAAAACTTAACTAAATTTTTAAAAAAACAGAAAATCCAAAAACCGCCAGAAGGTCTAGGCAGCAAAGTGAAGAAGTCTGCGATTGTAGTAACTTATGTTTAGCCTGACTTACGTTTACCTATAAGCAGCGGTGCCTGCCGATTATAGCAAACTATAAACTGCTACCAACCTGTTAACTGCCATTAACAGCGTCTGAGATCGCTGTGAAAGTGCTAGACCCTCAAACAGGAATCACTTCCTTAGTACGCTGACTTTGGTCACATGCCAGGATGAACCCTATAGGCTACCGGTAATTAGCCGGTAGACTTCCTGAATCCTTGAAACATGATGAAGTTGACGCGAGTAAGACAGGACATTTATGCCGAAATCATCAGCTCACCGCTTTTGGAGGGCACACTGGACATTTTACAGGTTATTCGGGAGGGTTTCCGGCAGTTTCGTGGAAGCGGCCACCGATGTTACTATCAAATCTATGATCATGATAGATGCTATCCGTTTTTCATGTTACTCATGCCATCAGTGTGAAGCGCAGGGAGTGTTTCTCATTTGTACTTTTATCGTCATGCACAGCAATCATTCAGGTATTCGAACTAGCCCCTGAAAAGTTTTAGCGGTGAATGTCATAGAAGATGACGCTACACATGCTCCTCGAGCAAGACCTCACTGCTGTTGCGATTGATACGATCACTGCTGTAACGGTCGCTTAAAACCGCCAGGGCTCTTCAGCTATTAAGTGAAGCAACTAATATGTGCATCTTTAACAACTGCAGTTTTCACTGGCGACTGTCACCGCAGCTGCCGTTACGATCGCTGCGACCGTTGCTGTCGAAGATTTGCGCATCGTTTTAGGTGCTATTTTTAGTCATGTGATAGTCGAATTCTCACTTCTAATCGTGAGGGACAAAGTCCAAACATGCTACACTTCTCGCGTTGTATAGCTGCAGCCATAGATTTTAGCTACAGCAGGAAAATGCGAAGTGCCAATGTTAAAATTTTCGTCTATCGGAAACTATGACGTTTTAGAATCGCATGATTGTGGCATTTTTCTGCGTTTACCTTCGCTAGATGTTTTAGATTAGTAGTGTATTTCTGCACAGAGCTTCTCCGCTTAATCCTGCTTTTTTTTCTGCAAAGAGTGCTCAGTTTTTGCAACCTTATATCAAATTGAGTGGCTGTGACGTCGTAGTATCAGATGACCAAGAATTTATTTATGCACCTTTGACGAATTTCTCGCTGGCCGTCATCTATCGTGTAAAGTCGTCGCTTTCCTCATTACTTCACCAACGTACACTTCATTGATAAGTGAGAAAGTCAATTCCTCTTAATAAGAGCTAAATCATTTTAGAATGCAACATAACGGAACCACTCGATGAGAACAAGGAAGAGTATGACGTCTCTTTCTATAATGGTTTAGCCGCTAGTATTATGCGTTCTATTGTTGGAGAGATATTACCGGAAGAAGTACAGGTACTTTAATTGCAAAATTTCAGAATGTAGTTCTTCATTAACACGAGTATGTAAATGGCCTTTGCTTGCTTTATTCCCCAATTGGAAGCTTCTGCGTTGCTGTGCAGTATCGAATATTTTTAGTCTAGCCTGTAACATTTTCTATTTATCACTCTAATTTTATTATTTCCTTGACGGTCATGAAGAATGCCGAAGGAAGGAGCGGAAAAAATTAATGCAATTCTTTGATTTCTTCCTTGCCTGAAAAGCTTACTAGATGGAACATTTTTCCGACTTGATTGGCCTGACGTGTTGACTGATTCGACGTCTTCAGAGGCCTGAAAGCGGCTAATAGTTTTTGTCTTGGTTGTAAACCGTAAAGCGTTCCCTCCCATCACGTCAGTTCTCAATTTTACTGCAA
>KN549245.1:118760-131953 GCA_000797555.1 Oesophagostomum dentatum | reverse complement strand
GTTCGCGGGACGGCTACGTATAGCTGCTTCCATAACGATATCAAAGCGGAAGGGGTATATATGAGGGCTAATCTGCAAAGTAATATAGTGCTATTTCAACAATATTGTACTATCTGTGCATCCTGTGCTCGAAAATCAATGTTTACTTTGTACTGGTGGACAAAGTACAAGTTCTGTTCTTTTTTGGCTTTTCTTAGTTTCATTTCTAGATGCGACACTTTGCTTTGCGAAATAGGAATAATATAGGAGGTGTTTTTTGTATTGTTGGTATCTATATCATCAGAAAACTAGCCATATACTGCCTCAAACAACCAAAATTACATTTTTTTATTCAGTCTATTTCAAAGTCAAAATTGCAAGAATTTTTGCAGCTCTGTTTTCATGCCATTTCTTTTTAGCAACATCAGCTCTATGGTTAAGTATTGCAGTCAGTCGTCATGAAGTTTCTTCCGTGTCAAGCTAATGCACTGCGACTGACGACTGACATGAGTATTCTAAAGCGCTCGTCCATTTAGGACTGTGTTGATACAACAATAATCGACACATAGACAATACATCAGTGCACGTCTAAGTAAAACTGGTTCGTCTATTCTACTGGTAAAACATATGGTAAGGGCAACTGCCGATCATTGTCCCATTGCCAAACCTCTTATCTGAAAGTAACACCTATAGTAATTTAAGCAAAATATACTCTTATAGTATTAAAATTTTGTATTGTTATGGCTCCTATAATGAAGCTTAAATAAGGCTTAAAAACTTACGATTAAAAATAGTGGCAAAATGCTAGTAATGAGAAGATTTCTCATGACATCCCGACTGGAGAGCTGGGTTGCTTTGATCAAACGGTATCGGAAATACATCGAGTGGAACACGGAAACGCCGACGCTCAGATTTATGGCATTTACAAGATTGTAGGCAATGAAGCACACTGCTGGTCCAAAATGGCGAAGTGGGCCTACCGGCAGCAGGGCCAGTACTGTGCCTGCGGGCAGCATCCTGAACATCTTTTTTCCCAAGCAGAAAAGGCTAGTCATTCTTGTAACTAATGCTTACCTCTCTTGTAAAGAAGATTCAATTAAGGCAACTAAAAGTTGGTTTGCGGCTGTGTTGATGAGGAGAATTTTGAAGCCTTGTGGACTGTGGGGGCTTCTGTAAGTAGCGTACGAAATAATAAGTTGACAATTAAGAATAACTATTTTATGCTAAAGATTTATCCGAGAAACACTGGGATACCGGCAGGGCCTAAATGGTCTTTAGCGATAAAACCTTAACTGTTACTCATTCTCTACATCAAGAAACCGCTGGGATGAGCTCTTGCACTGAGATTCCATCGAATATCAGCAAAAGAAAAATAAGTTGGTCCTTCCAACATATTGTTACCATACATTACTCAATTCAGCGAATACATCTCAATAAAAAAACATGGGAACTTAAGAGAGTAAGGTGGAAAACGTCCAAAAAATTTTTAAAACGGGCTAAACACGAATGCTATAGTGTAAAAATTACTACGAGCTACAGTCATCCTTATTGTTCAGCCCTACTTGCAGAGAAGCAGATAGAAAGTTAGTACATAGAATGACAGCCGTACGTTATCCGGATCTACACGGAAACTCTGTAGTGTTTTCTCATCCTTGCTGATAAACGTTTCCTTGCTCCACTTTCATTAGTGGGTGATTAGATCTCGTATTCGCCTGCGAATTGAGTGAAAAGCTTAGATCCTTGTCCACCACATATGAAACCATACACCAGCCGTATTTGCTGCGGCTGAACAAGGTCCTACATTTAAGTAAACGGTAAACATTTTTTTATGTTTGTTCGTTTCTCCTTACGTTACATGTCTCGATCTCTTACGCCAACGAGTTGTTATAGCTGTTTATTAAGCTAAGCTAACCTAAATAGTATTTCTATAGCTTCACTTAACAATTTACATATGAACGCTTTATGCAATGTTTCGGTTAAGCTCATCATAATGCTGAAATATAGAAGTGAGCGATAGCACGGAGAGCGAGAGAGATGTTCAGCAGTACCTTCAGCCCGCTAAAGCAAGGTGTGGTAGCGACCGATCTGGAGCCGTCTCGGTCAGCGCATGACAGGATGCCGACGGGGAGCGCTGGTTCAACGAGGAAGAGTGAACGAACCTTATGTGGTTTTTTTATCGTCGTTCATCAGATCCGGCTAGTGAATAAGCAACAACTTCAGAGCGTCCTTTATTTCCAAATTGCAGTTTTTCACTGGCAATCGCGTTGGCTAAGGTCTTAAAAAAAGCACCAGCTTCCTCTCCAAATATAGAGGCTAGATCGTAAATTTAAGGTCATAGCGAAAATAGCAAAAAAGAACACACAGCACTGATCAGTGATGTTATACCATTCGTATTATGTGAGCCTTACTGCGAACATATAATTTCGTCATTGATGACTCTCGTCTCGTGAGGTGCGACGCTCACATAGTGTGAACTCAATTAGACGGGTTGAGGAGAGTTTAGTCGCTCTGACGTTAACGTATTCCTCGCTACGTATCTGTCCCTCCAGCAATTTCCGTACACTGGGGTGTAAAAAAACAGTGAAAAGAAAAAAGCTGGTCTTTTTAGACCTCGATTAATTGCAGAAAGTCAATTAATGAAAGGCTCCCGGTACAACATCCTGCGCCTAATATGGACCCACGCCTCGGTTATTTTGCTTGTAGATCGGCCCTGTCTCCTATTGAACATTTTTGAAAAAACGATAACTGACTAAAAAATTCATTCATCTTAGATCCACTTGTTTATTTTTTACGGTATATCGTGACATTACTGGTTTTACAAAGCATTGCTGCTAATATTCTGGTAGCTTAGTTCCGAATATGTCAACATGTACCTATTTATCTATTAACTAACTTTGCAAATTACTGTGAAAGATTCAATAGTTTATGTAGTTTATGATTTGCTTTGGTATGTTCATGTTAATTCAGTTAGTTCGTGTTTTTTATTGGCACACCTTCGTGGTGTATTAGATGAAGATAAAGATGAAGATAATAATTTTAAAAATTAAGTTGTGAAAATTTACCTGTATTTTATCAGGAATATGAGCACCGAGTTGGCCAGCACAGAAACTACTACAAATACCATGTAGTAATAATTTATAATGAGCGCAGTAAGGTCGTAGATCATTCTGCAAGTATGTCCTTTTCAAGAGTGGCAATGCAGTGGCAGTGGTTAAGGCTCAGAGATTTCAGGATAGTTGCATTGATTTCATCTAGATGATTTGAAAATGCGAAGTTTAACGAGCAGCTTCTCAAGTTCAAGTATTTCAGACGTTAGGATAGTAGATAGGAATGAAATAAAAATGTTTTACTTGAATCTTCATCTGCGACACAGAAACAAGACGAAAGGAAATGATGTAGACAGCATAGTAAATGTTTTCAAATAATGCCTGTAGATTATTGAACGAGTTCTAGACGACTAGAAAAACAGAATTTTGAAAACAACGGGCTGGAGCACGAAGCACAAGAAATAGAATCGCTAGTTTGTGGGAAAAAATTTAGCTATAATGAAAGTAGCGTGGACTGAATAACATGGTAGCGTACTGACCGTGAGATTCAATCCGTACAAGGATGTTTGCTTTACTTGGATCAAAAAACGTTTACAGTAGATGTGAACTCTTTGGGTTTGCAGGGGCACGGATAAGTTGTCATCGTATATAGTGGAACTGCAAGAACCCGCCGCATGACGTCACTGAGGGCTGTGCAATTTCACCGGCTCTGATTAAGATGCCACTTTATTTACAGTTGAATGTGCTTTGCTTCGTTCGTATATGAATAAGTTTTTCTTATAGCTGAAGGCCCTACTTTTTCACTTTATTTGGAAATGGCCGCTCAGCCAAAAAAAAAACTAGATGTTTCTATGTAAAAACATGCTAGACGTAGGATTTGAAGGAAATCTTGGCAACACAGACAATCTCTGATCCCTTGAGCGGCCTGCGACCGCAATGTCGCGATTCGCACAACCGCGGGACTAAAAAGTAGAAAAGAGAACGGCATGAGCAGAGACGCAGACGTCAGCAGGTTGGCTCAGCGGCACAGTTTGCTCCGTCCGGATTCCTTCTAGGTACTATACTTGAACTGAAACACTGAAACGCAACATATTATGCTTTGTTTTCATTGGCTACTGTATACTAAAAGAACGAGAAGAAAAAAATTGTAGAAGTTAGAAATAAGTATAACATGGTGAATGAAAATGCCAAGAAATGAAAATATAATTTTAATGAAGAAAACTGCATATTATACTTACTTCTTACTCTACAACATTCTACTATATTGTCTTTATATAATATGCTTTTAATATTATCTCATTTTTTAAATCGCTTTCCTATAACCGAGCATACTTAACTTGAGCAGCCGAATATTGTATACACTAAAATCCCAGTTTTCGAGAAATACAAGAATTAAACAGGCGACATGAAGATTCATCCTCTTCACTATTCTCAGCATATCCTATTTCACACACATATTGTGTATATATGTAAATAAATAAGTAAATAAATAAATAAATAATATTATGTAAGCATTCAACGCGTTATACGTTCGCCTTAGGTAAAGTCTTACCGCATGCAACAAAAGCTAAATCGAGGACCTTTGCTAGACGAAATTATGAAGCATGGTATTTTTGCAGCTGCGCTAGCAAAAACTGGCACTGGGCCAGTTTTTAATTTGTCGTCAATTTAGCGCTGACAAACAGCTCCTTGGAGCAATTAAGCAGTATAGACTTTGAAAATTGCATTGAAAAAGGGCAAACAAACATGGAGAGAGTTCCTGTGCCAAGATGTGACTGTGTAAGGGTAATGCAAAAGGTAAATTTCTAAAAAGCCTAAATTCAATTACTTAAAGTAAACCTTGGTGCTTTTCCTTGCCAAACAGGTTGATATGGAGACACTTTATTATTGCCTGACGTTTCGGCTTAACGCCGTCCTAAAAGGCCTGAAAGTGAGTCAGTTCAAATTGAACGTATGCTCCTTACGACCAAACACCTCATCCTGCTAGTTCGTTCAATTCGTCCAAGATAGAGGCCGTCAAGGCTCGAAACAGTCCGTGAAATCACCAAGTGTCTGAGGACGACACCAATTATTTGAGAAGGCTATACTGGAAATATCTGATTATGCATTTCGAGAATCCAGCGCATACTTTAGCTCAAATAAATAAACAGTCCAGCCGTATGTGATTTGAGCAACAGTGGGTTAAAGCAGGGCGAAGACGTCTATTCATTTACTTTACCAAAAAGCGCTGCTTCTCAGCTAGATGTTATGTTCAAAAACGGAATGGAGCCGCTTGGTTAACCAAGGTGACCTTATGCTTTTTCTGAACGCTGTTAGTGAAGAAGAAGTCATGCTGAGACCATTTACAGCGATTCATGAAACTGGAAGCCGGATCTTGACTGGACTTAACATTCATCACATTTGCTAATCACATAGTTAACGGAGCATCGCATGCTTCTCTCTTCATCCAGAGACACAAAAGACGTAGGCTTTGACAACGAAGATGGCCCCAAATGGTGTTTTGACTAGTTTTCTAAGCATGAGCCCTCGTAGTATTCTAAGCACTGAACTTAAGTCTGTCAAATCGTTGACGTCAGGTCATCTGTACAAATGCAGAGTGAGAAAAACGAGACGAGACAAATAAGACGTTTCTGATTAGGCGCCACATATGCTTTGCACAAATCGGCATGAATTTTCTCTCTTAAGCAAGGAGCAAAAATTATGCTACAAACTAATAGAAATATGCAAAGGTAATAAACGGCTAAAGACAACAAATCGCCTTTTGCTTCGAAACGTCGTGGCTAATAGCGAGAAGAGCAAACAAGAGGTTCAGTAGAGCAATGAGATGATGGCATATTGGCTGTGGTACGAGTCGGATCTTTGGTCGCAGTGGAATGAGACAATGAGCGTTTCGGGAAATGTAAAATCCTTGTTTTATTCGTCAAATTTTATTTTTGTTTGATTCTATGGCAGGATTACGTCAGGAAGTAGCGATAAGTTCAAAGATTACTCCTCATGTCTACTGACTAGTCTGCAAGGTGCTTATTACTGGAGATGACTTATGAGGTAGACAACGGAAGGGTTATTTATATGCATTAATAGCTGTTTATATGGTAATAAAATTCAGGGGAAGAAGGACAGACTGATCATGATGAACTGAAAAGGAATAGGTCTCCATAATGTACTGACTACATTACTTAAAGGCACAGTCTCACCCGCAATCGTCACTGAGATTCCGATATATCCAAATTCGGTGGAGGCTGCTTATCACAGTGGTGAACATATCTAGTGACAAAACTACCAAAAATCTTACTTTTCAAAGGGTTCAAAGGCCAAATTTAGCACTGGACGAGGGCGGGGCGCTCTCATTTGCTCTCATCCTGTCAAAATTTGGTCGAGTCACATTGCAACCTGCACGTAGAGCGCAGTGAGTGATTCTGACGCTCGAGATTGATCGCTGCCCGTAGGTCAAAATGCGAAGTTTCATCCTAACTGCTCTTTCATGGGAATTTTTCGAAAGGCCCTCCTGCAGCACGCTTTCCGTCATACTGATACACTATTTGATTGTTTATAGGGCCTTGTAGGAGCCTGATAAGGGTTAGAACCTTTGGCCAGAAAACTCGTACAAAGCAATTTGATCTTGGGCTTCAAAAACGGGATTTCCGGCCATTTCGTGGAATAAAACACATATCACTGGAATCAGTGTGTTACGACGGAGCAGAATCTGTTATTATCTCAGAATCGAAAATGAGGTGAGACTGTGCCTTTAAAGACCACCGTTTTAGCAACCCTTCCATAGAGGATTTTTTAAAGAAAATTTGGGCTGAGCTCACGTAACATAGAAAAGGACTTGGGGCAGCATAATCCTAAACCGAGTCAGTTTTGCTTGGATTTCACGAAGTTTTTTCCCAAGTCGACACCGCCACTGTGAATTATATACTGAGAGCTTAAAGTGCTGACAGAGCAATGGACGAACGACCGTAACGGTAGCTGTATGAGATGAACAACATAGTTGTAACCAGAATATGTGAGACCCTACTCACTAGTAGTCAATGTAAGCTAAAACTCAGAACCAGCTTCTCGGTCTTGATCTCTGTGTGACGTTGCATAATTACAGCTTACCAGGAGCGCAGAAACATGGCGGCATTGGCTTTGAGGTACAAGTGACAATTACCGCTCGAACTGCTCTACGATAAAACCGCCAAAGCTTCTAACTATGTACAGGAGCTTCTAGAAAGCTTGTCGGCGTTGTTAGAGATTGACTGTAATGTCTAAGTAGCTGAAATTCTGCTTAACACAAAGGGCTTTACTCATTTCAGAAGTTCTGACGCCGCTCAGACAGAAGTCATGGTGATTCGGCTCCAATCGCTGGTCTGAAATGAGGCGTCCAAAACGACTCAGTCATCAAATACCTGACCTACCTACGCAAAAAGGTGTATTGGACAAAACTGGGGGAACGAGAGTGAGCCGTAGATGTCGCGACTTCCCATGCTCTGACGAAAACGACGACGCCGAAATGCTAGCCTCAATAAAGCGTTGTTAAAAATCTTGTGCTGTGTTCAAGAAATCAACACCTACAAGGATTAATCATGTGAAGGTTCAAAGAAAGTCGAAAACGTGCTATGTTAAGAACCCTGGATGGTTGCCCGCTAGCACACCTCCGAAGCACGGAGACGCTAACTTTTATTAGATGGGACTCACGATATCGGAAAGGTTAGTTAATTCCCCTATCTACTGGATAGTCAGCATTGTAGGCAATGAGCTGAAGTTTGCTTCCTCATATGTGTGAAGAATACTTTAGTTGTGATAATATCAGAATGCCGCTTGTTTTACTATTTAAGCCTTTGGCTAACCTTTTTCTGAGAGAATCTGAAAGTTTTCTTCGTTTTTCTAACCTTTACCAAGTACTACCCTAAAATTTCAATGTTCACTGCATTTACGCTTCAATTTTTATTAAACTTGCATTTTATGGAGCGTAAATGTTCTAGGAAGTGAAATTTTTGCTCATTTTCTTTTTTTCTTGCACGCTTTAAATTGCAGGTAGGTAAATAAGTGAGTAAATCTACGACAGATACGGATCACTTTTCATGTCGTCACTGAGGACAAAGCATAGCGATTCTGTGCTTTTGAGTTTTCTAGGTAGTCTACTATCTATGGAATGACGGTCCCTTTATTGTTTCTCCTCCTGGGTAAGCTTTTCTGGTGAGAAAAATTGTCAGAAAGCAGAAGACCTTCACTTCTGAGGGGTAGCTATGTTTAATTTAATTTCAATATGTAGGTTAAATATGTATTTCGGGTGTACGTTGTGGAATTCTTCTAGCATTTTAGAGGCTAGCGCTTGGGCTTATGCAAATCGAATCGTCAGATGGGAGAGATCACACTGGTACAGCGACGAGCAGGCCACTTGCTATAGTGAAATGGTACTAACTCAATCTCAAGAGATTTTTACTGTTTTTAAAGACGAACCTAGAGTTTATAGCAGTGTTTTAAGAGTCTTTGCAATGATCTATGAGTTATGTTTGTTGAGCAGACAGGAAACTCTTAGGCATATCTAGAAGGTTCAATAATTCCCAAAAATACAGCTTTATAACTGCCGTTGCTGCTTGCACTGCTGTCTGCAATTCTTTGAGGTGTATAGGTAAGCAAGACGAAATTTAGAAATAATTGATGGTTACGTTTTGCGAAGTACTAAAAATGTAGCAATTTGTCATCGTGATTTTTCTTCAAAAACTTAAGAAACTTTGCATATGGAACAGAAGAAAAAGCTTTCAACTTTTATGCCTGGTACTACTTAGAATGTATGACTTCAAGGCTAAGCTGAAGAGCACTTAATGAGAGCTTTTAAAATGTGCCTATCTAGCAAGCAATTTACGATATCAGCGATTCAGTTATTATTATTTTAAAGTAATAATTTGTTGGTATCACTACAATGTTGACGCATATTCAGCTAAAGGTCAATGGAATGCTTCCTAGAAATTATCGTACATTGTGATTTTGAGACGATAACGTACATCATGAAAATCGAAAATGAATCTATTTGACTATACACAAGTAAATTAACTCTAATGGCAGATTTCCGACACTTTACTTCTTTTCAAGGTTTAAATGGAAACACGCTATTAGGCTTTTCACAGACGAAAGACATGGGAAGTCTAAAAATACATATCAACAATTTGTGAACCTAGAGCAAAAAAATCACCGTGGAATTGAAGCAGTAATTGTCCATAGAACCACGATAAATAGTAGCACTGAATTTGTTCACAGCTTTTGAAGAGGATTTGGAAAGTCGCGGACAATCCTTAGTCTTGGCAGTGATTGTTCATGAGCAAGAGAATAGGCCGATAGCTGTTGTTCTGATTTTTGGACGACTACCTATTCAAAAAAGTTCTTCATCAAACTTTTCGTCAAGTGAACTCAATTTTCGGGGACGTAGAATCTTGGTCGCTGGATATACAGTAGCGCTCAAAAGTATTTGAACACCCGATTTTTGTATGTTAACGTTGTTCGTCATATCTTTTCACGGAAGCCGCTAATCAAGCGGAAATTTATGGGCATTTTAGGGGGAGGCCTGCGCGAGTTAACCCTGGGTGAACAGCTTCGCTGCGCCATTTAAGCGAATTATACGTAGCCCGATTCAATTTCTGTCGCTTTTCGAAATTCGCTAATAGCAATCTTGTATCTCGATATTAAAAAGAGTAAAAATATGCATTATATACCAAACGTATTTCTGCGTCTTATGGCATACAGCATACTACAAAACAGTCTGTCCTAGTTTGAAAATAAATTAGAAATTGGCTCGATCGATTTTCTCCAAAAATTTTTTTCATTTTCCCATTCGAACAAGAGAGCAGTTTTGCAGACCCCAAACAAAGCCTGTAAAGCTGCCTCAAGAATTATAAAGAAAAAAATATGAATGCATGATAGGGTTCTTATTCTCTAAAATATTCGCAAATCAATTTTTTTCGATTTTGGAACCCGCACATTTTGATGCAGATTTCATCTGCAGAGGACGACCACGAAGCGCAAAATTTATGTTTGATTCTTTGGAGATCCAGACATTGAACCAGAGATGAAGCAGCGCTGATACATCGTTCAATAATGAGAAATAATTCTTTTTGAAAAACCGACAAATTCGATCTTGAAGGGCATAACTTTTCTCGCAGACGTTCTTCGGCGAGTCTCTGGTGCTCATAAAACACGTCATTTAGTCATCCTAGCAATGCGTAAGATTTATCATGTTAGGTTGCCTCTGATGCGAAAAATAAAAAATTAATCTAAATCCAGAAATGGGGTGTTCAAATACTTCCGGTCGTTACTGTATGCCTTTTTAGGGGTGATCTATCTCATAGTTTGAATGAACCTATGAATCTTACCTTAAAATTACCTTTAATACCTGCATTCTGCACGACTTTGCTCACATGTCCTTATATTTTGGAACTATTCAGCTGTTCTGTACCTGTTTGGTGAATATTGCTTTTTACCTGTAATTGAAACTCCCCTCTCACAAGTCTCCGTCAAGGTCAACCCTCAATGGGTAAGCACGAGCCTCCCTTCTAAGAACTCATATGAAATTACTCGCTCGTTCTGGTTCCCACTCCTGACAAAGCCATAAAATTCGTTGCAATGCCTCCACCCACGCTTTGTATCCTCGTGACCGTAGAAGTGTTTTTGGACGCTTTACTAAACTGGCGGAATGCATAGAGGAGGGGCGATCGTAATGCGATTGTTTGTCCCTCAAGTGATTGATCCGTCCGCCTTGAGTCGTACCTTTTCCTGAACCGGTACGCATGATGCAAAAAGTTCGGCTGGAAATGAGATTGTCCGCTGTCTTTTCAAAATAGGTTTTTTTGATCCTTGCTTAAGGAAATGTATTACTAAACTTATGTGAAGATAGTATTTAATGCCACAGCTCTGACAAATATTGCTATTTTAGGTGGCCTAAGAAGTCCTGGATTATAGCTCATATGTTTCGTGCTTTACTCACTTGTTTTTAGATACTAGTTAAGGTCATTTTGTTAGGAGAATTTGAATTTCCAACTTGAAAAATTTGCTCTTCGTTTTTCTATGATACTGTTTTGAAGAAATTTTCCGTTCTGGCTA
Source organism: Oesophagostomum dentatum (assembly GCA_000797555.1). Lineage (NCBI taxonomy): Eukaryota > Metazoa > Nematoda > Chromadorea > Rhabditida > Strongylidae > Oesophagostomum > Oesophagostomum dentatum. The sequence continues at coordinate 120,848 of KN549245.1, read as the reverse complement.
GGTAAGAGCATCAGAACGGAAAATTTCTTCAAAACAGTATCATAGAAAAACGAAGAGCAAATTCAATTAAAGCTACCAAGAATTCAAAATGTACCAAGATAATTTGTGCGACTGATGGTATGAAGGAATTTTTTAAGAAAGTCAAAGAAAGTCCTATTCCTCGGATTGCCTTGAAGACATCACTCACATCATATTTTACAATGCAAGATTGTACTGCAGCGGAATTTTTGGGTTTCTGATCGCTTGTCTATGTTATTTTAAAGGCAGTATCCACGCTCAGAACGCCACCTGAATTCTCAATGGATTCTTAAAGAGAAGCTCAAAAAGTGGTTGAGTTTGAAATTTCTCGGCTTAAAAGTCATTCCTGACCGAGAGAATCGCTCCAGAAGACTCGTCCATGATTTCGCGAACGAGTTTTCCGCTAAATCGCGCTCCTTCCACTGGAGTCGCCCACCGCCTTAAGCTCACGTGCTAGAAGGCTCGCACAAATGCACTCATACCCAGTGATTATAGCGCCTTAACTGGTCTGCAGAACGCAGTGACAAGACAACTCGTCCCCATATTCTTCGTAACCGCTTCCACCACTACCGGACGTTTCGGCCGTTTTCTCCGCAAGGAGCAGCCTACCGGTGTTTTTACTATGGCTTTCGGCTATTCAACTGCGGAGGGTTCAGAAATCACCTGAATCTCGAGATTCGTTTCTAGCGTGGGTGCTGTCTTTAAAAGAGCAGTTTCATCTCATTTTAATATCCAAGATACTGGTTTTTTCTACGAGAACTCAACATGCTGAACCGAAAAATCCGGATGATGCCCGTATTTTTGCCCAAAAATCGGATTTGACCAGGTACGAGTTCCCCTACCAGGAGACGAACGCGAACTTTGTGCGATGACGTCATCATTTCCGGAGATGCGCCCCTTTCGGCCTGTTTGTTCAAATTGCTTAAAAAGTAAAGTTCCGATGTTTTTTAAGCAGTTCCACTTCAGTTACCGTAATCAGTGCCATTACGCGGTCACGCGGTCCGACCCATGCCAAAAACCCAAAGCTGAAAACCGGTTTCGAGCCGAAACTGCGGTTTTGCCGTAAGGGGGCAGGCTCAAATGTAAGGACTGCACTCATAGTAAAAATTTTGTTACGTTTTGTCACTGGCGGATTTTTCCATTAAATAAGGCGAAAGGATTCATATAAGTGCTTCTGGAGTCCCTTATGGTCATCGATTGCCATGAGCAATCTCACCGTCTTTTGGCCACTATGATTTCTTTAGAAATAGCTAATTGTAAGTAAAGTCCTTGAATGGGGTCAAAATAAGCTGCACTTGTTTTTATTGCACTTATTTCCTTCGTTTCCTAATAAGTGCGAAGCTAGCTGCCAAGAAATCTCGACGAATGCTGCTATTCTAGGTCAGGTCAAGGTCAGGCTCTAGGTCAAGAGATGATCGGCTTCGCTCGCATCACGCGCTGATCAAGCTTGAATTTAAGCTTCTTGAAGAACAACGGAGAGCTTGCATGAATTCTCTGCAGTCCTTTACACTTGTGATGAGAGCTATACAGTCATATGAAAAGCAGAAAACATTCTTTCTTGAGCAGTGGTCCTAAAAGAATCTCAGCGCGTCACTGTTGATCTCCCACGATCGATCCCTCACGACGCCGCTCGTGAGTCGGTTGAGCGTCAGTCATCTCGGAGCGAGCCGGATCAACTGCCACTTCGGAAAGTTCATCTGTCAAAAACACCGCTATCTTTATTACACTTGATATGAAGTCCTTGTCGAAATTTTCACTCCACCTGCTACGAATCATCTGCTTGCACTTTGATTCAAGTAGAACTCTTTTCGAGCCGCTAACTCGTCAAACTTTGGAATATAAGTTTTACTCTCAAAATGAGTTCCATATTCGACCAATTTCCCTAGTTTTTTCCCTTGCACCTTACTTTTAATACTCTTAGATCCTATTTTTGAGGATTTTATTTCAGAATTTTGATTTTCTTATCCGGAAGATTTACTCTAGGAGACGGCTATATTCCTGGGGAATTTCTAATGTTGTCAGTTTCTTCTCTGACTTGTTTTCATAGAAGTACGTCCTGCTCTTCCCGGC
>KN549245.1:74278-92598 GCA_000797555.1 Oesophagostomum dentatum | reverse complement strand
TCATTACGGGTAAACTGGTTCAACATTGATCCAAGTAGTTCTAACTTTTCAATGCTTCTTCTTGGCTCTAAGTCCCATAGACAACCACAAGACTGGAGAATTTTGCAAATGACTCCGCTGCCTGTTCGCTGCTAAATGACCTGTTTTCTACGTTGATTTATCGCCGCTTGTCTATTTTCGCAGTAATGAGGACTGCAGTAAATTTGTCACTCTCGGCACTCTACATCTCCATTAGGAACCATTCCTTCGGAAGACTAACCGGCCGTCTTTGGCAGAGCGATATCGCTCTATCAACAGCGTTTGTTTCTCAATACTTCTCTTTTTTTCTTTGTTAAGGATTACTTGCAAGAAAGCCTGATGAGCTAATAAAATACCAAAATTCCCGCCTTTACCATATTGCTTCGGAGCTTGGAATTTCACATATTAGATATTGCAAAAAGACGCTATAATCCGATGAAGTTCGTTTTGGTTGGGAGCTTTGCTCTTAATAGCAAGAGATTTGGGACCTGCTACCGTTATATAACGGTTTTTTTCTCTTGACGAACCTTTGAAGTCAGTTCTGACTTGAAAATCCACAGCAACGTAAAAGACAGCTTGGAGCCTGTGCTAAAATGGACTTGTGTCACTTACGTAACCTTGGTTGCTAGGATACTTCTTTAACGTAAGTTAATTCTAAGTCAAGCTTTTTTTAATTGATTAGTTGACCTTATTATTATTCTTTATTGCATAAGCAAGTCATGTCATACATACAACCTAAAATTTTCCGATTCTATAAGGCAGCAGCTATCAGAGCCGTTGCAGCAATTTAAAACAAAAAATAATGAACTTTGTTTTAAAAAGGCGTATTAGCAATGATTGTTCCATGCTCGGACGAATACGTCTACGGGGTGGTCCACATGAAGTGTGACGGGCTACAGAAAATCCATTTTCGGTCATTTTTTCTGATTTCTGAGGCCAAAGAAAATGCCAAGGACCTTGACTGTACCTCCAAGTTGGCTACTAACCAACGGGGCAAAGAAGGCTGGAACGGCGTGTGAACAATCTTCCGGGTTTCTGGAGCTCGCCCGATTTTGGTCCTTTAGATTTTGCTATCTGGCTGACCTAAAGCAAAATGCCTGCTTTTTTAGGCACTAGTCACTGAAATGGAATAACGGAATGAAATCTCGCCCAAAATGATCGTGCGCATCCTTAAGAATTTCCGTAGGAGATTGGATGCTTGTACTGAAGCTAGAGGCGGTCATTTCGAAGGTAGTGTATGAGATCTTATGTGGAATTTTCGCACCTAATGAATAAAAATAAATGTTTATATTTCTTATTTGTATTGATTGGTGCAAAGCTGTGGGTAGTTTTTTTGCGTCACACTTTATTTGGACCACCCTGTATTCAGTAGAACCTTGAGGCTTTAGCGTTATGAGGAGATTGGTTTTCTAACTAGTCAGTCCAAGCTACTTATTGTTCGTCTTAGAGCTGCTTGCGCGTTCTTAGTTACGCAAATCTCGAAAAAAAATGAATTAGCTGACCTTACTGCAAGAACATGTAATTGCTGCAAAAAATCCTAGATAAGTGCTGTCGTTCAACTGACCGTCTGCTGTAAAACATCCTATGCAAATTGTATTTACGACTTAGTTCTTGTCCGAGAACATCTTCTATTCCTTCGATTCGAAATTATTAGGTCTATCACGAAACCTTTAAGCACTCTTTTCCTGCTTTTGGGGAATTATCCTTTAGAAAAATAAAGATAAAGTATTTTGAAAAACCATTCAATAGGACCTGAACGGTATTTAATGGCTTGGACGGTGTAACGCGGCATGGATGATTTTCGCAGATTAAAATATTTGCGGAATTCAAAGTTTACTTATTTTTTGCCTTGCGGACAGTTATCTTAAATATAGCCATAGCCTATAAAATTTCTAGGAAGAAAGAAAAAGGCGCTGATTTCAAAGATTTCCTCGTTTCAGTTACATTCAATGATGTTATTTTTAGCCCTAAATTCATGAATAATGCAGCTTTTTCTCCAAACCCAGTCTGTATTTGTGGTCGAAACAAAAGAGCTAGAGTTGCCGATTTACTTGTACTTTACTGAAGCTACAAATTTACTCGCACTTTGTAGATAATTGATTTGTTTTCATCCATCCACTGCCGATTTACCTTCTGCTTTCGGTTTTTTACTCTGGTCTATCATAAATTAGACTTTTTCCCTCGAAAGTATTTTTGACAAGGTACAATTTTAACCACATTATGAAGAATTTCAGAGTAGTTGAATCCACAACGCTAGACATTCTTACAGCGTATATTAGGTTTAAATTCAGTTTTTCACACCCGCCTTCATCCTACTTCTATCCTCCATCCTCTGCTGTTTCTGCTGGGATTACTCGCTTTTTTCTAGGTTACAAGGCTTACTTGGGTTTTTACTTACGGTAAAATGAGCCACTGTTCAATGAGAGCAATGAATTATAGCCAGTTTCTTACTCTTCTGCAGCTATTTTTCTGCAGTGCAACGACTTTTTTCTTTCTTTCGTTGTTCAAGGAAATTTTTCTCAAGAATTGCAACAAATTGCTTCAATAATTGTCTTCTGATAATTTGCAGCTCTTATTCCAACAAAACTACTGCGGCTCTTTGATAAGTCCAAGCTGCATTTCAGAAGTATCCTCCAATAACTACGGGATTTTTCTCGAAAAAAAAAATGGTTGAAATCCGACTTTTTGGCTACTCGTCGTCGGTACCAAATAATCCTCTCTCTATTTGATGTTTAATTATCAGCAGCTGCTTTCTGCTATACGATGGGAATTTGTTCACGATCCAGTGCCTTTTCAATACCCTCTGAAACTGCAACTCGGTCCTTCCCTGATCGGATGATTTTATAGCGGAAAGTGGAGAACTCAGGGGCCCTAATTTACTACCCCTACCCTCCCCCGAAGTAAAAGTACGCCTTTAGGTAGCCCTTCTCTTATTCGAAGGGCGGTCAGGAAATTGCCGAGTCACAAGATTTCCCACTTTAGCATGTCGCGCGCGACCTCTACTATAACCTCAGTTTTACTTTGAAAAGAGTCTAAAAGGGATTGGGACCATCAGACGTTAAAGTAGAGGTTTTCAGGTGTCGTGCCTCGTTCAGAAACCATCACAAATGCTTTGCTGTCTGTTCAGAAACAGTTTTCAGTCTTTACGCGCATCGAAGAAAAAATCCGCCAATCAAAGCGACGTACCTTATGGCCCGTACCTTTCTTATTCATAGAGTAAGAGTGTACTGCTTATTTATCTAGAGCTCGTCGAATGGTAAATGCTCATCCAAGATCACCTTTGGAATGGCCTAAAACATGAGACTCATGTGACCCTCCAACTTTGTAAAACGGGGGTTACCTAACTACACCCCGGTTAGCCATCGGCTCACGCTGAATACTCCATTATTTTGCAGTAGTGACAGGAGGTTCTGCTATTATAAAAGGTAGTCAAGAGGTGCTAGCCAACGTTATCTGCACTAGTCCCTAATTTGCTCTAAGAAAGGGGGCAGTTCTAGGTATTTTATAATCAGATAATCACAGAAAAGCTATCCAGAAGCACACTCTTGGCCATAGTAGACCAACCGATCCATACGGGCCTAAATTACCCCCAGCCATCCTAAAAACTCGCACTAGAGGTCCAGCCAAGTCGCGCTATGCCCAAAACCCTCCTCCGCTTTGAAGTTACTACTGTTATCCATTTACCACCCGCTTATCTCTGCATTTACCACTGTTAATCCCACTTTTATCCCACTCGACTGCGGGTCAGCAACTGCTTTCCTGTTCTTCCCCACACTTACCTGCTTAAGAACCAAGACGTTGCAAAATTTCAGCGGGCAGAAGCCTTGGTGCCCGTTTATAGACCCTTCTGCGAGCACGTGGTTACCCCTTGACACGTGTCCAATTTGACTCAGTTAGTTAGCCTAATATGAACTGTGTATTTGTGAGGTTCTGCCTTCTTCTGCCCTTTAGGGGTTCAAAGTGCTACCAGGGCTATTCTTATCGCTAAGCACTGGGTGCTGCATTGGCTGTCCTGAAATCACATCATCTCACCGGTTCAGTGATCCACGCAGACATTGCTGGCGACGTCGCATCGCGGCGCGCTCTTGAACGCCTCCGTCTGAGCGGAGGTGGGCGGATCGGTGTATGTTTAGCCCAATTTCGTGTCTGTGTTCAGCTTATCGTGATGCTATGATTGAAGTCTAAATATAGGGGCTATTTGGCAACTGAGTATCGTTCTGATTTCTCGGAAAATGCATGCATGGGTGATGTGCTCATCATTGCTGTGATTAATAGCTCACTCGCTATAAAAGTCCACGTTATTTCCGGAGAATGTGCAAAAATGTCTTGTTGTCGGAGAGTTCTCGGCTTCTTGCGCTTGTCCTGGAAAATCTTAGCTCCTTACTAAGACAACACATGTCTGAGCTAGCCTCGGGCAAAATCTGCTGTTGACGAGAACATCAAAGTCGGTTTTTATGACCCACTGTTAGTCTATCAACCCACAAGCCTCGGACAGCTGCTCCAGAGGAGCTGCGCTTTCGTGGTCTGCTTTTTGAGACCATAAAATTAAACAGGTAGCCTCGGCAGATCCACTTCATGGAGCATTCGCAAGTTTTTTGGACTATTTGTTTATGAGAGGGCATTACCACCCTAAATGATGGAAAAACCGCTCATGCACATCTTCTTGTAGGTTTTCGAGATACTTGCTTAGTTGTAGAAGAAAAAACATCCTGCTTAGCTACGTTCCGCATCCGTAGGCATCTTAGACAGCAATAAGTCTTCAATCTTATATGGACTGGCAAAGACGTGGCTATTCATGGACCACGTACGTAAGATTTACTCTGCTTTTTCACAGCTTTTCAAGAATAAGTGATGAGATGAGCGGCTTCCTTTTTAGTATGGTTTGTTCAAACTTTTTCTAGGACTAAACCATAGAGTAAAGGAGCATTCTGTCAATTAGTTGTTACGGATCTATTTTGTTTACTTTATTTTATTTTACTGGCTACTATTCATGCTGTTAAAGTAAATAAGATTCACAAAATAGTCTACTGAAATTCAGAAAAAAATTGGCAGAAAGAAAACCGAGGGAGGCACAAGAATGTGTGCTTCAAAGATATGGATGTATCCTTAGGTTACTTTACGTATGCTTTCAAAATCTCAAATAAAAAAACTTAAAAAACAAATGTCCAATTCCCAGCCTTGCTTCTTCCTCGGTAAACACCCCTGACCATATAATTTCATGGTCCCTGGTACAGTACGGAGACTGACAGCGAACGTGATATCCTTTCTTCTCGCCCTAAGTCGGCGATTTAGCTTTTTCCAAAGACTATGTTAAACATACTCGAGTTGAAAAGTCGGTGCACGCGTGCAGTTAGGGACTCAGGAACATATCTCGAAAACGAGGTGTGTTTGTGAAGACTTGCACATGCATGGAGTGTCTTCCTATGCATTTTATGTAGCCAGCAAAGTTTGGACGCAAAAAAACGGTTTTGGACTAAGGTAGGACAGCTGTCTGCAGTTGCACACCAGGCGCAAAGTGCATCAACTTTTCAACTTCACCATATGCATTGTTAATAGTTTAGTTCCTAGATGATGGTCATTAACTGATATGGTCTTGTATTCCTCTGGAGGGAGCGTTTGGAAAAATCTTTCCTAAGTGTTTACTAATCTCATTCAAGCCGAATTTTTTTCCTCGGAACCGAAAAGCTTCTTTTTTGAAGTCGAAGAATGTGGCGGAAGGGTTTTCACTAAAGCTATTCTACATTTTCGAAGGAGAAGATATATGTTCTAGGACTGATCAATGAGAAATATAAAAAACAGAAGACTTTTTTATACCTTTTATTGTCCGTTTCTAAAATTTTAGAACAAGTCCTTAATTCCATTTCTTTGGGGACATTTTTATGATTTTGATATTTATTTATGAGAGGGTGTGATGGAAAAACTGACCACTTTACCCTACATTTTATGCACATTTTATGTTTGTTCAGATATAAACTAGAGCATAAATCCAGATTTCTGTGGTTGTTGTTTCTGAAAGAGATGGTTACTGAATGCTCCATTATTAATGAGTAGAAAGTGGGCTCCTGATAGAAACTAATACCTGGCTTTTGACCCATGCATTTTTTGTATTTAGTTCGCTACTATTAAAATGCTTTTACTTGTTTACCCGTTTATTTATTCGTCTGTTTATACATTTGTTTTCAGTAAAATTTTTGCAGGTTTCCTTTTACAATCTTGCAAGAGCGTAGATGAAAACTAAGCTGAAAGGGTTTCAGGTATTCTCAAAATCATGTGAGTCGTTACCAATAAATCCAACTGCCACTTCGTAAATCATCCATGGAAAGAGGGTAATCTATTAGCGCTAATTGGTGGGTGTAACACTAGACAGCTTTTGCTGTCGTCAGAATTACCGCTTCCGCCTCTGCTCCTCTCTGTACCATAGGAATATAGAGCTCTTCACTAGTTTGCTTATTCAACACTCCAGGTGTTCATATTTTTAAGAAAATTGCTTTTGGACGTCTGTGAGTCTTCAAACCTTATTCCATAGCCCTAGTTCAGTCTCCTTCTGACGAGAGACACCTGGCTGGCTTTTGCAGAAATTTTCTCACTGTTCCCCTAGTCTCAGAGGTTCTTGGTCGTCACCTGGGCTGCAGCTGCAGCACCTATAGGCGTTTTGCTCCCATGCCTACATTTATCATACATCTTAACCCTCTTGACCCTGCATATGTTCTTCCCATGGACTCATTTTATAGCACCTATAACGTTTATCTCTCAACTTCTTGGAAATCCTGAGGAAGTTGCACCGCACCTTGTCCTGGTTTAAAGCACTTTTTCTGGTATTACATACCCACCTAGGCTCAATATTTGCTGCAGAGTTAGTTGAAGGTTTGCCTTCTGCAGTAATTTTCCATTTCTTTAATTTTTCCTGCAGGAGCTTCTTCAATCAAAAAAGAAACGGCAATCATGTGCTGTGCGCTGATTTGCTATAAATAGAAATGTTTAGGTAGTAACGCCCACTCACTTCACTCCAGTGTTCATTCTTATAATGACACTCTAGCAAAGAGTACCTGAATAATCTATGTTTTGACATAGTAGAATTGCGCGGTGTGCGTAGGCGGAGCGGCGATTCCATAGAAATATTTATCCCAGTGTACCGCTTTCTTCAAACACAATGTTTTGCCGAATTTTCAAAGGGAATACTGATTCCATGCTCTACTTACCGTAATCCTCAACGCTTTACTCACGTGTAAGCCTTCTGAACGCAGTTTTTACTACTTAAAATGTACGAGCTGCTCCAGCTTAGTATAGCTATCATTTAATAGAGCAATACCAAAACACTAGCTCCCCAATCCTAGCTACCCAATCCCTCTGTCTTATCTCCGACGTCAGCATTCAATGCGTCATGGAGGTGTTATATACGTATGTAACGAAGTCAAACCTGATCCATCATATTCTCCTTAGCCGAGGAATTTTCTGGAACTGCTGCTGCTGCGAAGCAACAAAAAACTTCCAGCTTAATAACTCGGTGAAAGAAACAGCCCCTATGCATCACTTCAAAAAGTTTTGACATGGAAAAATCGACATTCCTGGATCCCGCCTTGGAAAAAAAGCTATTCTCCTTCTCTTGCAGAAACTTTCATTTCAGATGCTAATGGTGCACATAAGAGTCCTGGACGGAAATTCTGGTAGCTTTTTCGATGTCCTTATGCAAGCACCAACGCTTAAAAAGGAAATGAGAAATGTCTCGGTCGAATGGCTAGAGGGAAACACCTTCCCAGACATTTGACTATGTTCCAACGAAGACGGAGATCTAACGCCTTTTTTTGTAAAATGAGGAAAACAGGCAAATTTATAATCGAGATTACGCCACAGAAAAATTTCTTTTCCTAATTTTTTTAATTTAATTTAATTTTCCTAATTCTTAATCGCGATCATCCTGTTTTCTCAAGGCTCGAGAGAAGTTTTAAGGTGGAAACCGAGCCACTCTAAACCATGAACTCAAAAAATCTGTTAATCGAGCGTCATCCGTTTTTAAATGTTAGGAGAAGGGATGGGACACGCCCTGCTAACTCATGTCTTAAGAAATTTCATGGCAGGAGGGGGAGGGATCAGAATACTGTTTTTTACATAGATGAACTTTAAGGGGTCCTCCGGAATCATCTCTTTAATAGATTTGCTTCGAATGATCAGGTTCAGGCGTAATTCACGTTACTCCGGAGCGAACTGAATTTCAGCTCTGGGGTTACCAAAGCTGGGTGAGGATGGGGGTTAAGAGGGCGGGGTAACCATCGCTTTGTAGGGATGCGGATAGGAAACAGGCCACGCTTTAGCAGTTTGGCCGAAAAGAAGGTGATGATTATTTCCTTTTTTGGCAATCATTAGCAACACAGTTACTTGGAGTCTCCCGTACTAAGGCTATTTCAAATGCTGATGCTAGTATCAGCGGTGTCAGTACAAGAATGAAGTATATACTTGGTAAGAAGAAGTACTGTGGAAGTAGAATAATATATGGAGGTGTGTTTTTATTGCATTACTTGAGTTAGAGCATCCAAAACGCTCCATGGGTTTGCCATGGTTAAGAGAAGGTAATCGGATAATCTGCAAAATCTGCAGAGGTAATTTTTGCCATCTCTCTGCAGTTAACCCAATCAGCGATATATAAATTTAGAGTTCTTCACGTTACTGTTTTCTCTTCCATACACAATCCCGTCACTTCCAGAAAATCCAGGGTCTCCGCCCACTTCTAGCCCTCCGCTCCATGTGCTCGTCCATGTGGGCGTGTCCCTGGCTGAAACGTGTAGAGCTGGAAAAATTCGCTTTATAGCTAAATCTGTTGCTAGAGCATCACGATTTTATTGCTAATAAAGGGTGTCCGAAACTAGAGTGCTGTGTTTAGGCCCCTGAGATTCATTGGGATGTTAGCCCGGATTAATGGCTGTTTCGAACAGGCTTTGTCGCTGAGTCAGTTGCGGCTGTTCGCTGGGCTCATTGGGGAAAAAGCAAGGACCAGGCCATTTTTTCGTAGGACTAGAGAGGAAATAGACTCTTACAGTAATTTTCTGCCTTCTTTTGCTTTGACCTCCTAGACCAAAGGGAGTCTCCTGTCCAAGAACTGTTTCTAGAGAATTTTCACACCTTATTTCTCCTTGACTAAGCTTCTTGCACTTTTGGAAAAGGAAAAACCTGAGAAGTCGATGTAAGCGGATTTTTCCTTCTCGACGTTAAGACGCGATAACAAATAGAGACAAAAGTCTATTTCTGCTATCTTTTCCTCATCAAGCTTAGAGTATTCTGGAGAATTCCACAGTTTTCAGATTTCTTTCCAGTCCTCAAGCTTTAGCCTGTATTTCTATAGGAAATTCCGCTGTGAAAAGTGCAAAACTCTTATTCAAAGGATTCTGACAATCCTTTGTTTCCCGAGGTCCAGCAGAATGCCAGTTCTCGTAGTAATTACCAGCGTCACCATGTACTTAGTGAATTCCAGCGCTAGTACTAATTTCACTCGCTTTTAATGAGGCTGTAGATTCAGTAGTTTGCTTACTTAAAGGAGCAAGGTTGTGTACTCTCTTTCGCGGATCAAGACCTTTGAGGGGGCGGTGTCAGCCGCTTACACATGTTCAGACTGGTTAAAACAACGAGGATCAGCGTAATTTTTACCAGTTTTATCAGGTACAACTTCCTGACCCCGCCCATCTTACTGGTCTTAGTTCGCGTGTGATGAGACGATGAGCACTAAATCTGCACACTTACTGAATCTATGCGTGTTTATTCAAACTCAGAGGACCAATTCTGTATCTATACTCACCTCGGGCATGCACTGCTTCACGCTGAATACAGTAATGCAGTACTCCGCAATTCTAGTTAATTACAGTATGTTTACAGGCTAGTTTTTATATAATGCACAGAAGTTTTCCGTATTTTCTTGTTTTAAACTTTTTCTGGAGCACATAAAGGATACTGGAACAAAGCTCAGTCCATTTTACAGAGCAGTGTTTGAATAGGCTCGAATGTCCAGAGAGGGTTTAAATTTTCAAAATTTCCGCCGCTTTCCTGTTATTGCTTACTGAAATAACTGAAAGATCCAACTTTCTTGTTCAGCTCCTCTGAGGGCTCCACCCGGTCCAATTTTAATCTTAAGTCCAGCACTGACTTCAGCGAAGATGCGCATCATTGCACAGCAGGGGGTGCACAAGGCCAACGCCGCTGTTCCCATTCACATTTGCTTTCCCGCGGGCCACGTGCCCTCCAAAAACGCCTTCATCTTCTCGTGACAGTGAATTTTCGCATTTTCCTACTTATCACTCGTCTTTATCTTAATCAGTGCTCTTGCTGCTGCTCTTGCAGTACTAGACTTTGCTGTTAAAATATGAACGACAGAGTTCGACACTTCTTTTTCTCTTATCCAAAGAAGAGTTATCCTGAAGGCAAGTATAGATCCAGAAATCCAGCACAAGACCTCGAACGGAGTTTGGCTGAAGAGGGGTGTTATCGATCGATTTTTGCAGGTCACATATAGGCACGCTTGTGGATCTTTTTGTATCCGCACCGGTTTGCAGACACCTTTAGTCAGAAAGCGTGTTTTAGATGGAGTTAAGTCATATTAAAAAGCTGGGTCTATATACTCACTATACAGGTGACGACAACTCGTCCGAATTTGCAATTTCTAGCGCTAGAAAAGTGTTAGCCTTTAATTTGTTCAGCTATTTGCTTGTTCACCTACTCATTTTTTGTTTCTCCAGATATCCTCTCTCCAATTAATGATGAAATATTCATCACTGAGTTTCTTATTATAGCGATTTCGGGAATCAGAAGTTTAATTTAAAAAAAGTATCTTTCCTACGAAGGAAGCGCGAAACGCGTGAAGTACTTATCATGTTCTCAAGCTAAGTGTAGCTACAGCAGCTCCTACAAACCACTGCGTTCCGTGACACATGACAACCACCTTCAATCAATATCCGTTCCTTAAGTTAACCTTGGTCTCTGTCTTGTTCTGTGTCTGCACTTGTCTCAAGGAATAATGCTCCTAATTTTCAGAAAAAGTGCTATATCCTGCAAAATTGTGTACTTTATTTCTTTTGGCGTTGAAAATCGGTGGCTAATCTTGCAATTTCTAGGAGTCTAAAAGTTTGGAGTTTAACTTCTTCCCGTTGATCGTTTCGCTTTTTCGAGGCAGACGAAAGTCCCTAAGAACAAGCTAATCAGTTTTGATGGTGTTCTAGGTTTTTAAAACGGCACATCGCCCGTGGCGACATTTTTGCTTGAAAATTCTTAGGTTGCTTGAGAACGCTTATAAGCTAGAAGTCTTTGCAGAAGAAAATTTCAACAACAACAACCAAAAATTAACATAGGACATGCACCCATGCCTTTTCGCTGCCTCAAGGAAAGATCTTTACCTTTTCTTTCTCTATCTTGTTCCCCATAGAAGGGTGCCAACTCAGGAGTGACTATGAATAGGATCACCAAGATTTCAGAAATAGTGACCAAACCAAAAAAAACCTCAGAATGCAGAGTAGCTGGTTTTTACTCTACTGGAGCTATGGCTGTACAAGATCAGCTTAAAGCAGCATACGCGGAAAACAATTTCGGTACGGTTTCGCACAGGTCAGAAGATCACCAATTAAACATGGTTTGAATTCACTCGACGATGCGTCAGCGTAGAGTTGCAGAAAAGTAGCCATAACAAAGAGAGTAAATCCTGCAACCTAGTCTGCCTTATCTGGGATTGCTAGCTAAAGCACTTTGTGGGCCAGCTGAGTTGAACGATGCTCGCCTTCATCACGAAAACTGATCACGTACTCTGACGCATCGTCGTATGAATTCAGAGCCCTCGTTATATTGAGAAGTGTTGTTCTCGGCTTTGAGAAAGTGTTTGAGGCTAGGACTTTAAAAGTCTTGTTTAGCTGGAAATCTTCTATTGTTCTGCGCAGAAATTCCACTGACCTTGTTTTCCATGCATGCTGCCTTTAAACATTTTGTTTTCGTAGCTCTTCCGTAAAATTAAGGTGACTTTTGTGCCGTCCTGTCCCTGAGGAGCCAAAAATCAGCGGATTCAAACTTTGGCTTTTTCGTTTCCCACTATGTGCACAATGATGGTGATCCATTCGTTATCGTTACACAAGGTTGAGATATTTTCGTGCTCAGGAAATTTTCGCGGGTCACTACTATTTTTAATGCGATTTTCTGGGATATCTAGCAGATCTGGAAACCGTTGCTACGCGAAAACTAGAGCTAGAAATAATCCTGTACGCTTGTTTTTCCGAAAGCAACTAGCCACACCTCCTAACGTTTTTCAAGCCCAATTTTCGCACATACTGCCTGTTATAGTCGCCCTGCATAAAGAAGTTAGGTTTTTCTTTCTTCAAATTTGCAGTTCGAGGTCCTAATTCGGAAAGCGCAAGTTTGTCAGCTTTTGCTGCAAATTTTCCTAAATCTTTGTGTCCCAAACTTCGTTGTTTCTGGCGCTGATGCAGCCCGCTAGAAGAAATTTTCCATTTCCGGCTCAGACATTTCACTGCGGTTTAGGGTTGCTCTCAGTAACATTTCTTTAGCAAAGTTGAATGCTCGAGTCACGCAAAGTAAATCAGCTTCTTATACCAAGAACTAGTCTCGAGATCTAAAAAAACTTTCCGAAATAACCTCGTGGAAATTCAATCGCTTACATTTGCGGACTATTTACTGATGTCATTTCCACTGAAGCGGTAGATTCGTTAAGTGACGCAGCTTAGCTTGGGTTTTATGCTAGGAGTTGGATATCACAATGTTTTTTCATCGTTCCAGGAGCCAGTAGATATTGGCTTTATTCTCTGAGTTCCCACTAAAATGGTTTTCTTCTGCCAAAAAAAATCGTAAAATTTTCGATTCTACCAAGAAATTCCGGAAAATTTTATAAATAAATCTAGCAAAATATTTCCCGTTTCACCACTCCCTCATGAAAGGACGGAGAGGAAGCTCTCGGTGCGCGTTTAGGTGGTCGTTGCTATCTACCGCATTTGTAATACTAGGTACGTTAATGAAGCGGTGTGCGCATTTCGCTTCTTGGCCACTTGCCAAAGTTACAGTAATCCAAGTATCTGCTCCGAATCATTAGCAGATCTTCTACGTACCCATTATTTTAGATTTTCCGAATCTGTGTACCTTAGCTTTCAAAGAAATATTGATATAAAATAACATCAGTAATTAAATAGAGGATGAGCCAGTGAGACTGGCCGCGCGCATTAATCGCTCGCGTTGCGGTATCGGAGGGATATATGGTAAATCACAGCACGTAGCCCACGCACATTAATTCTTGTGTATACTATACTTTCAGAAAATAGTCGTAGTTTTTGCTCCCGCAGGATAAAAATCTTTTTTTAGCTTGGCGCTAAATTTATGAACAGCCTCAAAATAGAAATCCTCTCGGAAAGCTTTTTTTATCGTGGTGGAAATTAGCGGGTAAAGGTGGGCGGAGTTGGGGCGGGTCAAGGAGAAACTGGTTATAAAATCTTTAAAATATTTTTTTAAATTTTTTTAAAAATAAGAATTGATATTTACAATATACTATACAACTAGCTATATAGTTAGCACCCAGGTTACTGAGCAGGGAATATCTATTCAATATCTATCTTCGCACTTATTTTTTATTTAATTTACTTCATTTCTTCTACTTCATTTTGACAATTAGTTAACTATTGGGAATTTTCTCCTTTAGCAAATGAATTTTTGAAGAAATTTCAAAGAGAAGTTGGCAAAGAACCAATTTCTAAGTATCTCTCGTCTACACAACTCTTTCTTTTCCCTCCTTTTTCTACCCATTGCGCAAAAACCTTTATAAACCTGTTCAACTAAAGAGCAAAATTCTTCAAATTTGGTGTAAGTATGAATATGGTTGTTGTGCTACTTTTTTCCAAACTTTTTCACTATTCAGTTCAGATGACTAAGGGAAATTAGCCGAAATTTATCTGTTTTGATGACGGATGTTGTTCTCGTCGCCAAATAACTACTTTTGCTATGAAATTGGTTACAATTTCCATCCAAATGCTTTAGACGTGCTTTGAGCTCTTCGAGAAGGTTCCGGGACCTTCATATCAGTGATTTACTACTATTCGTTTCGAGGTGTCAGGCAAATTCGGTCCTAGTTAACAGTTCTACAGTAAGAGCCGTGCAATATTGCGCTCAATGTCCAGTATCTTGTTTTTTTTTAAATTTTTTCTTTGGAAAAAGATTCTCAGATTTTTTCACTGACTAAAGAGTCAAGGCGGATTTTGGTTATAGACTTTTTTGAACTTCGTTTTACAAAAATAAGGTTAAAATGCCAAACTGATAAAGGAGCGACTTAATATTTCAAATTTTCGCTATCGACTGGGTAGCTTCTAGAAATTTCGCGACTCGCTTCCTAAAGAGAGAAAGGGGGTTCGATATTTAGGTTTCTAAGGAGCGAGCTGATTTCCGAGTTTTTCTGAGTTCAAAAATGTGCAACTTTTGGAGTGCCCTTCCGCTTTGTTTATTGTTTAATCTACACTCTGAACTTGTTTTTTTAGCAATTTTTCGCGGAGTTTTTTTTGCATGGTCCCTGTTCTAAAGAACAGGCTTTCTAATCTTTTTAAAAATTGTTCCCAAAGCTAGAAGTTGGTGCTGAATGAAGGGACCGTTTGCGACGCGTATTTTGCCAGAGCCTCCACCCCATCCAGCTCGTCCATCTGGTTCTCAGCAAGCCATTTCTCATAAAAATGCCCCTCGGATTCCCTGCCTAGCAGATTTTTATTGGAGCCACACTATCAATCATACCTTGCTGCCTCCACGCTGCACCTTCTCATAGATTTACCTCAAAGTTCAAAAGCACCCGTTTCCATAACCCGTTCAGACTCCCATCATGTCATCTTCAGCTGTAGTATGAGTGGGAATGTTCCTGCTCGGCAAAACAAGAACGCCTCGACTCTGATGAGACCATTTTTAGCGCTGTAGATGTCACAGCGCCATGTCTGGTATCGTATAATGTCCTCTCGTCACCACGTTTTTGCACTGTAATTTCCTCCTTTTGTTGTTATTTCGATTCCCAATAGATCTGGTATGTGAAGGCTGCCAGTTTTAGAGAACTTTTTAGGGCGAATTTGCAACGTTCACAGAATTTCAATTAGGCCTCATTGGTTAAATTAATTCCTCGAGAGCTATATTTATCCTTTTAAGAGCAAAAATCCTAATTTAGTGTCTGAAGCCTTGGTAGAGCGAGAGTCACTTGTAGGGTCTGTCTCCTACCGTCCTCCTTCTGTATCTCAAGTTCAGGGATTGCAATTTTCAGGACGAGAACTGGTCCCCACTTTGTCAAGTCCTACTACTCCAGCTCCCTCACTGCACCTAACTGCCTAAAAAGCGGTTATAATGTCTTTTGTAAGTCTATTCACGAAGAGCGTGACTTCAACCTTCCTTCCATCTTCTGTTCTGCGCCCAGTCACACGAAATTTGCGAATTCGTGTAATTGATTCAAATAAGGTTCTTCTTATGAAATACTTTTTTCTGAGTATCTAACGCCAAACTCCTTCCCGGCCATAGGCCTTACGATTTATACGGAAATTTTCCAAAAACCTCACATTTCGTAGCATCTAGTGTGAGAATTTCGAACAGCCACCCTTAATAACTGGAGTATTAAATGCGTCATTCAGTAGTTACACTTAATTTTGCGGACTAAGACCAGTGAGGTGGGCAAGGCCAGGCACCCGCATGTGTCTAGACTGGTTAAAACGGCGAGAATCAACTTGATTTTCACCAGTTTGGACATGTGCGGCGTTCTGACCCCGCCCAGTTCGCTGATCTTAGTCCGCGAAAAACAGCGTATCTTTTACAGACCTGCAGATAAGCTGATCGTGGTGAGACCTATTTTTATTGCAGATTTACTCAATCTGCCAGCAGAATTTCACCTTAGAAAAGCCTCTTGTGAAAAAAAAATTCGTTTAGTATAGTTGAACTTGAGCACTAGCAAATAGATCCTTGCAGAAGATTTACCTGGAGCAGAAATGAGATTACTAAGACAACAGGAACATGACCAATGCGCTATGAACTGAACCATAAAACAATAGTACGCTGCTTCATATCCGTCCTCTCTGCTGCGAAATCCGTGATATCCTGGAAAAAACGAGCGAATGTTCGCCTTAGGGCAATAGCAGCTACAGTACAGCTCGCTCGGAACAATGCACTTTCTAGAACAGCACTTCTAGATGTTGATGGAACTGTTCCAAAACATGTAAGCGTGATTCCCACTGCTTGTACGAATTTGCTAGGCATTACTGTAATGTTGTATTGGAGCAGCACCTGTTACAATAAATTCTGATCACCCGAGCAAAATTATTCTGCAAAAAAAAATTTTTTACCAAACTGTGTGACAAAAAGGCCTGTAGGTGAATGTCTAATGTGAATATGCAGGTGAATTTTTACACTGTTTCCCACATCTTTCGGCAGTTTTCTCGATTTCTGAGGCTTTGCACGAACAGAAAAATCAAGTGCGAAGGAGCATATTATAGAGGATTTTTTTCTATCCACTTCAGTTCTAGGGTTCTTTTTTTTTTTGCTCTATCTTGTGAAAAGTATTCGCTCTCAACGGTCTCCGGACGTTTAAAAAGCTTGTTAGGGACAGTGTAAACCAAGGCTTTTAATTAGCGCTGTTTTTTTTATGAAAAAATCATTTATATAAGGTTTGTTAACCAAAACCTTCCTAGGTGCATCTACAACAGCCGTCTGGGTGTCATTCACCCCGCAGTCGGCAGAACATGCAACATTTAGGCATTATTGAAGAAAACGGGATTATTTACTCATTCATTCTTAGGCTTCTGCTGGTAAACGACACTATTTGACTTGATTTTGTCTAATTAAGCGTGATATTCGCAAACTACGAAATCGCTTATGAAAATAAATACGGTGCTATTTACCGATAAAAGCTTGGAGTTGGATGGGTAATGATCCCGCAGTTCTAGCTGTTTATATAGCACTTTATTTACTTCATGTGGCTTGTGCTGACTTACAAGTCTTAATAAATGAATACATGCAGAGATAATTTGGGGACCAGTTCTCGCTTTATGGAGCCAAAATCTTCCCACTGTGCCTAGATTTTTTGTCTATTCTCTCTTTCCGTGAAAAAAAATAGCGGTATATGAATTTTTCCAAGCTTTTCGTGGATTTGCGTGACTTTGCTCTCTTTCATAAGCATGACTAACTTGATGCTGAAGAACGAATACTCTGCTATCTGCAGAAATCTTCCTATCCCACTTATTTCTTGATTTTGATGGATCACTTTTCACGCTCTCCTCCTGAACTATTGGCCAATCAACAGCTGCTGGAATATGAAAACAAAGTGATCACTCACTTTTTAATGAAAACTCCACCTCAACGCGTAGATCGTTTGTCAGAGAATTGGGCTATTTCTATCATCACGTGGGAGCTATTTCTTATCTCTCTCACTAGCTTTTCGCATCTCTGAGGTAGTGTTTTGCAAGATTTTCCTGGAGATCTTCTGAATCCGCAGCGTTTATATTTTTGTGGACATATATGTGGTACTCTTAAAAACCCATAACTGTTCAAGATATCCTGCTTTTCGCGAAATTTCCCATTTTTTCCTTTTCTCTTTATGATTTTCTACTTTTTTGACGTCAAAGGTTCAAAAACAGATTTCATCGCGCATCCACTCCATATGTTTCTCATTCGCTGTTGACTGCTGAAATTCCATCGAAATTTCAACCACTCTAAGGTACCGTAATTCGTTTTCAAAGTTCCCGCCGTCCTACGTAAAACCTAGTGCGAATATCCGATGCTCTGGAGCAATTAACATTGTAAACGAGTTTTCAGATGACATCAAACGTCTCGCCACATTTTCTGACGGAACGTAAGATGATGCTAGCCGTAAATGGCATCGAACGGCTGTTTATTGGTACAGTGGTCCCGATTTTGATTATATTTGGAATCAGTGGAAATATTCTCAATTTGACGGTGCTACTGACTCCGGCTATGAGGACGAGGTGAGGGAATTTTTGCAGAAACGCTTGTTTCAAAGGAGCAGAGGGGATAAAACAGTGGCAGGACCTATTTTGGTGATGTGGCCTCTTTGTGTCGCATCGTTACAACTTGCTTCATTTCCATGAATAATTTATAAAAACTCTCTTTTACGAATTCTGATAGGCTCGAGACAGTTACGACCACAAAACGGTGTCAGTTATCTGCTCTAATTTGTTAACAAAAGGCACAACTAGATAGCTAATCGTCTGGTGATGGCAAAAAAATTGAAAATATTTTTTCTTTCTTTTAAGCGAGATATCAGAAGGCGACGGAAAAAAACGCGGCAGCACCGAAATCGCGTCATTTTT
>KN549244.1:313416-323492 GCA_000797555.1 Oesophagostomum dentatum | reverse complement strand
CAGAAACGCTTTACTATGAGAAATGAATTTTGACTTTGACTTTTGAATAGTATACGCGATTACCACGATCACCCTCTCAGGGTTCGATAAAGTATACACATGAGCTGTCATCACTGTGTTAAATTTTAGATGTTCTACCAAATTGAGTATTGCCACCGTGTGCTATAGTATGAGAATTTTCTATGAGCGTAAGACACCACTTCTACAAATTTATTACATCCTGAATGTCGGAACTGCATAGTACCGGTAAGAAATACAACAATTATACCGCAGATGATCTCAAGCACTCATTAATCATTAGCTAAAACTTCTTGAATGCTAGTAGCAGATGCAGTATCGAACACATCACCAGCCCTATGATTTATGTTCAAGTGATATTAGCATAAGAATTTTTAACCTTTAGTGAAACGTTAATAATTTATTATCACTGATGTTACCACAGTAATATACAGAGGTTTAAAAAAACAATTTAGTATAAAAAAGAAAACATAAATGGAACTTGAAATACAAATAAAATCTAAAACTCAACCAAGCTTTTAGAAAGGCCAAAAAACGAAAAAGAGCTGAATTTTGCACTAAAAGCTAATCAGCTTAAAGGTGAACTGTTCTGAACTTTCAAATACATTTGAAGAAAAACGTGTTTGGTGATATTCATAGAAATCTCGGTTTGAAATCCAAACCAATTTCGAGTGCTAATGGGTTCGTGAAGCTCAGAGCTAGCCGGGCGCTGTTTGGAACCCTTACAATTGCTAAAAACAGCTCCTGTAAACCATAAGTTTCCGCTTCTATCTCACTGTTCAGGGAGTTTTCCAAGATTGCCGCACTCTACACCCGCTGTTCGATTTTCGAACCTTCCCCGTTTTTTTTGTTTTTCTGCATTTTTAATGTTCACTAACGTGTCAGGACGAAATTGATCGTAAGCTAATGAAGGAATCGCTCTCATGCGTCTCTCGAGTGTTTCGGCATCATTCCGATTGATATAAACACCTCATGGAAAAGAAATGAGCGAGTTAATGGTGGCACCCACGGAAAAAACGAGTTCTGACATTTTCATATTTTTACAAGGCCTTCCACAAGGTTCGTCCACGGCCAGAATAAGCGAGAACAAAAATTACAATCCCAAAAATCAGCAGAAATTACATTTCCCCCGTTTTGCAATGTTTAAGTCAGTAAAATTCATTTCACATAGAACACTTAATGTTAGAGGACTATTGATATTGCATAAAAGGTTCGGTGGATAACTTGTCACAAGAAAGAAAAAAGTACTGGTTAATATATGTCCCAGCCAAACTCAAGGGATTAGGGCAATTCATACTCAGACTTGCGCTCGTCGTCGCAAGCGCATCTACGGTGACTTTCACTGACTCTAAGCTCGCATGCACCGGTCTGAGGACCTCTGCACCGGCTTCTCTTCAACGCAAAGTCGATTGATAGGGCAGAGGTGGAATGCAGAGGTCCGTAGGCTCAGATGGCGTGCGTGGGCTCGGAGCCCGCGACAAGCACTGTATGTGGTTAAGGATTAGATGACCATAAATGCAGACGCAGGCGCGTCTGAGTGGGCGTTCACAAAAAACGGCGGCTAAGAATAGATACTGTAACGTAAACGTGAAAAAAACGACATTTGGCGGTATGTGATGCAATATCAGGGCGCAGCATTGCTAGTTACGCAAGTTCAAACGAGTTCGTGTGCGTTGGAATGGGGCTCTCGTATTGGAGGTCACCACCCAAAATTTTATTGAATATTTTAAGAAACAGAGGAGGTGATTTGCGGAGCTGTAGTATGTGTAGGACACAGAAGTACCTCAAGATGAACCTTGCAAAGTAGTATCCTTCGTTTTAGTTTCTCCGCCTTCATTTTTGAAAAAGACGCTTCTAGCTGGGCACGCGATTGGAAAATTTTCGGGTTTTATCCAACAGAATGCTTCTTTTTCTAAAACGAAGACGCAAAAACTAAAATGAATGCTGCATTTTCTGTGGTCTAAACTAGAAGAAAAAGTGCATCTACATCAGAAATCGTGAGGATAAATATTCAACGTAGAAGGAGAAAAAAGTGTTTTTGTATTGGAGCGCGATAACTACTGTAGAGCGTCAACTAAGTTAACAGACTGCGCTGAAAGTTTACGCCATGTTCTCTTTCGTTCTAGTGCATCCTCTTCTCTCTAAAACGTCCTTGCAGTATGAGAAATACTAGTAGAAAAAATTTGGCCACCTCACGGACCAAACTACTAAGTTTCCCACTTTTCCATGAAAGCTACTAAGTTTTGTGGAGAGTGCTCAAAAGGCGCCCAAGTAGGCGGGGCGAAGGGAACTAGAGACCCTTCCCCGAGCAGGCTCCTGGTGAGAGACGCAGAATTCTAGCCAGGACCCCCACCCCCTACCTCGGCGCCTCTTGAGGTGGAGCCAAGTTTTGTTAGATCTTTTTCCAACACTAGCTGAGCCCTGTGCAATGATTAGGCAACCAAAAACGGTCGATAGCGAAACATGAACAAATTGAAATTTGTACTGGAACATTTAGTCGTAACACAGCCTACTAGCTCATTAACTGCGGAATAGTCATACATCCAGTTCACAGTGGCAAAAAAGCCGAAGAAAGTTCATAAATCTTTTAAAAACATTGGATAGAGTACACATTATCTCTTTACTTGTCAAAAATCCGAGTATGCCAAGCGCTACTCTATTACTAAAATGCGCAATTTTCACCTGCGCATTTCGCGTCTGGCTCCCAATTGTTCGGGTTTGGAGAAGTGGCTTTATGAACATTGCCGAAGCGTCCCAATTCCAAACCCATTCTCATTGTGGTCGATTGGAGCAGAAAAGCCGTTTGAAGTAACATTTGGACTCATTTTTTATGAATACGGGCCCAGATTTCGAAATACTTGGTCGTATTATGTGATAGCTGATTCGGTTCACCTGTAAATACACCGAGTCCATTTTGCACGAAATGATATATATTACAATCAGAACAAGAGAAGAAAATTATACTGTACCAGTTCAAAAGATACGATACCAGCAAAAGAGGACTGATACGTGAAGGTGCTAACTGAAGTTGCTTACTTACCATTAGAATAGGTTAAATGGACCACGAAAAATACTATTATGTACCGTGCAGAGCTGTGTTTGCGTTCCCATCAGTGGCACGGTTCACCTCCGAGTGGTTTTAGCTGCTTTAAGTAGATGCCCCTCCATGTGAAGAGCCTTTCTAAATTAATTTAAGTAACCCTCCTGAGCATCATTTTCCCAGTTACAACTTAACATGTGATTAAAAACAATTCTCCCTAATATTCAAACAGTGTGATGCCAAAATATAAACACCTATACTTCAGCCTCCCTCCTCTCGTGCTGAACTCTAAAGGCTGCAGCTAGAGGTCTTTCGACGAATTCAAGCAGGGGTGTTCGTTGGGGTACGGGACTGTGAGTTACGTGCGTTGATTGCTCGCTAAAGTCTGTATCGACGCAGGCTCCGATCAATACGCATGTGACATACAGTCGCATGCGTCGACGATCACATCCGCTTGAGCTCATCGAATGACCTCCAGCTGCAGCTTGAAGGCAACATCGACGCTCGGAACGCTTCCTGAGTCCTCAATGGATTCTTAAAGATGGGCTCAGAAAATGGGTATATTTTGAATTTCTCATGTCAAAAGTCATTTTCCTAACCTAGAAAATCGCTCTAGAAGACTCGTCCATGATTTTGCCGAGGAGTTTTCCATTTCGTCGCTCGCCTTATAGGGAACTCGCCTACCATACCAAAATGCGAAGGCATGAAAGACTCATACAACTCCGCTCACGCTGAGTGGTTATAGTGCTTTAATCAGTGTGCAAAACACACTGACAAGATAGGTAGTCCCACATCCTTTCACGATAAGATAAGTCGTCCCACACAATCGGTCCACCAGGTCCATCGACGCTTCGGCCAGCGACCCCCTTTCAGACGAAGCAGGATTGCTAAAGAGACCGCGAAATCCATGGAATCTCAGCCTTATCCAACGATTGGCGCTGGAGCACAATTTCCTGCAAACAAATAGGCAAAGCAGGGTTGCGAAAAATGATTAAGTTTTCTATTTAGCAAATGAGTTGAACAACTTCCACACTAGTCGAAAGAGGAGGACTTCTTCTACTCAGTCCTGCAGTAAAGTTGGGTAAAACTTTCAAACAGTGGGTCTGTGAAACCCAGAAAATAGGCTGAATTCGATCCAGAGTAAAATAAGACTCGTGAAAACATTATCAGCTCCTTCAGTGGAAGAATTTTAAGCAATTTTCATATATCATGAGAAAGTTCATTGAATGCTCTCTCTCGAACCATGTGTACCATTGCTCGGATTAGTTTCGTTTTTTTACAATTGCTACAGTGCGACGCAGCGCAATCATAGGCGGAATGCTCTCCAACTTTACGCCGTGGACCTTCACTTTTCCAAGGTTCAAGAAGAGGACCTTCACTTTGGACCTCTCTCTACCTCACTCAGTTTTCAGGTTATTTGAAGACCAGTCAGAGTACTTTTTTCCAAATGCGAGGAACTTCTGCAATAGAGGAATGCTCTATCGAAGGTTTTGTTTGGTTTTGCAAGATCTCTTCTGAAAGTGCTGGCAAATTTCGTCTAATTCGAGCGATTTCTGAGCTTTAATTGATAATATCAGGCTTCAGTGAAGAGCATTCTCAAACGCGAAATTCTTCTCTGACTCCCCTCATCGTGAAGAATCGAATGGTATACAATATGTCCATGTTCATCAGCTGAGAGCTGAGATCTCGCAGCAGGGCGTAATTATGACGGGCCCACGCCCGATTTTACGCGTCCTTTAAACAAGACGGGCGTAAGCCAATTATGATTATGCCCAGCTGCGAGACAGCTGACGAAACATGGTCATGTTATATGTCATTCGATTTCTCACAGTGAGAGGAGTCCGCAGAGGAATCTGAGATTGCTTTTCATTGAAACCTGATATTTACCGTTAAAGCTTAAAAACTGCTCAATTTTGACGCAATTTGCCAGTACTTCCAGAAGAGTTCCTGCAGAACCATACATACCGTTGGGTAGGGCTAACCTTGTTCTACTGCAGGAGTACCTCGCATTTCGAAAAAGTTTCCTACATAAGTCAACGATTAGACTTCAATCCAAATCTCTCCCCCCCCCCATTGACGCCTGTCTTTCTGCTGCCAGACCACCTTCACTTTTATCCATGCCCGTCAAAACTGGACCCTCACTTTTGGAATCCTTACGCCCGTGTATCCCACCTATGAGCGCAGTTTGCGGTGCTACCCTAGTCAAAAATTGCAGTAGAGTCGCATCGTAATAACTTTACGGCAAAGGGCCTGTGAAGGTTTACTTCTAATTCGCACCGAGGTGCGAATTAGAATTAGGTCTCAAGATTGTCCAGGCATTGAGAGTTTGACGAAATGTCTCAATTACAGAGTTCTATAAATGGTTGTTTAAACCCTACTTTCAGGAAAAATGGGAAACCGATAAAATTCGCTGCTATGCATTTCTTGTAATGCATGGATTTCCTTGCTGCTTTGCGCAATGTGATAGGTCAAGCCTTCATCTCCACAAAATACATACATCTGCACTTTTTATGGAAACGAAAAGGTTAGTCATGTTTGCATTACATAAACCGTGCTTTTCGGTTTCGCTGTTAAACTGCTGAGGCATAGGTGAGGACATGTGTGCTATTTTTCCACTACTTTCCGAGTCGTAAGGCGAAAGAGGAAGCCCTCCTTTGGAAGAGCAAATACTAGTTACATAACTTTTTTTGAGATTTTTAAAAAAAAATTAACGCGAAAATAAAATATGAGGTCATTGAAAAATCACTGAAAACTATGGGTTTTGCAGAAACTTAGCCTAGAGGGGTAGTTTGGCATGCTGAACTCGAGATTTGCCTTATTTTATATGGTAGCTCCGTAAGCGTTTAGTTTGTCAAATGGTCAAGGCTCATGGATTCACCTCAAAATTAGCACAGCGGAGGTTTTTGAGGCGCTTTTCTCCATTAGGTTTTCTTCATATACGTCAACCCCTCCGGCCAACCCCCCCCCCCTTCCCCTGGGGTCTCCCCCCAAGACGGCCCCAGCTGCGACTGTCGCACCATACGCTTGATTATGGTTACAACTATAGGTTAACTGCAGGTTTCCTATAGGTTAGATCCTGGTATGTCATCCAAGTTAGTGTAGTGTTGTTCATTCCTGAACATACAACATATACTGAAACTGTAACAATACAGAGAAAACTAGCATGGCCCCTGCGCAAGGATGACACGCAAATTCGTGAAGCGTTCCAAAATTTTTTGGCACGCGTACACGCGCTTTGAGCGGTAGCGTCCGTTTGCTCTGCGGGACTTCGACTGTTTCCAGCTTCCTTTCCTGCTAGTTACTGCCAGCTTCAGCCTGCTGTCTTTATTTCTACTACTATAAAGTGCAGTACTGGTCAGTGCCTACTCTATTCTGAGCGGAGCTAAGCAATCATCGTCATCGTCACCGTTTTCTCACCTAAGACGGCAATTTTGTTCTGTTCATTGGACTTTGGAACCGACGTTCATCCCTAGTGGGGGGAGGGGCTGATTCTTTGTGGATTCCGATCAATCGCCACCATCAAAGTTTTGCTGTCGGTTATGTCGAGTGCAACGTTTTCGCCTTCTCGTTCGACATCACTTCCAGCCAAGCGTGGTCGTGTGGAGTCAATTTCACCACAGCCTTGGAAAACCGCGCTGGATCGCCTCCAACTACTTTCGAATGATAAGAACTTCACGCCGTTTATGAGGCTTGTAATCGAGATTTTGCTAGATACTAAGAAAGAGATGTCTGAGATTACTAAAGTTAATCGTGAGATTCTTGAGGATGATAGGAAGCTTAGAGAGGAGAATTTGGCTCTCACGAAAAAAATCGAATCGCTTCTCAACCCCACTGTTACTGTAGATGGTACTATTTCTACTCAGTGTATTAACGATGTTGCATCTAATGGTACCGCTGTAGATCCTGATCTTCCCAGGTCGTTGGTGTTGTGTGGCATTCCCGAAAATTCTTCTACTAGTTCTCTTGAGCGTGCTCAACACGATGTAAACTGTGTTAATGAGATTTTAAACTTTTTGAATGCTCAATGTATTCCTTCTGCACTGTAGCAAATGGGAAAGGCCCAAGAGCACAAATACCGGTTGCCCAAGGTAACTCTGCCAGCAAGTAGATTCCAGAAGGAAGCTGCCATTCCCCTCATCTACGATTCTTCCGTAATTCTGGGGTGTACCTTTGCCCCTCTCTCTCCAAAGGGGTTCGTGATCGTCTACATGAGGAACGAGGACACGAGGATAGGTCAACAGTTATTGATAGTTCTCGTTCTGTTGTATCAATTTCTCAGCTTAATAGTGCTACTCAGGAGAAGCACTAAAATCTTCTCGGTTATTCGCGGGTTCTATTAGATGTCTTTTATCAAATATTCGTTCTCTTGACAGAAATGTGGATCCGTTCGAAATGTTGCTGAAAAAAAGTGCTTCGATCTGATTTTTCTCACTGAAAGTTGGCTTGGTCCTAATATAGGTATCTCCACCATACTTGTTAATGTTCAAAAAAAGCTTGAAATTTTGCGATGCGACAAGGCTGATAAAAGAGGTGGGGCCTTGTTATTTTGTGTAGGCAGCCTTTGCTTATTTCAACCGTATTTCAAGAATCTGTTAAGAACTTTTTATGAGATTCTTATTGTGGACATCACTTTTAGTTCAACTGTTTCTAGGTTTCTTTGTATTTATCTTGCACCCAACTATCCTGCTACCTCCTCCAAGCAACTTTTTAAAGTCATTAATGATTACAGCTCTCAAAGTTCCTACACGGTGGTTCTGGGAGATCTTAGTTTCAACGATATCTCGTGGCTCAACCTACTGTACTCCACGCGTACTTCCTATGAGTTTTTGGAGTTGATTAAAACTCACTGCTTTGAACAGTTCGTGCATTTTCCAACCAGGGGCGAATCCATACTTGGCCTAATTTTGTGCAATTCACCCGGCTTTGTCCAACGTAGTGTTCTTGCTCCTCCAGTTGGAAATAGTGATCATTCAAGTGTACAATTTTGCTTGAACCTACGTCGTACTGTTTCTCACTCTATCTGGAGGAGAGATTTCTCTGCTGCTGATTATTCTGCCGTGGTGCGATATCTTTGCCATATTGATTAGGTTGGTTGTTTTAATATTGTTTCGTCAGTCAGCGACATGTATGAGATTTTTGTAACCGCTTTACATCATGTTATTAGAAAATTCGCAAAAGTTCTGTTACAAACAGCCGCGTCTTCCACCCCGTATCCTTCGGTTGAGCAAACTGCGAGAACTACGTTGGGCGAAAGCCAAACTAGATAACACATAGGCAGGGTGGGACTCATTTAAACGTTGCAATGCTAAGTTCCAAAAACTGTTATTTAAGTACTATTCATATGTTGAGAAAAAATTGTGGAAACTGGAAGTGCTTCAAAATTTTATTCATATTCAAGTACTCGTCTGTCCAAACGTAGAAAAGTTAATAGTTTTCTAATTAAAGATGATGTATATGTTTTTTTTGGACAAAGATAAGAGCGAACTTCTTGCTAGTGAATTTCAAAAAGCCTATATTAAATCTGAGTCATTATGCTTCTACTCAGACGTTCCATCCGTTTATCCTGAAATGTTACCAACAAGAGGAAATTGTCGAAATTCTCTCTGGTTGGACAAGATCATCAGCAATTACATCCGATAGCATCCCGCAGGAATTCATCAGAAGCAAAATATAACATCTTATTTTGCTAGAACCTTTGAAAAAAATTTTAAGGAAGCGAATTGTTGAGCACTTAGAGATCAACGCTATCATTCCTTGCAATCAACATGGTTTCTGCAGAGGTCGTTCTGTGAAAACAGCACTTTTAGTTGCACTGAATGATTGGATTATAGCCCTAGAGTCAAGAAAAAAATTCCTGTCGTTTACTTTGATCAAAGGCTTTCGACAAAGTTCCTATCATCAAGCTACTCATGAAATTATATGAAGCTAGTGTTCATAGTCGGATAGTTTCGCTGCTAGGTGATTTTCTTCCAAATCGCACCTACCAAGTCCGTCTTGGAACTGAATATTCCTCCGTCTTTCCCACTAGCAGCGGAGTCCCACAGTGGAGTTCTCTCACCTTTGCTGTTTCTCGTTTATACCTACCGTCTTTCAACCGAGTTGTCTCATTTTGATGTAAAATGTCTTATGTATGCTGATGACGTCAAAATTTATAAAATCATCAATGGACCTGAGGATATCGAACATCTTCAAAGAGCCATAGACTACATTAGAGAATGGTCTGAGTTATGGAAGCTGCCGTTGTCCTATGAAAAAACTTGTGTTCTTCCTATAAGCAAACGATTTATGCTCCTAACTATTCTCTTGCTAGTTATAAGTTGAAAGTAGTCTCTGAGGTTCGAGATTTGGGCTTTCTTTTAAACAGTTCTCTAAATTTCAGCGCGCATATCGATTCTATTGCTTCTAAAGCCCACCGTCAGTTATATAAGATTTTCAAAGCTTTGAGAACCTCTAATCCTAAAGTCTTGATCAGAGCATATAGGACCTACGTGCGTCCTCTTGTTGAATCTGGAACCACTGTTTTAGTCCTTTCACTGTCAAAGATATTGGTAATCTTGAAGGCGTACAAAATAATTCTACCCGTAGATTAGTTATGCGGTGTACTGGACTTGATTATCGATCCATTCTCGATGGGGTTGAGAGGATGAGGCAGCTTCGGCTTCCTAGCTTACATTGCAGAAGACATAGGAATGACTTAATAATGGCCTTCAAAATTCTTAAGTATATCATTGATGTTGAACCCACTGACTTCTTTACTCTTGTTACATCCAGACCACGAGGAGGTATATCAAGCTCAAACGTTCAGTGAGAAAATTTCAGATTAGGTCCAAATTTTTCTCTCAGCGTGTACTAGTACCTTCCAACAAATTCTTGAGCAAAAACTCACTGGAGATTACTCTTCCGCGTTTTCGAATCTCTGCGTCCAAAATTGCTTCTGTAGTGGATTCCAGATAGTACTACTGTTTTCCATCGCACCTGTTGTTTTGTTCTGTTTTTCTTACGTTTCTTTTCTTTCGTT
>KN549244.1:192407-204243 GCA_000797555.1 Oesophagostomum dentatum | reverse complement strand
TTTTTGACGAACCAATAGGTGTTTTTCACGGGCTGCTTCCATGTTAACCGAGGACTTGGACTTAAAACACGTTTAGCTATTGATGAATTCTGTCCCCGACTAGTCAATTCCGGTGGGGTAAACTTATTGTTAGTCGAGCTTGAACTCTTATGAAGATAAAAGTGGACAATTTCGAACCGTAAAAGTTAGATAAGGTAACTGTATGCGACCGAATTCTGAAAGTACGGTTTATTTTGAATTCAGAATGTACATTTAAACCCCTTTCGAAAACACTTAAACTGGATACGGAAAGATACATGCCGGCCACTCTTTGTTCTTCGTGAAGTGAATGCTTTCCTTGCCCACGTCTTTTTGGGGCCAGAGCGGCGCTGTTCAAGGGCATGCAGAGAGTTGCAAAAAATTCTGCTGCGTGTATTTTAAAGAATAGAAGGTCGTGGTTCAATAGTACACGAAAACGGCGCTGATGATGGTCAAACGCGGGTAATTTCAGACTATCCTCATAATTCAGTCAGGATTTCACAGTACCCTATTACTGCTTTATGGTCCGCTGCTCAACACAGTCCACCGTAAAAATTTTGATCGTATACAGCACTCATGGCGAAATTGTGGCTTCGAATTTGCTCACTTTTACCTCCAAAACAGTGCTCCACTGCTGAAGTGATGAAACAAGACGCCACTGCACCAGCATAACATGTCGTGAGGATTGGGCAAATATTTGCAGAGTTAAAATGTTTTACGAAAATTGCGAATACTTCTTGGGGCACTGTATTTACACACGCTATTGCAGGCTAAGAGTGAATCATTAAGTATACCGATTTTACTTCGAAGGAAGATGTGAAGGAGTCGATCGATCATAGTGATCGCCAGCGAATCTTGCAAGACTTCGGCGTCAAAATAATTTGCAAATGTGGAAGTTTTCAGCAATTTGAGAGAATAAAATGGGGTTTTCTAAACATATGCGCATAAATACAAGTCTCTGCCTAAGGTAATCTGAAACTAGGTTTGCGGGTATACTTGCCGTTGCTGACTGTAATAGTTTTTCCCGTGCACCTGCCATCTTTCAAGTAGCCACTCCAAACGTCGCAGTACTGGCCTGATGGAAGCGATGTTTGAAACTTCCTGAAAAAAAAACCGTTACCCTATAACCAGAACAACACTTATCAATTATAATACTCTACCAATGAACTTCATCCCATAAGAATTTTTTACCTTCTCCAGCTTCCACCGTTGCCGTTTATAGCAAAGAATCCTTTACCTCCGCGAGCGAAAGCGAGCTGCTTATATCCAGTGACTATCTTTAAATTTGCTCTGATTCTAAATTCTTGTGTAAGCGTAGAGTTTGCGTACCTCAGAAGCTGATGTTCCAGCGACAGTAGAACGGAATTTGGCCATTTCTCTGAAGTGAACCAGTACTTGGTAGTCCAGTAAAAAATAAAATTATAGCCTCATTACCTAGTGGTCGGCCATCGATGTTCGCATACCCAGCCGGATGAGGGATTACATGTCAAATCTTGGTTGAACGATGGTGATCTTGTCTAAAAGCGCAGACTTCTCGCCAGGGTATTCACTGCAACAAGAAGCGTTCTTAGTACCGCATATCCTCCTCCTGCTCCAGCACTTGGAGGTCCTTGATCATTATTGTTGAAATAATAGCTGCTCATAACCCTTGGATATCCATAGGTCCAAGCCAACATGAACGCTACTGCTCTCTTGTACTGATCACCATGTTTGTAATTTAGCTGTAACACTTTTGCTGCTTTATCAAAAACAAGACTGAACAGCTAGAAATAGTACAACAATAAGAACATGCGACATCAGTCATGGTCTCTCATGCTTCCATAGAAGTAGCAACCGAACTTATAAGCAGCAGCAGTAACCATGCATAGGAAGAAATAATCGATGTGCAGCGGACAGGACCGATGATCTGGAGGTTAGGGCCTACTCAGGCAATAAATCGGGAGACCCGAGGGCAATTTTAAGAATGTGAATAGTGACAAAGAATTATTTGCAAAATGAAAGACATGCGATAGCGTTTTATGGCCGGATGGATAAGGCAGCGGACTTTGCAGCAGACAATATTATGTCATGTGAGTTCAGATCTGTTGAGTTGCAGTAGGGTTCTAGCTGTATAGAATATTGGTTCAGCGTTCAGAACCACTGCGCGTAGAGCTGGTACTACTTTCTTTCGGCAATTTGTGCGTAATTTATTGGCAATTTTATCGTAATTTATTTATTAGTTGTTGGAAAAAACGTGAAAAACATTAGAAATACCAGAAGTTTTCAGTAATAGTGATTGGTATTGTATTAAACCCAGCACAAAAATTGCTAAGCAACTTCAGTTTTAACCACCCATTGCTTTTTGCTCATTTTCACTTCGCAGCAGCAAAAACGACGGTCGGCAGGAGGCTCGTAAGAATGAAATAAACAATAAATAAAACAGCATGGAATCCGAAGCGCATTGTATCTATACACATAGATTCCGACTTTCTGCACATCGTTGTTCGACCTCTCCTTGTCTATGCCGAACCCATCATATATTGTACACCTTGTCATCGCTGAAAGCTATGTTCTACACAGATAATGGCTACGATGCTACGGAACTGCGTACACACACTCGTGGTTGCAAAGTTACAGATTGTTCCGAGTCATCTCGCAGTAAAGATTCCTACTCGAAGACCTTCCTGACGGGAAATACGTGATAAGAAGGATGCAGAGAAGAGCTCACCGCCCCTAGCCAAAAGGTACTCTGGAGAAATATTTACTAAAAAGTGGGTTTTTCTGTGAGTCTATCTTATCCATACAAATTTTTCGCCCTCGATGTTTCTCATCAAGAATGCCCGTAAGCTCGCAGTCTGTGTGATGAAGAGCAATCACCTCAACTTATGAGTATGTACGCTGTACGCGGTAATTTCCAATTTTGAGAATTTTGTATATCACGAAAGAAGGCAATGTCATGAATACAGCTCTCATAGTAAGACTGCTCAGCTCTGCTTGTGAAGCCGAAAAACGGCTTTTTATGCGGCAAAAACACGCTAACTGCGCTACGGGAGCCTTTGTTTTACTCACTATTAGGCAAAATTGAGAAGTACTATTATTATATATCTATTCAAGAAGATTTGCTCCTTCATTCTGTACCGAAATTGAGGACTTTACCCTAGGGCTTTACTAAAACGTTCGTTTTATGTACAAAAACAGGAGGCTCAGAGAAGAACTAAACTAAGTTATGTGTCTTCGATTTTGGTATGGATTGAAGGAGAAACGCATACTTAGTACAGATGCAGTGTTGATATAGCTCATTGTCAATCTTCCCTGGGAGCGCTGTAAAAACAAGGGATCCCCCTAGTGCATTTTGTGTGCTTCTACCACATAAATGTCGTCAACGTTTACATGCAGAATTGGACAGTGCTACCATCATAGTCGTACTCAGGGGGTCGTCTTCTATCATTTTGTACCAAAATCTCAAAATCGAAAGTTTGCGCGTACGCTGCCTTTAAGTTTTGCCAAAGGTGAGGTCCACTCTAAAGAATACGATGCTGAGGAGACAAGTCGTGCCCGTACGGATGAAAGTATGACGGATGTTGGTGCTTAGCTCAGCCTCACTTAGGTGCTGCTGCATGTTTAAGCGGCAGCATCGCGAAACGAACTATGTGCAGAGCTTATTATTACGTCTAAGCTATTCTACGCATTGCCTTTAAACCCAGTTCCTGAGCAAAAATACGTGCGGTAAAACGGTAAAATAGGTCCAGGAACACTGCCGTTCGG
Source organism: Oesophagostomum dentatum (assembly GCA_000797555.1). NCBI lineage: Eukaryota > Metazoa > Nematoda > Chromadorea > Rhabditida > Strongylidae > Oesophagostomum > Oesophagostomum dentatum. Next base: position 200,481 of record KN549244.1, on the reverse strand, counting down.
CTGTCACTGAAAGTGCACTGACGATGTAATTCTAGCTTCGCTGCTTCCCAAACCTTAGAATAGTGCCGCGTCTTATATTTGAGCCTAAAAAAGTCACAAGAAGGGACCACTTAGTCATATGTGCGTTTTTCAGTTCTGGCAACCACAAGAATTTTAGATAACCGATGGTAACCAAGAACAGCAAAGTTGCTGCTCCACAACTATAGCGGAAACGTGTTGGCTAATCAAATCTTCAGCATCTAACTTTCCATGCCCTTCACTCTTCTTATATCTCGTTTAGGAATGTAGGGGTAGAACGGTCGAGGTATCCGTTTGCAAGTCATTTTATATGTTCAAAAACCTTATGGAAAAAAGTTCTGACTGGGTAAAAAGCTGTATTTTTAATAAATTTCACGCGAAGCGGATAAAAAATGAAAATTAGTTTGAACTTACAACATCTCCCCCTCTCTGGTTATCGTGGTTGTCAATAAAGTTTAGCACGTCATTGTCTGCGTGGTTGCCATACCCATATCCTTGCTGGAGATATCTCAGATTGCTAAATTGATGCTCATTTCCATCATCGAGGAGCCTGTTTATTAAATCCTACTTTGGTTCTCTCAGAAAGGCTGATATCGTAAGAATGCCAGAGCAACGTCCACGTCTTTATTCACGGTAGCACCGCTGCTCTTGCGTTGAGTAAAGTCGAATCAGAGAATCCAAAACTGAAGCAGGCCAAAGCCATCTTAGGCTCTATCCAATGACCGCTTCACGTTAAGGATTAACGAAGGACCTAACTATTTGCAGCAAAACCTGTTTCAGAGTCATGGCAGTTATTTTGGCTGCGGTTTAAGTCTGGCTTTTATAAGAAGCGTCCAGCATCTTTCTTTAATTGTAATAAGCACAGCACCTTCTCACGTAGTATACATGTCCTCTCGAAGTTCGTATAAACACAAAGGATGTTCTAAACATTTTAATAGTAATTTACTCAACTGGACACCCACCTTTCCTATTTCAAACATTCTTAAGAATTCTCCAATCTTCATCCATTGCTCGATATGAAATGAGCCAAGCTTCTCAGAGTATTAATGAAGATCTTCTGTCGTAGCAGCGAATGTCAAATTTGGTTGCGGTCATCAATGTGTTAATAAGAGTTTGCAGTCCTTTTATCGTCCATTCATCTAATAATGGAAAGTGGACGCATGCCAGGTTTTCAGAAGGGTCATACATGAGTGGTATAGGTTCGGCGGGAAAATTTGGATGCGATTTTGAAAATTGTGCGTCTGTCATGACTCATGCTTTCTGCTTCACTCTGAACCTGGCAAATAGCCAAAACGTAAAATGAAAACGTTGCTCCTGCAGTGAACACTGGCTATTGCCAATCATTTTCTGAATGGATGATACCTTTGAAAATGTCTCGTTGTTTCAGGTAGCAGTTTTGCTTTTTTACTGTTTGTGGTACCTGCAGGGTGCGGCAGCAAAGCAACTTTAAACGTTGTTCTACTGCATGAATTCCTTCTACCACATCTCCACTTTCTTCCATTCTACTTTTTTGGTTCTTTTCTCAGCTTTTTCTTCTTTGCTATAGACTTTTTTTAAATAATATGCTTCTCTCTCCTGCTCATTTGTTCCAACAACTCTTCTGTTTGTAGATACATACATGTTTTTCGCTTTGATTTCCTTTTCTTGTTGAGAGGATCAAAGGAGTGATCCTACTGGGCTATTTAAAGTGACGGTGTTGAATTTTTCCTCTCGACTTTCCCATCTATGCCATAGGTGATAGCTTTAAGAGGCGATTTTCCCAGGTTGCCGTATTAGCGACTTGGTGATTGATGTGCTCTACACACCCAAAAGTTCTGCGAAAAGAATTTATGTGAAGATTATTCTTTTACGCCACTCTCCTTCGACAGACATTGATTCAGTCGAGGCGACTTTTTGGAATTACAAGCTATAATTGCGAGCGTACCATGCAAAGGAAGTACAGCATGTTCCGATATCCTTATCATCAAAGTTCGATAACCTTCTTGAGCTATGATGCTGTATTTGAAGTAAAGAAACTTACGCCCAGTCAACACTTCCTCTTGCTGCATTTGAAACAACAGGTCCATAGTTAAAATTGGTATATCTATAAGTAGCGGTAAGCAGAGAGATGGGCAATGAAACGAAAATTATGTGATCACATACCTTCCTATTCCTGTATACTCCGCACATTTAACCGCTTCACCGCCCCTATCAATGACCTCATGCACGACGAACGGACGCTTGTTAGAGCCAAAAAGCTGAAGAAGGTCGGAGTATTTGCGATATAGCATCAAAGCAATGACGCAAATTTGAGTACTTCTTTTAAGATATTTAAAGGCTAGCGAAATGTGGGTGTTTTTTTTGGACTGGAATCCTTTCTAATGCCGATTTTGACTACGAGATTAAAGAGAACCAAAATAAAACAGTGAGGATAGGACAAGCAAAGGTAAGCGTAGATACTCACGTCCTCTCTCAAATTCTTCATTCCTCCTAGTATCGCTCCGAGGTCTCCCGGCCACATATGCTTTGAGGCATCAAACCTGTTTATACGAAATAAACAAACTCCTTAACCCTCATCTCAAAATAATGCATGTTTACTTTGGTTGACAGTCTTTTTCTCAGATGCTTTTCCAAAAATGTTCCGCGCATACAATGGATGCTAGTGTTTATGGAACAAAAATCTCGCTCTGAACTTGATAAGACCGATTATCCTTATATACTGCGGATTTGTTTTAGCATGGAAATGCGATGCTCGCAGAAATACTGAGTGAAGCATAACCTTGTTTCGTGGTTTCTCTGAGAATATGGATTCTGCAGTATGATCCGCATGAATGTTCGTGCACAGAAAAGAGTACTAGGACAAAAATTCTGCTGTTTGCTGCAAATATGTCGATTTATTAAATCGTAAGTTCGAAATATTAAGAGCTCTCCACTTAGATTAGATATCGCATCGCTGCTGAACATGTCCCTGGGAAAGAAACATTTTCTTTATCAAACAGGTAAGGGTACTCGTAAAAGTGAACCTAAACTAGATATAACTTTATAGGAATTTTCAACGGGTTTTCGGAGCAGTTCTTATTCCATGTTTAAAACATTGTCTTGTAGGATATTATTAAACTGAAACTTGACTCTATAAGGAAACTTTTCGATCTGATTGAGACTTAGCTAAATTAATTGACGTTCTGAAAGGCGCGTCTCTACTTTTAGATCCAATAAACGGGAACAGATGCACATATTTCATACATCTCCTTTAAGGATACCATAATCCATTAGTTTATTGTTTCTGTTTCGGCCACATCGAGTATGCTGAATCCAAGCGTTTTGCTTCTCTCAATCGAACATGGTATGTTTGAACAAAGCAACTTTGGGATCTACTCATAGGCTCTCTTCCAGAATTGTTTTTAATGCATGGATATCTTTGTTTTTGCGTAGTTGCGTTTTCAAGAGGTGGTACATATAGACGTTATGAGCATGAAGTTAAAAAAATGGGAATATCTCTGTAACCCCTTTGTTGTTAAATTCACAGTGTGCGGGGAAAACAAGATGGAGATCATAGCGAAGTCGGAGATCATAAACTTTATTAACCGGTTTCAATTTTCATGATATTAAGCAAATATCCAGAGTTCCTACCTGTCCTACTGATACTCACTACCCATTTCTCCTGTTTATAAAGACATACCATTGCTAAAGGACCAATGAGAAATCGTAAGACTAGCATGGTGTAGTGCGAAGTTTGCATTAATTTTCTACGGGCAGAAATTTTCAAGAGCGTTGGCGAACTTTTGACCTAGTACCATATTAACAGGCATAACATGCTTAGCTTGACAATAGAAAAAGGATGCCATAGACCCATACGTGCACAAACATTTGTATTGTCAAAATAAAGATTTAATATAATAGTATCGGCCTTTTAGCCCCTTAACCTTTTTAACGCAATTAGTATAATACTTTACTCGAACAATGCTTCCGCTTCTTTATTAACTATACGACGGCTTTAGCATCAGATGAAGACTTCAACGAAGTGGAGGTGCTGCTGCAGCCCTCATGACAGCTGTTTTATGCTGTTATATGAGAAATACCAAGATCCCACAAATGGAACGTTGCGAGCGCATGTAGTAGTTTTCCGAATAGAAACTTGAGCAATCTGAACTGGTTTGCTTTCTATTAGATAGGCAACTGTTTGCAGTTCCTAATCTCTAATATGCTATTTGAATGCTACTGCTCAAATCGCTACAAGTACTCAAAATGCGTAAGCGCGATTCCTGGGCACACTCTAATTATCTTAAATGGAAGGAACTCACCTGAAACCAGCAACTCCCAGATCAATCAAGTAGTTGAGATATCCGATAATTTTTCCTCTCACATAATCCTTGCTCTGATCCAGGTCAAGCAATCCTACAAGTCTGCAATTCCTCACCTAAACCGTTCACTATATGTCCGCAATGTAGCATGATTAAATAGGATTTACATTTCCAGCATTGTTACCATAGTCGCTTCCCCCAATGTTACCCTTGCATTTATAGTCGTTGAAATCTGATTTCGAGTAGGGTACCTAAGAAATGAAATAAAAAGTCGTCTCAGACTCCTGTGAATTTTTGATAATGCTTACAACAGGAAAGCTCTTTGATCCCTCTGTTCCATCAAAGTATGACCCTCCGCTACTACCTCGACCGTTAACATCTTTTTTCTGTCCGACACCCACCATATGGTTCGACACCACATCGACAATAATTCTGTAAAATCGAAGACGAAATCTTTCCACTAGACACACTCTGAAGAAAACACTTCAATGCATAAATTATGTTTCTAGTTTTTAAACATAGAACGCTGATCTAGTTAAGCATGCGGTTAACCACGACAGTCCGAGATGTTGCCTGCTTGGGTAGGAGTGGAGCATGTTGCACTACTGAGCCTTTGCAAGAGCATCATTCAGGGTGTGCTGGTTCTGACAATCGAGAGCGAGCCTACGTATTTTGATCGCCAAGCGGGAAAACCGAGCGGGGAATAAGTGCTGCGTTGCATGTTGTGTACCATATTGAAACTTCGCAAATCATCCCTAAAAGGATTTAGGAAATCTCTGGAAGTGAACCGAGAAGGAAACTTTCCTACCACGCATGTTTTCATCTGACAATGAGACTATATCTGCATATTCGACACATTTATTTCTTAACCGTCTCGTTTCTTTCTAAATTTTCCAAAGAATTTCATGACATTATGAAATTCTTTGGAAACATTCGAGAGCTGTGGTGACATTGAGACCTTTTCTGTACTACGGTAGTAAGGATCATCTTTATGAGATACCCCAACACTGTAATAAAATTGCATGTGATCTGGTAAAAACTATAAGCCAAAAAAATGTGCTGATGTCGTCATTATTAGCAGTTGCACGAGCACTGTTTCTAAGCTGTTCGTTTTCGCACCACATGCGAGGCTTCACTTAATGTTAGAACCTGCATTACTTACTCTCGACTTCATCTTCAAGCTCAGCGTAACGACGCGTCTCTAAATGTTCGTACATATAACATGTGAAACTTATAATTCCAGTCTCATCTTCTTTGTTCCCTCTCGCACGCTCTACATACTCTCGGTCCGCTCTGGTGTACCTACTCCTCTGCGGTACTTCCCTCTGGGAAGGTCTGACGTTTGAACGACTGTGACGGGCCGATTTTAGCGTGTTCCTAGTGAAACACAGTAAAACTGCATACCTTTCGACTGAACATGTTGGGAGACACATAAAGAACCATGAATTTGAGATAGAGCTTAGAGCTTTTTTCGCTAAACCTCGATAATTTTTCGAAACACCGAAAGGCTGTCTCCAGAAAGGTTAACGACTTGCACTTTAAAAACGATCATTCATGGAATGGGCTAACCATAAAAGGTGGGCAGGTGGGGTTCCGTGTTTGAATGTCGCTGCCGCTGCTCGTGGTGAAACCTGGCACCATTTAGACCAAAACACGGTTTCTACTGAAACTCCCCCCCCCCTTCCCACAGTACCCAGCTATTCTCATCCTCACGCAGTAGAGACGGCAAAAGTGGCGATTATCTAACAAGGGAAGGTTTGGCTTAAAATTGAACTTCGAAGCGAGGCCTATATGGTTTTGTAGAAAATTTGAATCCAATTCAGAATCCGTGCTTCGTTTTTGCTGCGGACCTACCTGAAGCCGGCCGCATCATCCCGAAAGTCTGACGTAGAGTAAAGAAAAAAGGCAGTGGTGGCGTGAAGGACTCCGAGTGGACAACACAGCGCTACCACTACCTGTTACATTACCTGTGTAGGCTACCACACACGTTCTGAATCATCCGCTCTTCGTGCACAACGCAGCGAATATCAATATCGGTTTCAAAGTAGGAGCAAGAACTGGAAAAATCAAAATTCTTATTTTCCATTAGAACTTCATGTAGATGGGTTATTTGGAATGTTGAGTCTAAAAATCACTCTTACTCAACATGTAACCTGTTTAACCAAGGGCAGGAGTGAGATTTACCCAATGGTTCCAAATCTCAGAACAACCTCGAACCCGGCATATTCGGAGTTTTAAAGGTTATCATGCCATGGATGCCACGTTTCTTTATTATGTGTAAGAGTGGCAGAAAATTTCGAATATAACTTTTCCCTACCTAGCTTTATGGTGCAATTTTCCATATAAACGTGGTTTTTGAATTCAACACTATAGATAACTCTTACTGCGAAGTTTTAGCGGAAAGTAAAAATCCCGGTCTTGCTACCCCTACTGTGGAAATGCGTCAATATTCGCTGCGGTTTGTACAGGGGATTTACCTGACAAATGCTCATGTGCCGCCACCGTGACAGACCGTGATGAACCGCTCAACCGATACAGGCGAACTGTGTGCCGTGTGCCCGCTGTGGTGCTGCGACAAACCAAATTTGCTATAAGACCGTATAGGTCTGTTTCGAAGTTCGATTTTAAGGTCAAAACCTTCCCTTGCAAGATATAAGGAATTTCCTCAGCCACCTCTTCGACTACTCGCATTAGTTAAACTCTTCTATTAGTGGTAAGCGCACTTCTTTAAAACTGACACTGAGGAGGTTCCCCAGAGTTGACATTTGCTTCCTGTCTAATATGGTGCCTTTTTATATAGGTTGGCAGTATTTCAATGGTGCTTTGCCCTGAGAATTTGGCATTAAATTAGCTCAGCTTTACTCTTTACTCCTATGGTTTATTTTTTGCACTCGAGATAACTATGTCTGAAATATCATCTAGATTCTAGGATGCATTAATAAAATATATACACTCACTATATTATAGATCACTTATATTATTCCCTGCCATTTGTTTCCTGGAGGCGTTAGCTCAGGTTCCCCACCTCTGAACGCATCGTAAGATTCGACAGCCAAACGTTTGATTACCAATGTTGAACGCGCTCGTACGACGCGCGCGTGGAAAATAGAGACGCGTGTGCGGACGAGCGAAGGATATGTTTTAAAGAGATGGTTGAAGCAATACTTAAACAAAAGGCAGCCTCCGGAAAAAAAGTTCTTGATTTTAAAATAGTTATGTTGCTGTCATCATATATTTCACAAAAGAAGAGAATTCACAATAATTCCTTGCCCTTTTTCAAGAGTAGGCGCTTGATCAGCGTGTGCTGCTAATGAAATCGCCCACTTCCTGACCTACCAGAAAAGGTGTAACACGATATCTTTTCAATAATTCACTTAGTAGTTATTGAAAATCTAAATGTATAAGCGCGATGGAGACAGTTATGTCCATTGTGATTCCAGTGAACACTTTATTTAACCATTTCGTATGAGATCATGGTCGTTACCTCAACAATCTGGCGCCGCATCCAATACAACTGTTTCCAGTAGCTGAAAGTTTCCACTGGTAATATAAATTTTATATGTCCGGCTGTTTATTAACCTCGGCATTTCGTAGTTGTTGAAGGCTGCTAAATGTTAAGCCTTTCCGAGGTGTTAATGGCGCAATGAGCTTACGCGCGTTTCGGCGAGTTCGCCTTCTTCAGAGCTCCACTCCACTAGGAGGGCGTAGCAGCAAAATAAACTCTTGCTTTCCTTGCACGACTTCAACTGATGGGTTCAAGTATTGACGAAAAAAAG
>KN549244.1:161734-171822 GCA_000797555.1 Oesophagostomum dentatum | reverse complement strand
TTTTCACCAATTTTGTTGAAAAGGGCACAAAATTGTTAACGATAACGTTAAACCGTTATTTGTTGCTGCATGCACTTCCAGAAAACACGTTTACATTTTCTCGCTAAGTTTTGTTCTCTACAAGACTATCTGCAATGTCCCTAACCATTAAGACCTTCCTGATTCATATAAAATTTTTTTCAAATCCAAAGATAGCTGTCGACAATGTGTTTCCTTCCTTCTTTTCTAGTGGAGTTTTTACTTTTCCTCTTGTATTTTTCAAGAGATCTCATAGAGTGGTTACGTTAAAGGAAGTGAGATCAAGCAATAATTTTGCAGTCCATTCCAAGTCAGACAATATAGTTAAGGAAATGACTTCACAGGCATACGTACCGCTAGAAACAGTAATAGTTTTTCCCGTGCAAGCTCCATCTTTCAGGTAACCACTCCACACATCACAGTACTGACCAGATGGAAGCGATGTTTGAAACGTTCTAAAGTAGCGATTATCCGCACTATGCATCCTGAGAGTGCTCACTCGTTATATATGCCATCTTTCACCTTCTCCAGCTTCCACCGTTGCCATTTATCGCGAAGAATCCTTTCCCTCCTCGCGCGAAAGCAAGCTGCTTGTATCCGGTAACAATCTTCAAGTTTTGTTTTGTGCTGGGTCCTGATGTAGTTATTAAAAATTCTGTATACCTGAGAAGCTGATGTGCCCGCACAAGCAGAGCGGAATTTCGCCATTTCTCTGAAATGAACAATGCTTCGTTAATAAAAGTTACGGCCAAGAGGAAGTTTTCGCAACGTTACTACCTGGTTGTTGGCCATCGATGTTCACAAACCCAACCTGATGATGGATTGCAGGTCAAATCCTGATTGAACGATGGTGATTTCGTCTGTAAATGGTAAACTATTTTTGGCTGTCGAATTCGATGTCAAATCTTAACATTACCGCATATCCGCCTGCTGCACCAGCACTGGGTGGTCCTTGATCGTTGTCAGTGAAGTAGTAGCTGCTCATAACTCTTGGATAACCATACGTCCAAGCCAACATGAACGCTACTGCCCTTTTGTACTGATCTCCGTTTTTGTAATTCAGCTGTAAAGGCCTTTACAGTACAAAGAGGCTGTTTTATTGCAAGCACTAACGTTGCTAAAAGTGCGTGCATATGAAAAACTATGTGCTGCAAAGAGCAGAGACCATAAGTGGGTTCCTTAATAAGTTCTCTACGTTTACACCCAGTGGAGAATACACTGTGTAGTATCAAAAAATAATTTGTCCTTGTATGTCAGATAGCGGAAATCAGATAGGGTCAACCACTACGAAAAAATTTACGGCTTTAACCCTGTGTTTGCATTTCTCTCGCCCTCATACAAAAGTGGGAAGAAATTGCTTGGAAAATATGTGCCACTGCTCATTGCGGCGTATTTATCGCAAAGTTTTTCTCCCAGTTTTTCACGTTAACTTTTTGAATATGTTCTGCTTTCTAAGCAATGCTTTAAAGCCTAGTCTGCTGTTGCACCTTCTCACTATGAAGAAATTTGTCAAAAACAGATCTGCAACTGACATAAAGGATCTGATAGAATATCTTCGAAATTTCCCTTCGAAGAAAAAAAATCTCGAGTGCATAAGGAGACACTGCAGTAAAACAAAAACAGAACAAAAAGAAATTAAGGATGGTTGGGTGGCCGGAAATTTCAGCAGAGCTCTCTGCACCTATTTTTATAGCGTTCTTGAAACACTACTTCGTTCACCATATATTCGTTTGAAGCGTGTTGAAGCTTACCGTATGTATAGACTATCGACAGGATATTCATTTGCTCAACATTTCTTAGAAAAATCTACCTAAAATGACAGAAAAGACTGGGAGAAAAACATCTTTAAAAAAGCTTACTTGCTTGAGTAAAGTAACGGGATTAGGTGCAACAATAGGTCTGCTTAGTGCTAGGAATTATCTACGAAACCATGACGAATTTCAGTAATCACAGTAATATTTTTCAACAAATGGATAGAGGTTAAAAATTGTCTTTTTTTTCTTCAGTACACCTTTTTGACGTTCTAGAAGCAGTTTGAATTAAACCCTCCGGGTGGTCTACTGACATCGCGAGCATGAAGTTATTAGTTTTCTTTTAATGATTAATGGTGGCCGGGTTCTTTCAAAAATATTTTTACTACTTACTTTTATTACCTAGACTTTCATTTATTTTCAAAATTTTCGCAGCCAATTTCTCTTTGACCTTACCTGCGCCCGCACCCACTTCAGGTTTGAGAGGAGACGTTCCCCTCTCAAAAATTTCTGCGATCACCGCTGTTGATTTGCTGTACCTTCCGTGTAAATATGATGCAAGATCACGAACGGCATTATTAAGCAGTCACAAAATAATGGTCTAAAAAAGACGTCTTAGAGGCATGCTTCATATTACTGTAGGCGAACAAGTGTAGCTGGTGACACATTCTCCACAAAATACGACGCTATATACTGCAACATATTCCCACTGCTGGACGTATCCATCATTCAGTCCAGCGAAGTACCTGCAGAATACCCTTCAACAACCACTTGCCCAAATCTACATGCGTACTCCATGTCTAACTACTTGTGATAAAAAGCTTGATGGCTCGCGAAAAGGAATCCCCTGTCATCGATTATTGGGTGGCTTAGAATTCTATCTTCATTGCGCAGTACTTCCTTTATTATAGTCTGCAGCTTTCCGAGCATGTTTCATATCGCGGAAGGAACAACGTACATCATAGAGGAATGGGTGCATAACCAACACTAAAGAAAATACAGTGAAGTGATACTTTCCTCAATTGAGATGATAACGTTCGCCTAATTTTTCCTCTTGAATCCCGAATCTAACTCCCATTTAGATGGCTTCATAAAATTTATACATAATGCACAGCAGCAGCAACGTACATAGATCATGATGTCAGTGCTTCTTTTCTTGGTGCTTGGCTTTTTATAGCTTATATACTGAAAATTTTCATTTACTGTAGTGCTTTCTTCGAATTCGTCTGAAGTAGAGTGAATAAGAAATATAACTAAATAATGCTGAACTGAATTGAACTGCCCCAATATGGACAACCATGCGATCATTAAAGACAGCACCCAGAGAAGAAATGGATTTTCAAATTCTTGCAGTTGGATTTCTTGACCTCTAGCAATACCCTAAAACCACAGTGAGGAAGTTAAAGCTAGCAGCCATGGAATAAGCGCATCCACATTTTAGGTTTACGTAAGTTTCAGGAGAACAGACGAGTTACACCGGATTCGGTATTCCTTCACCTCATCCTTTGGCTATTTTAACATTTTCTTTCACTGTTGTGTTCATTGCGGTTGTTCCATTGTACTTGCCGTAGTATTCATTGAAGGAGGAAAAACATTAGATGAAGGCCGTACACAAAACATTGTGCAGCAACCCACGTTTCATAGCGTCCGTCCTACCGTCCTCGAAAGTTTTTACAGTTTATACTATAGTATTCTAGCCGGCTATTTGGCTGCTGTCAACCTTGGAGCGGTCTTACTTTGGTTTTGGACAGATCAGCGAAGATCGGGAAACTCTTTTAGGCAGCACTGGCGGAGAATTTTTGCGTGAGTGCGCCTTCAAATTTAACTTACAACATCTCCTCCTCTTTGGTTATCGTGATTGTCGATGAAGTTTAACACTTCGTTGTCTGCAAGATTTCCATAACCGTATCCTTGCTGAAGGTATTGCAGATTGCTGAAAGGATATCACTCGAAGTGCGTAAAAACTACTCCGTTTCAAAGATTCCTCAGGTCATATTTGCGTGTAAACTTACGCCCAGTCGACGCTTCCTCTTGCTGCATTTGAGACAACTGGGCCGTAGTTGAAATTAGTGTATCTGCAAATACGAAAGTGATGCGTAAATAAAGAATAATTCCTTCAAAAACATCACGAATTTCTTCCCACCTTCCGATTGCTATGTAGTCTGCGCACTTCACCGCTTCACCTCCTCTATCAATAACTTCATGGACGACGAATGGGACCTTGTTCGCGCCAAAGATCTGGAGAGGAGCAATGTTTCTAAACCATAGCTGCGATAGTGTAGTGATCAAAAAGTGAAGGTTGTTTGACGAGCGGGGCGATGCAAAAGGTGAAGGTCATCTTTTGCCTTACTGTGAATGGGTATGTTGTTTTACCCTGCATAGGTATCATCGGTAGGTCAGAGCTAGACGCTTATCATTCTCGTAATTTCAGTCCCACTCAGAAGTTCTGCAGATAACTGGAGCTTAATTTTCCCTGCCGTAGTGGTTTGACCAGAAATCCGTAGTTTCACACGACCACACTTGTTCAAACAAGCGAGAAGCTAGTTTGATTACTGCAAAACTAAATTATGACAAGCGCTGACATAAGAACACACGTTTTCACACGTCTTAAATCTTTTCAAAATCACCGCTGAACACGGTTTCTCAGCAGGCTCTCTAAATTCAGTTTTTAGCGAAATACAGTGAGAAGTGAGAAGGGGACGTTGCGCAATTGTCAGCAAAAATGTACATACGATTTCACATCGAATGACATGAAAAACGACGAAAATCAATAAAAAACGACCAAGAAATCAACGTTTTAAAATTCACGGAAAAGATGATGGTCCGAGTGCGTCCTTTAAAATTTCTCGCCAGTTATTGGAAACCGCGACCTGCGCAGTTGCCAGCTGGATTGCTGACGAAACTCCGAGCAAGCCGAACACAAAATTTAAAGGAAATTCCGCGTGACGATGTAGAAAAATGCGGTTAACCAAAGAAGCGTTTTTTTCGCTTAGGAGAAAAATCTGAGACGTGCGCTGTTGCGCGCTGGGCTAGAAATCGCAAGCTGAATGCAACGATATATAAAACGTGACGACTTACTCCGCCGTAAGCGAAGAAAATCGGAAAGAACCAAGTGCCCCATTTTCGGAAGAGGGTTACGTAGAGAGTATGCAAATCGAGAAGCACGCCAGACGACGATGAGAGCCGACGGGGCATTTGGCTCTACCCAGTTTTTCGATTGGTGTTCAACCAAGCTACACAGTTTTATATATCATTCTAATTAAATCATCATTCTAATCAAATTTCATTGAGTCACAGGACCACTTTCACAAACTTTCAGTTTTCTTCAAATTAATTAGGTATACTCGATTTTAAGTTTGCCACCATTTCTTCTGTTGAAACTGCAGGATGTAACTGATTTTCAAGTATACTTGTCCTCACTTCGTCTACTGTGATAGAAAGAGCAATTCCTTCTCATTTACAACAAATCTTTCCTGCGTGACTGAAAGAAGAAGGACGATACTCGGCATTTTCAGCTAGTTTCCAACGTTTCTGGTGAACCGTTGATATTTTTATTGCGGCATCAACGACTTCTGCTATTAGAGGAGAATACTCATAACGGCCCAAGTGTTTCGTGCCTATTTTGTCTCTCACTCCTTCTCTCTTGCTTTTATATACTTTAATATAGCATAATATAGCAGCATATAGTATGCCTTCACCAGCGCCAGAGATGAAAGTTACCCCTTCTCCATCATCTAAAAGTGAAGGTTGTGTAGAACTATTTCTGTACCTATCGCAGCTATGTTCTAAACATTTGGAGTCGTGCGTCTGTTGCCTATTTTTTGCTTTATTGCTCAAAACTGCTATAAAAACGCAATCCAGTGGTCACATGGAGGTATCATACTGTGCCGCTAATCATGACTCGCTGAGTTTCTACGAGCTTCTCAACAAAAAAATCAACTCATTTAAGTACGTGAGCACAGCTAAGGAATATACCCTTCATATTTTTGTTGTCGCTGCAGAATATATTCCGCTAGCAGTTCCTTACTACTTTGCTAATTCCATTACATCAATAATAATGACAAGAGGAAAAAAATAAATTTCCAGGAGTCTGAATTTTGAATGTATCCATTTTGTCGATTTTCTTTTCCCACATATCTCTTGTAATTACATATATTTGCAAATATTATAAATATTTCCAGCTTGTCTGAATATTTGCAAGCTTGACACGACAAAGCACAGTAGGCGGTTCGAACTTTTCTGAAGATATGGCATCGTAAATGTTCGACAAGCTCGAGAAAATCGCAGCATAAAAATTGCCTAGCCAAGAATTCATTTAACAGTCTAGTATAGGTATGTATGGAGAAGTAGGCACAGTTTGAAGTGACTTGTAGCGTCTTCTCTGCCAGCACATCAAACCCAAAAGTAAGAAAAATATTGAAAGCCACGTCTACGAACTTAAAAATTAAACAAGCATCTAGAAAGATCTACTTTAATCAGACGGCGATCGAGTTATCCGAAGAGTTTTGTTTTGTCAGCGGTCAGAATCGCGAGGATTGCCGTAAGGGTCCGAAAAATCGTTTGGTCTTCATTGCGGCCATAGGTGGAATACCCTCCAAATTTACGCCAGAGACCTCCACTTTTCCAAGGCTCGAGAGGGGGACCTTCACTTTTGACCTTCTCCAACCGCCCAGTTTCCGACATATTTCACCAACAATCAGAGCACTTTCCAGATGCGAGGTCCTCTTGCAATAGAGGAAGGCTTGCCCCATCGAACGATATATTTGGTTTTGCAGGAGCTGCTCTTTAAATGCTGGCAGATTTGACCCATTTTTTGACCTAATTTTACGTATATTTTGGTTACAGGCTAATTTCTTGGTGAAGGGGAGCACTCTCTCCAAATGCGAGGCACTCCTGTAATAGGCGAAGGTTAGCCCTATCGAATATATTATAGATTTTGCTAGAGCTATTCTGCAAATGCTAGCAAATTGCTCGAGCGATTTTTAAGCTTTAACTGATAATATCAGGCTTCATTGAAAAACAATCTCAAATGCGAGGTCCACTGCGGACTCCAGTCATCGTGGGAATCGAATGTTCTACAGCATGCCTATGTTTTATGGGCTGGGAGCTGAGATCTCGCAGCCGGGCGTAATCATAAGGGAACGGGCTTACGCCCGTTTCGTTTAAAGGTACGCATAAAAACGGGCGTAAGCCCGTTATGATAACGCCCAGCTGCGAGATCTCACCTCCCAGCCGAGAAACATAGGCCCGTTATATACCATTCGATTCCTCACGATGGACGATATCAGGCTTCATTGAAAAGCAATCTCAAATGCGAGGAGTCCCCTCGCGTTTGAGATTGTTTTTCGATGAAGCCTGAAACATTTTCATCGCAGCTTGAAGTTTTTGTTGCGGAACTATATTTCATGGAGTTACGATAGACAAAATGCTCAGTTTAAAAGCAGCATTTGGCCCCAAAAAGGTTATGGAGTATGGTAGGGATGTTGGGAAAAGGGTCCTTCACATCACTTCCATAGTTTGAACCATAATAATTACCTCTAACTTACAAAAAAGGCGCTTTTATCCAGCTAACACACGAGTTAAACACAGTGAGAACACAGTGAGAATGTGTTAAAATAGAATGAGCTCTAAGAAGTAACTTCATTTGTCGTGTTTTGATACAATTGTCAGTATATACACTCGCACTTTAGCTAAAGAAGACTGCCTTTTCGGAGCGTAGAGCAAACTATGGTGTATTATTGGTGTTCTTTTTTGCATTCTGAGGTTGTTATCGATGAAACCTTTGTTTAGGCCTGACATTTCGACCTTCCGTCGTCTTCAGAGGCCTAAAGTGGAGGAGTTTTAAGACTATATATTTGTCTCACCAACCTCCTCGTCTCTCCATGGCTAGCCTCGATTCATTCAGAGTTTCATACGCACAGAACTCCCATTTGACTAAGAAGACGAACCAATCTTAGGTTCGCCGTTTTCACGCGATGTTGCTGCGCGACCGTTCTAGAGTTGCCACTTTATACGAATAAGGAATAATCCAGCCGTAACTGGACAATCTTATAATGTGTTTAGGGCAACAGTCAAAGCTAACAGAGTGGAATAAACGGCATGAATTCATTTGTTATGGCAAGACACTCACTCTTGTTATTCATTACCGATTTCGTGCCGTAATCCAAAACGCTTCGAGGGCTTTTCGCGCAGACGTTTCTAGTTCGGAGGCCAGAATAGTGCATTTAATGTTCTAGTCACTACTTTTGTGTACCTCATGCTTGTGTTTACTTTACCTAAAAGAGTGACTAAACTTCCTCGTCGTTTGCTGGCCAGATGTCCTTTCATTCTTACAGCTAGCGGTCTACCGGTTTCGCCGATGTAAGCAGCGCTGGTGGTTTAATGTATAGTAGGGATGTGGAGGAGCCTGTTTCCAATATCCTATCATAATAGCTCGATAACCGAATGCTGCCTTTAAGCAAATTGCAAAGCAGAAGGAGAAGAAATCACTTTTTCCAGTCAAAAAGAAAAGGAAGGAAAATAAGGCTAAGATGCAAACTCTATTTCAACTTTTTGCCATTTGCTAGTCTTGAGGTAGCTTCCAAAATTGATCTGCATAGAGTCAAAACCGCGGTGTGGTGAAACTTTTTTTATCTATAAAGCAGGTTCAGGATATACCAAGTTTTGTAAAACTTTATGAAAAATTCGACAAGATTTGAGTCAGGATTAAAAGAACTGAGATTCACAAACTTTTGAAAACTATGAATAAGACCACGATTGTTAATACTTTCCCTTTTTGAATTGTAGGGTACTCTTCTTGCTGTTCCATTTTTATGATGTTGTTGTTTCTTTGGATTTTACTTGCTGAGTGTTGTTGTTTTAATGGGTTTCTCATCTCTTCAAATGCCCTTAAGGTGTAGGCAATAAGTGAATTAATCAACCGTAAGTTAGAAGTTTGAAAAACTGAAGAAGCTTTGCAACAATCGCTGTCCACTGCCTCTCAGTCGACATTTTGGGCGCCTTCCGAGCTTTTTATGAAGAACGGTGACCTCCACGTGCACTATTAACAACGGTGTTTAAGGTATTTGCAAAAGTATATGTTTAGCTTGATGCTTGTTAGTAGAACTCACGTCTTCTCTTAAGTTTTTCATTCCTGCCTCGATCACTCCTAGATCTGCCGGCCACATATGTTTCGAAGCGTCAAATCTGTTTATGTGGCATCAATCAGTCTTTATATACAGCATGCTTTAAAAGCAACAAACCTAAAACCAGCCACTCCAAGATCAATTAGATGGTTGAGATAATCGATAATTTTGCTTCGCACAAATTCATTGCTCTGATCAAGATCGAGCAGTCCCACCAATCTGCAATTCTTCACCTGAAACTTCACATAATCACCACAGTACCGTTCATTTCCTTTAAAAAAAGTATTACGTTTGCTGCATTTGTGCCGTAGTCGTTTGAACTGATGTCTCCCTTGCATCTGTAGTCGTTGAAATCTGCTTCTGTGTACGGTACCTGTTTAGTTCTATCATAGTAGCATTCACTGTTTGTGGCCCTCTACATTTTCACCTTGCACTCACTTCCGGAAAATTTTCTGTCCCATCCGTTCCGTCGTAATTTGATCCTCCGCTGCTACCTCTTCCATTAACATTATCTTTCTGTCCAACGCCAACCATGTGGTTGTTAACCACGTCGACGATTATTCTGAAAAAAAGCAATTAGCAAAAATTTTAGTTCAAGAATGACTTTGAAAAAGCTGTTCCGCTGATTTCTAGAGTTAGCTGGCTCCAACAAAATTAGTCGGAGCAATAGCAAGCTCAGTTGCTTCTGATTAGAGGAGTATATGACTTGCAGTACCGTCGGTGCCTTCTTTAAAATCTGCGAAAGAGAGGCAATGTCGCGGCGGAAACACCGCATCGCTGTAACTTAATTCATAATCATAATAACAAACATTTCCATATACAGTGCGTTTCATAATTATATGACACCCCCATTTTCATGCAATAACTTTCTATCTTAGCAGCATAGCAACTTGACGATATTTTTTATCTTAATCAGCGTGCAAAAGTACCCCTAGAAGCAGATCTCTGTCCATGTAGGACACATCGCATCTCTTTTACGAATTTTTGAAGATTTTTCGCCTGTTTCGTAATTATATGACACCTTTGAACAATTCGTGTTTTTTTATAAAAACAAAAAGCTGGATTTGGTGTGTATGTTTGTGAGAGAGTGTGACCAATATTTCTTGATTTCTTCTTCACATAACTGCGTTTGCCTAGAGTGTGACTTCAGACATTTTTGTCTGCAAAACCCCTCAAATGCGTTAAAAAATCTTTC
>KN549243.1:229459-241756 GCA_000797555.1 Oesophagostomum dentatum | reverse complement strand
GTTTTCCCTTTTTTGATGTCGATGGAGTCATTCGATATTTTACTTCGTGATTTCGCGGGAATATCCCAGGAAGGATATTCTCGTTGGCCTTGGAGTTGACCTTTCTAATCCCAACGACTGCAGTTTTGAAAAATTGCCTGCTGTCATCATCATTTCTTTCTGAAAATGGTATTAGATGTAACCAGGAATTTCCGCTTCCTTCTCTTTAAGCATATGGCAGATGTTTTAGCTGTCCGCTCTAAAGTTTCGAGCAAAACAAATACGACCAAATACCAATGGTTTATTCGCTGTTATCCTTTGATGTTGATTCGAAGAAATGGAAAAATGAGGAAGGCAAAGAAATTTCTAAAGAACATCATGAAACATCTCAAGAAGTTTAGGACACGTCAGGCTAATTTCTCCCGGTGAATGATGGGTATTTTTTAAAAAATCACTTGTACATAGGTAGAGAAGCTATAGAGATTTCCTATATTTGTTTTAATTCCTGTTTTTTAAAAAAATCTCTAATTGCTGTTGCTGCTTTATCCGGTTATTGCGTTTACCACCGTCACTCAAAACGTTTCCATAGCAAAGGTTTTCCTTTTCTGCCCCAGCCATCCATCTTTACTGAACATTACGTCTGCTCTCTTCTCTTTTATCCAAGAAGCATTTTTTGCGACCGATTTTGACATGTGCATGAAATTGGTGAGCTATCCCATTTAAGGTCCTTAAAAAAGCTTGAAAAAGGCAAGATACACAAGTTATTAAAAACGACTACATATGCGATTCCTCGAATCCGAAGTTCCTGCCTTTTTGCTGTTAGTTCGAAAACTCAATTTTACCCGCAAACCTCTAATAATACGTCAACGTTTGCGTCTAAGCTAATTTACTCTAAAAAAAAGTTCCCTATGTCACCAGAGAAACTTATACCCGCTCTACTCCCCACTCCCGTACCTGTGAGACACGGGAGTTCGCTGTTGGTTTTGTAAGACTATGCCTAGATTTCTGGGAATTTTTATCTTCTCTAAGTTTTTATCGCATCCTAAGCAGTTAAATTCTCTGTTGTCGAAATACAATAATTCACTACATCGCAGTTCTAGTTCAATGCCGTTTTCGTAGTTGTTTTGTAAGTTAAAGGCAGCATCCACGCTCCGAACATGAATTCTGAAATAGGAGCTCAAAAAATAGGTTGAGATACAAATTTCTCGGCACCAAAATCTTTCCTGGTCAAGAAAATCTTCCCAGAAAACTCGTCACGATCCGACGGACGAGTTCTTTATTTCGCCGCGTGCTTTCTGCTGGGGTGGTCTACCACCTTTAACTCTTTCGGGATACCACTATAGTATTGTGAGAATCTTTGCCTCTATCTGCTGCTCAAGCTTTGTATTCCTATATAGGTATTATGAGATGAGCTAATGCAAGCAATTCGGCAAGCGAAAGTGGAATTCTTGTAGTAAAGTGACAATGTAAAGAGGAAGCGTTTGATTCTAACCAAATACAAAACTGGAACAAAAAAACTTGAGATACATATGGCAGAAGTGACCATGTGGTGTCGATGAGAACACCTATTAGCCCACGTACAAGCCTAGTTCGCTATTCAAGCCTTTCTTTTTGAGTATCTAAAAGCACAAAGGAGCCCCTTCACAGATCTTTTTTTTAAATGTTGCATATGACGGGGCTTCGAAAAAATTGCCATTCTTAATTGCATTTCACCTTTGACTCTTTGAGTTCTGCTGGTATAGTTATGCACCAGTTTTCATCTCTTTCTTGCAAAAGAAAATTTCCTAAGCCTTGCACGCGTAATCGATTGTGCAGTTCGCCGCCCAAAGTTTTGCAAAATGAGAGAAATATTTATTTATTATTTATTTATTTAAGCGCACTTTTGGTGCGCTTATAAATGCAACAAGACAGGAGAAGCAGTGAAACCAAACAAGCAAAAACACTGGAAAGAACGGAAAATAATGGTGAAACTGAGATAAAAAACGCGAAAGAAAGAGTAAATGACAGCAAGACACCGAAAAACTAAGGCGGAGCTGATATATGCAGTAAAATAATTTTAAAAAAAAAAAGAAAAAATTTGCATCTGCCTCCAGTATATGCTCAACATGGACAACGCAGCATCTATCCTTCCCCGGTAAGGAGGAAAAGTGGAGCTGGCCATGTTCCCCCATTTTTGCGGTATAATACGAATCTGAAGAGCTTAGGAGGTAAAGGAAGTGCACAGAAATATAAGACACCAAAATTCAAACTGTTTGGCTTTTTGTCGATTTTTAAATATATATCAATATGGAATCCTGTATCTGAATCTAATCTATCTATAGAAGCATATTCTATAGAACTGTATATCATCTATTGTCTCACTGCTTAATGAACTTCATTGATTTTAATGGAATTTACAGTAGTAACCTTCCAAAGTCATGGTTGACAATGCTTACGTCGAGATTTTTGGGGATGAAAATTCGTAAATGTTGTCAGGATATAAAATTTATACTTTCACGATGATGGCGAGGAAGAAGCCAATGGAAGTGTTAAAAATATAGTTCGAACTTTCTTTAAAAAATTTTCGTCGAAATTGCACCGGGTGCTCCTTCCCATCAAGCAATAATAACAACGCATGGTATTTTTTAAAACTTTTTGTACATGCTCCTATAATTTATTTCCCCGTAAAAATTCTTGTGTAAGGCTGGATTAAAAACTATGCAGCTTCAGCTTTAAGTATTCTTTCATTTTACATATTTTAAACTTCGTTTTGCTAGTTCAACATGGCCTTATGTTGCAGAAAATTTTTAAAATGCAAAGTTTTATACGACAAATCTGCTACCACAATTGCAGTTCTTATGTGCTGAGCTATTCATACAACACTCGGCTCGAGACTGAAAGGGTTAAGCTAAGTATTATAAGTACAGAAGACGTTCTGCTCCCTTTTGTACATTTTTACCAATTGGCAGTTTCTTGTCGTTGCTTCTTCTGGTTCTTTTCTGAATTTGTTATTATATGCCTTTTTTTCTATTTCTTCCAAGGTATAATTAGCCGCTTTCAATTACTAAGCCGTTACTATTTTATTGTTAGTTTTACCAGTTCTACTTTCCCTTTTAGTGTAAATAAACTGTTCTCTGTTCCTTTCAGTGAGTGTTCGTCAACTTCACTCATTTATTTTCTGATGAAAATACACAAATATCTATTATAATAAAGACAATTTTTTTTTCAAAAGAAGGTTATCTTTGAGGTTCTCGAAATAAAGCATCATTGTACGTCTCGGCTTATTTTAATTGAAAATATCTTATAAGCAAGGCTCACTACTATTTTAGAGTGTTGATTTATGACTAGGAGAAAAATCGATTTCGCTGGCACCGTTTCTTACCTCAGCCCTTCCATTTTCGCTACGAAATGCCTATTACTCGTGGCAACTATCGCTTGTTATTCTCATGATCATTGGCGACCATAAAATAATACATTATATTCTTAAGAATTATATAGCATTCCGTAAGCATTCATTTCTCATCTGTCAACAAACGTGTCGTGGACATCTTAAACTGCCCAGTATCGCTTCAACGCCATGCCTCAATGCATTTTTACGATATCCTGCCTGGCGGTGCAGTCACTGAAGTACTACTTGTATTATCAGATCTAAACCAACACGTAATCTCCTCAATCTCCTTCCATACTTTCTGCATAAAAGAGCATGGATACTTAGCTCTGGAAGCTTCCATCGTCTCGCTGTTCGACTGCTCGGACTTCTATATATTCAAGAATCCAACAAATCTTCTATCATATTGTTGGCGTATCAGTCACTGGTTTATCCAGAACAACTAACCTCGGCGGCTCTGAGTACATGGCTGAGACTACTGCTGGTACCAAAGATTTCGACGACGCTGAAACGTGCAGCTTAATGGCAGGCATTCTCTGTGCAACTTACTCGAAGCAGTCAAACAAGTTTTCAAGGAGCTTCCTAGATCACCAATGAAGAATAATTCCTCAGCTTTATGTTGTGTAGAAGAGTTGCTTTTTGACAATTTTTTATAGATATAATAAAACTTCACTTCCTAAGCCCTTCAAAAACCGCATACCTTCATCTTCTTTACAGCTTTAGCACTAAGGAAGATGAAGATGGGCGCTTTTTTGAAAAAAAAAACTGGTGGATTTGAAAAGGCTACAGCTTGTTTTTGTAAATCCACAACGATGAGAAGTCCAGCCGAAGATAGGATAGCATAGAATGCAAACAAACCATACGCGGGGTTCTCTGAAAACTCCGAAGAAAGTCGAATTTTGAAAAATTTTTGATTTCAGAGCAACATTAGGAATGTACTCGTTATAAAACCAAGAAATAGCAGAGTTTAGCTCTTTTGTTAAGATATGATTTAAGAAGTGTTGGAGCAATAATGAAAGTCGTTTTTCTGAGATGGTGAAGAATTCTTAAAAGGCTGAATTTACATATAAGTGTAATATGCAGTATAAACCAAGTGCATATCTTTGATTATAGGCACTTGCTTCATCTTTGGACTGAAAGCTTGCCATCTACTTGTTAAAAGCATTGCAGCTGTTGGCCTGGATAAACTTAGCTTTAAGTCTATCTCCTTTTTCAGTTCTAATAAAAGCGCCAAGGCTATTTCAGACGACTCTGTTCTTCGTAAGGAAAGAAGAAATCTGGTTATTAGTTCCTTCACTAAAGGGCATTTATAGTAGAAACAAGGACTAAAAGGGCTTACTGGGGGAGGGGGAACGTTTGGCTCAGTGCACGCAAGGTTTTGAAGCACTTTCCGCTCCTGGGGTAAATTTGGCCAGCACTTTCCGCTTCCGATTGCCGCCATGTATCGGTGTTTTCCGCCTCATTGCTGAGGATGCTCAAGGCAGAGACCCAAGGTGCTGCTTATCTCGATTTTGCGCTTGACGAAACAGAGCAGCGAGAGCATCTCTGCGCAGCCGCGGTCCGTCCTAGTGAAGAGCCGCGTCCCCCGCGGCTCTCGGGGTAATTACTGCACTGTTTGTCGCAATATCGCCGAGTTCGTTGACATTTCGGACAAGTCACGCCCCACGGACTTTTCTGAGTTCTCTGTGCAAGCTTTCATGTTACTTAGATATTCTAGTGTTTGTCCAAACTGTTTGAGAAGTTCCCCTGCAGGGCAATAGCTGCTCTTTTCCTGCAATTTTTGGAGGCATTTTTTTGCAAGCACAGAAATAGCCTATCCTTTCGGTGTCAAATTTCTTTACACTATTCTTCAAGCTCCTTAGCCTTAAAGCAAGTTTGTATTCTACCTGGTCTCTAATCCTTAACTTAATTTTTGCGAACATAAGCTAAATCACGTTATTCTGCCCTATTGTACCCAAATGTTAGTCCGATTTGCGAAATCATGTGCTAGCTCGCAAAACGTGCTTGACATTAAAACAAATTAGTCTCTAATTCTACCCCCTTAAACATACTTTCTCAATGGTAATTGTTATTAGTGCACAACTGTTATAGGAAATTACAGGTGAAGAGATTACATGAAAAAAGGAACTTTTCAACACATTTTTCACCTGCTCTGTCGAGATTTGTATAAACCGCGTCAGGTTAAATCACGAAGGACAGAAGCGAGAGCTGGTACAAAGGACGGCTTGAAAATTTTGCTATAAAGTGGTTATGCTTGTACGGAAAAGCTAGCCCGAGATTATCTTCCAAATAAGCCGCAAATCTTTGGCTCGTATTACGGCATCTTAATTAATGCTGTGCTTGCTTGACTGTGTGAGGATTTTCAAAATGTTCCACGTAGGATTTTCTCAGCTGGACAAATTTTAAGTTCATTTCTGGAAGCAATCGAAGCCTAACACACTGCTCGATTTCTGTAGCGCAGCTAAGAATACTCACCATTTTAAAGACAGTGTAACATCAAACTTTCGTTGATGAGTTATTGTGGTAGGAACGTCGCACTGGGTCTTCTGTACAACCCTACCACAATTAGAATCGCCATGGGTTACTCTAGATCCTGAAAAATGCATGTTTTTGGAGCCATCGTACGAGTTTATATACCGGGATGATGTGTCAGAACTGCATGAATGAATGTTTACTGCTTCGCTCTGCACTGTTATGACGTGTTTTATTCAGCTCTTCTCGTACATTGGTAGGGAAATTTCCCAGGTTTTCTATGGAACTAGCAGGATTTAGAGAGTGCTACTGTAGTAGGAAGGTAGGGCAGATCCTTGGCCACAATCCTTCCGTAATAACTCGACGACCAAAATCTGGCGGTACCCTGCCTTTAAAGTTACAGGCTGTTTGACAACTGACGCAGAGTCTGAACCGCACGCGCGGTCAAGCTAATCGTGCAGTAGGTTGTGAATTTTGCCCACGATTTAGTCAGAAAAAGAGTTTTTTGTATTCTTCCACTGTTTTAGCTTGATCGTGCAGGTGCCCTAAGGAATCCGCCTTAACTGTGAAGCAGAGGATGCACTAGAAATAAAAGTGCAGGTCAAAGGAGATTTCTTGCATAGGGCATAAGTTCTAGCATGCAACTAGATCCGCTCAGATAGTTAACGCACGTTTAGATGGACACTCTATCTCTCATTCCAGGGCAGGTTGTAGCAACCAAGCGCTGAATCTTGCAGCCAATCACAGCGTTTTACAACGGTTTGCTCCTAGTTAGCCAGTCCTGATTGGCCGTCTATTTCATACCTGAATTCTTATTGATCGATTTCTTCATGGGACAAATTAGGCGACCATAGGTGCTGGGTACATGCTATACACTGGTATTCGAACTAATTTCGTGGAATGTTCGAACAACCGAATAATCGAGTTTTTCGACTTCTCGAATAATTGGAATATTCAAATTACTGAGTATTTAGACTTTTTGAGTTATTCGAACATTCGAATAATAATTCGGATTTTCTTTGAATAATTTTTGGAAAGGCTCTATTAAGGCCTGCAAGGAAACCTGCTCGATTGGAATCTTGCCTGGTTCTCAGGTCTACAGAGCTAAGCAGCCCCAGCCTGAATTTTAGCACTTAAGCTCTTCAACGAAAAAAAATCTTTTCCGAAAAAATAGGTGCCGGATGAGTATCACTGTCAAGTATAGTGTGTAAGAGAAGTTTAAGGAAAGCGTTCTAAGGAAATTTCATTGTTGGGTTTCCTTAGTAGAACTTCGCGAAGAGCAATCGCAGTATTGAGCAATTGACAAAAGACATTAACCTTAGAGCCTTATCAGCGATGGTTCCGGTACAGCTGACGGTTTTCTCGTAAACCAACCAAAGTGCAAGATGTAAAAAATCGCCTACTTTTTGTGACGCTGGAAATACTAATAAACTGCGGCAGTATATGCAAAATCCGCAGGAATAGTACCGAGTGCGGCACGGTTGTGTAACTACATAACAGCTCCGCAATACCGACCTACTGGAGCTTGAGAAGCAATACGAAACCTATCAGATTCTGAACCTTTGGCGACACAAGTAACTCTCCTTTCCTGCCCCAGCGATAATGGGCCTCACTGGCCAGCTGGTACCTAGCTACACAACCGCACGTATCGGCACCATTTAGTGTATGGACGATAGCTACACTGCAAAACTTATGCAGAAGTCGTGTTTGGAGCTTACCACACATTTCATGTGATGCAGGAAGGAAATTACTTCAGAATAAGAAATTCTCGGTGGCGGAAGCGCAAAAAAAGCCCGTTTTTATTTGCAACGTAAGCAAATGCGTTTAGGCGGCTCTATCTTCCATTGTCAGTATCGCTCCAGAGAACAACGAATAGACCTTGCTAGCAAAATGCTCGAGGAACTTAGTTGGTCATACTAACTTTTATTACAGAATAATACGGCATATTAGATAAACTCACCTCGTAATTTTTAAAAAAAAAACATTTTTCAAAACATTTTTCAAGTTTACATGAAGTTAGCTTGAGTCAGTTGTAGCTCCTCCTCACTTAGTGAAATTTGGATACTTTGATATGATTCAGGGAAAGTTCTGCAAAGTTATCTGAATTGTTTTTGCACTGAAGAATTGTTTTTGCTTTTCCTCGCAAGTTCCATAAATGAGAATCTAGCTCGCATTTTAGGCATTATGCAGACGCTAGCAATTTGACGAGTAGGTGGTGTGACGCAGTAAGAAAGAGAATAACCAGTCATGATCGAGAAAAAAAAAAGAGAAAATCAAAAAAGTGCACAAGCGATTAACTGTTTCCAAATTCTACGCATATCAGCTGCATTGAGTGAGAAGAAATTGTTGGATGATTGGATGTAGTTGTGGTTTTGTAGAACGAGACCTCGGATCTGCTAAATGCTCTTCATGAGCTTAGCTGGTCGTATCATACTTGAAAATTATTTTTCATCAGATTTAGACATTTTTAAAGGCAGCACCCACGCTCTGAACGCCTTTTGAATTTTCGACGGATTCTGAAAGGGAAACTTGAAAAATGGTTAACGTTCAAATTTCTCGGCTCAAACGTCATTCCTGAACAAGAAAATCGCTTCAGAAGACCCGTCCTCTATCTTGCCGACGAGTTTTCCACTTCGGACGGAAGAGACTTTCAATTCTACTCATATCCGGTGCTATAGCACTCTAACTAGCTGTAAAACTTGTCCACAAAATCGCGGACGAGTCTTCTGTAGCGATTTTCTTAGTCAGAAATGACTTTTGAGCAGAGAAGTTTGAATCTCAACCTTTTTTGAGTTCCTCTTTCAGAATGACTTTCAGAATGACAGAACGAAAACTCAGAAGGCTTTCCGAGCGTGGGTGCTGCCTTTAAGCCTGTAGCCACATCACAATCATAATCCTCTCTCATATGTGGGCTATCATATGATAAATAAGTGTAGGTGATACTGCCGCGAGCTCGCCGCGCTTTCGTACTTTTTCGCGGCGGCGAGCGCGCAACGCGAGCTGCGACAAGAATAGTCGGGATACTATTTTATCGCGGAGCAACATGTTCTCGTCAAAGCGAATCCTACATCATTACTTGCTACTCTACTGTTCGTTTCCCTTAATAAACACTACATATTTAGACCGAGTATTTGAGACAGTTAGTAGTTTTAATTGTGTACTTCGAAAACGCGGCCTTGCGACAAGTGACAATTTTGGCCACGCCTCCTGGCTGCCGCCGTTTTCTCGCTGCAGCGCTCGCATAAGTCTGAAAGCACCTTTAGCTGTAGCGCAAGCTGATGGTCAGCCGTTACTGTCAAGAATCGGTCATGAGTGGAATTTTGCGCCAGGGCCAGTGATTTCTCTGACCTTGCAACTTTACACCGACTGGTCAACTCAACTATAACAACTTTTTTGGGACTTTACCTGCTGCTTCGAAATTTCAATCACTTTTTGCGAACTTCCGCCTTGTTCTTTTGCAAGCTTTCGTCTAAGCCTCATTTTGTTATGTTTTACAAATACATACAATAATAAATTAGTGTTTGCAAAGGGTTTGGAAAGCAAATGAATGGCCATTGATTGGAAGCAAGATGGTTAATTTATGAAGATTTTTCAAAGTCCCTACAACAAGATTGTGCAGACTTTGCGTGGTTGGCTAGTGCATGTTGAACCATAATGACGTTGGTATCTAAGATTCGATGAAAACAGCTTTAGAATGCCCGAGCACGAAAAAGAAACGGCAATAAGATGAACTTAACATTTTTAGAAATAGAGCCTTCGGTTTTATGATGGAAATAGTTTTTAATACTTCTTTTTGCAAATACATTAAAGCGAGACGTAAGATTCCAAACTAAAAGGTGTCTGAGTTACCTCTTATTACGCAGTACTAAATAATACCGCAAAGGAGTCGATCCGATGAGAATATGCTCAAAGTCTCAAAGCTACACAATCACCTTTGGTTGAGTAGCACATACAAAATCAAGTATTTCAACTTCGCTTCGCGTAACCTTTGCTAGAGGACACACATGTATGCTAAACTTCAGCATTTCGAGTTTTCGAACACTTCAAACAAATCATTTCCTTCAAAACATCGAACGAAAAATTTAACTGTAAACAGCATTTTTAGGACTTTTCGGTATTTTCAGCACCTCAACGACCATTCGTTTATATTTCGAACGAAATAGCTGTTTGACTGTATAAAACTCATAGTTTATCTAAATTCTCGGAATACTCAAATAAACTGGAACGTCAGTTTAGGAATTAATGATTATCTCGGTTTTTCAGAGACCTGAAATAGGGCAAGAGTACAAAAGACTGTTATACATACGAGAATTTTTGTTTACAGCTCTAAAAAAATTTACTTCTAAACAATTTGGAGTTCTGTTTGCTGATGCATAACATGGACTACCCTAAAACTAACCAAGAATATTCGAGAGCAGATATTCTGTATTACGAGGGAGGGGTCGAACATTTTTATTCTTACTTAAGAGGCACCACATGTATGAATTCTTTTGAGCTTGGTCGTATTTCATTACACATATATGCAAAGCAGATGATTAGCGGTTTTACTCGAGAGGTAGAGCAGGACAGATGTTATTCTCGATTTTTAGGAGAATAAATTTTCCTCCAAAAATTGCACTATTTCCAACGGAATTTGACCTAGTTCGAGCAGGTAATAAGCAGAAATGAAAAAAATAATGCAGCTTTCTAAGGCAAACTCGTTATAAAACTCAGCCCTGCTTGCCAGTGCGAGCTGTCTGAAGAAATTTTATTCATTGCGTACGAGGCGTAAAGTTCACTTCGTGTAGGCGGCTGAACTGACTCGTAATTTGACGCAACGGAATTAATTCCTTGTGAGGATGTAATCCACGTTTCAGCTCTGCTCTGCCTTTCGTTTTTCTGGGACTAGCTCTTTAGCGCTATCATATGATCCTACATCATCGATACACTATTTAGCTGCAAATGCCACATGCTCAGCTTATCTGCTCTTCCCTCGAACCTCATTTAATACACGTGTTTTTAGGTGTTTGCCATTTTCTCCGATATTCATCAGTGCACAGCAGTATTTTCAATATTTGTAGATTACCATTCTTCAGCAAAATAAATTGAACTCATCCATCACAGCTCCAGTTTATCTCCTTCATCTTGGTCTAAGGTATTCCTCCCTCATTATCTCGTTTAGCCCACAGTTCCTATTCGAGAGCGAACGAAATGGTCGCCTGGGAGAGAGCTAGTTTGTAGTCCACCCATGTGCCAGTTGTTTTTCTGGACTTATGCGAGAAGAATTGCTTAGATCCGTTGGCCCGTATCGTCGTGCATTGTTTATTTCTTTGCTTTGAATGCTTTCAAATTCATTCGTCGGACCGTGTACGTTCAGTGACGGGCTGAGGCGAAGAGAGCGCGAGCTTTCCCGAAAACATGCTCAGATATGTTTTAGAGTGACCGACAGACCAAAAATAAAACTGAAGGGTCAAAAACTTTGGATAATTCTTGATAGTCGTTTTTGACATAACCGACTTTTATTTTCATAATTTTTCAAAAACATTTAAGAAGAAAAATAAAGTACGAACAAATTCACGTTGGCTCTGCCTTAGCTACGCCCATTTTGGGTGAGGGCCACTCATAGAACAAAATGTTTGCTACCATCATTGTATATGTACCCACTTTAGTTTAGTTAGTCGTTTATTATCGATCTGCAACTTCGGGATTGATAACCTCATAAAAGCTGTGTGTCACGACCTCGCAAACATTTATATAGCATATCGCTTAAAGGCAACACCCACTCTCAGAATGCCTCCTGAACTCTTGATGGATTCGGAAAGACGAATTCAAAAATGGGTTAAGGTTCAAATTTCTCGGCTCAGAACTCATTCCTGACCGAAAAATCCGCTCCAAAAGACTCGTCCGCGATTTCATGGACGAGTTTTCCATTTCGTCGCGCTCTTTCTGTTGGAGTCGCCTACACCCTCAATTGCGAGGATATGGAAGGCTTGTACAACTCTACAGATATCAAGTGGTTGTAGTTTAAAGGCAGCATCCACGCTCGGAACGCCTTCTGAGTTCTCAACGGGTTCTGAAAGAGGAACTCGAGAAATGGTTCAGGTTCAAATTTCTCGGCTCAAAATTCATCCCTGACCAAGAAAACCGCTAGACAAATCTCATCCTCGATCTCGCGGACGAGTTTTCTATTTCGCCGTACGCATTCTATTAGGGTCGTCTACCTCCTTAAGCGCGTCGACATGGGAGAGTCTTTCAACTCTACTCATATTCAGGGGTTATAGCGCTCTAGATAGCTTGGGAAGCCAGTTGGACAACTCGTCCATAAAATCGCGGACGAGTTTGCTGGAGCGGTTTTCTTAGTCAGGAATGACTTTTGAGCCGAGAAATTTGAACCTCAACCATTTCTCGAGTTCCTCTTTCAGAACCCGTTGAGAACTCAGAAGGCGTTCCTAGCGTGGATGCTGCCTTTAAAAGGGGTAGCCAGTTGGGGAACAAGGACA
>KN549243.1:212688-223500 GCA_000797555.1 Oesophagostomum dentatum | reverse complement strand
CAAAATTCTCACGTTCCTCTAGCTTGATAGTTTAGGAATTTTTCGATTTTTTGGACCACGCATGCGAGAAAGCCGGAGCAAAAAAAAACGCTTCAGTCTTCGTGAAGTACAGCGAATAATCCTCTTTGACTCGTTCCAGTTTTCTGCCACTTTTGCTTGACAAACACCATTTAGAACTTCTGCTTAAAGTCTGCGTAGGCGAGGGTTGAAGTTCTTAGATCTCATCGAACTACTGCAGCTGTAATTCTTCCCTCAAAGATAGTGAAGGTCCGCGCCTCTAAAAATTCCCTGTTTTTCTAAAAGCGAAACCATCCTGGTCAGGAGGGCTTCATACGCGGACGACGCTGTCTAATATGCCCTAGAACCAGGCGTAGATGCTGTAGTTGGGTTTGCTGTAGGTGTGAAGCAACATGAGCTTTCCCGTGTTTTCTTCCCCTCCTGTTCTTTTCTTGAATAACTGCTTTCCTGTTTGCTCACTGCTGTGCTTTTAGAACAATTGTTCAGCAACCGGATGCGCCTTAGACCAGTAACGCGGTGTGCGAAAACATTCATTGTTTCTTTTGTATTGTCTTTCACCTCAGTTTAAAATGTCCTATATACTTGAAAACTATTAAACCAAGTATTCGTTCAGAACTACATACCGATTCGATATCTGTCTACTAGAAAATAAAAGGAGCAAAAACGGAAGTGCATAGAGCCTTCCAGAAATTTACGTTTAGTGGAAGTGATAAGTCGAACAAATCATGTGAACTCGCAGAAAGTTACGGCAACTCTGACAAAGCCCACGTTTGATGATAATAGCTGTCAGGAGCAGTCATTTATATGTATTTGATGGCGTTTTTGTGCGTTTCATCTCTATGGCCTTGCTAACCAGCTCAAGTTCTACCGAAATCGTTGAAAAAACGAACATAAAAGATTTCCGCGCACGCTCTTTAAGACACATAGGCTTTTCGTTGTCGGCTTAACATGCGATAGCGCTTTCTGCGAATCGTCGATGATTAGAAGTCGCAGTAGTGCGAACTTTGGCTTCTTCCCATTTCCGCATCTTGTTTTTCGACGGGTTTCGTCTGGAAGGTTGAACAGCATGCAAGAGCTGGCTACGCGATGATGAATACTTGGGGGCGTTATTGGCTTCATAAGCATGCTATTAACAGTAATAGGAAATTGCAAAAAATCTTCATTTTTGAAAAATTGACGCAAGCGTCATAATCGCAAGGCATCTTCTAACCAAAAAATAGGAAAAGCGTGCTTCTTGCTTCGGAACTAGTCGAAATGCATTCTTTTTAGGCTATTTTAATGTTCATTCGATGGTAACATTATATTTGCAAGTACTTGATATAAATACTGGAGCAAATTTCGGTCGTCACTTCACTTCGCCTTATTTCCTAAATTTTTCGCTGTTTATGTGAAAAAAAAGACATTATAGCTATTTAAAGGCAGCACTTACTCTCAGAACGCTTCCTGAGTTTTCGACGGATTCTGAAGGACGAACTCAAAAAAGATTTGGGATTCAAATTTCTCGGCTCAAAAGTCATTCCTGACGGAGAAAATCGCTTCAGAAGACTCGTACACGATTTCGCGGACGAGTTTTCCACTTCGTCGCGCTCTTTTTGCTGGAACCGCCTACGGCCTCAAGTGCTTGAACATGATAGGCTTATGTAACTCTACTCATACCGAACGGTTGTAGCGCTTTAAGTAGTACGGAAAACAAACTGACAAGACAACTCGTCCCCACATCCTTCGTAAATGATCCACCGAGTACCCAACGTTTCGGCCGCTTTCTCTGCAACGAGCAGCCTACCAGCGCTCTCACTTTGGCTTTTGGCTACTCAGCCTCGAGGGTTTATAAATTACCTGAATCTCAAAATCCCTTTTTGGAGTGGGTGCTGCCTTTAAGTTTTCACCGTATTTCGGTTTTTTTCCGTTTGAACTAAATATGTCATACGATGAATAAAAATATGGAGGAATTTATTTTTTGAAAGAAATTCCAATTTGGACAGTGTGTTCTTAGGCTTTGCCAGACTTTAGAGCATTTTCCCTGCTATCTGAACCCTGAAGATTTTCTACTGTTCTGCGAATAATTTGGAAATCAGTTCAAATACACAATTTTCAAGTACCTATTCGTCCTTAGAATGGCTATATAGTGGCTTAATTTCTTAGCGTTTTGTAAAAATGTGAGAGCACAGCGGAAGTAGGAAATTACTTTAAGTATAATACCCTTGAAAATGGAAGCTACTGCAAAATTTATGTGGAAACTAGGGAATCTAAAAAAAATCCGTATGCAAATCGATGTGGCGTTACGGCAGCGGTTCTGGGTCACTTTTTTCCATATGTATGTTAAGTCCGATTCCAGTTGCTTTACATCTTAAGAGACTTAGTTTTTTTNACCTTCACTGAAAACTATGACCTTCAGGACGCTGTTTTTCTGTAGGCTTTATGGTATAGTGTTTTACTGGATGAAATCCTCACGTTCACAATTAAGGCGTTCTAAAACACTTACTTCTTTCTACGGAAATCGCCGAAAACAGAGGAATAGAGGCGCTTAATCTCACATCGCATTCCTGTGCCTCAGAGATTTCTTTTAGAGTACGAGTGCCTAGAGCAGTGAGTTTCTACTTTCTATGCGAGGCCGTAAGAAGTTATTTGTTCAGAATTTCTCGTTAGCCAGTTATCTTATTGATGCATCTTCAATTCAGAAAAGGTCATTAGCTAATTCAGGGTTTAGTTCCAATAATAGCGCGTAACTTGGACTTGACATTTAATGTCAGCGGATCACGAAAGGGCAAATTTAATGCCTTCGAGTCATGTTTTCCTCCTCGGCTGAAGAATTTTAAAGTATGCTAACTCTTTGGCGATTTTTGGAGATGCCAAGATACCACGCCATTTTTTGAGGGATACCAATCTGAAAGACCCTTATTACATAATTTTTTTGTTTATGAAAGCAGTTTTTTTCGAGTAGACCACTAAAGGCAGCATTCGCGCTCAGACTGACTTTTGCGACTTTTGGGTTCTTGGCGAACTTTGAAGGGGAGCCGCAAAAAGATGTTGGAGTGTAAAAATCTCTAAAGTCGTTCTTGACGGAGAAAATCACCTCCGAATATATGTGGCATTTATATGCGCGATTTTCGCTAAAGCAGGACGACAGCTGATAATCTTAAGATACTGCCATCTTCTCGCAGTGGAGGCGATATTGAACTTTAGCGGTTGTTGTGCCACATGGGCAACTCGTCCGCAAGCCTTTGAAATAACAGTGTGTTTTTCATGACGCACCTCAGGCCCGTAGTAAAGTCTACTGAGTTGAGGTGATCTTAAATGACAACTCTACTGAAAGAAAATCAGCTCACCTGAATTAAACTTGCACTCGCCATTATGAAATAGCAAACTTTGCTGACAGATGAAGGTCTTTGCTGAGAAAAAGTAAGATCAGCCGCCGATATTCGGCCAAAACTCACCCTTAGTTCTTCAGAAAACTCAATTCAGGTTTTTGTGCGAAATAACGCACATATGAGGAGATGCAGACGAAGGTCGACTGAGTTTTTTCTAAGTTGCTTGGGAGAAACTTAGAAAGGTCTCAGTTGGTGCAAAATGGTGTCAGATATGTAACCGGAAGGAATCATGTCTAGAGCGCGGATTCTCAACACTAGCGCGTGGGAACGGCACGAAATGCTGTGAGAACGCGAAAGAAAAGGAAAATAATGTAGGAAAATAATGTAGTACATTCTTTGAAAGTATTTCTCATCTTGGGGACCTGATAGCGTTAGTTTCATCTATGAAGAAGGCTCACGAAACATTGGAAGTTGTTATCCACTGCTGATCTACTGCTCAGCCGCCACCTGCCGTTTTGATCTAGAAAAAGTCGAATGTTTCTTTGTTTGAAATCACGGATTTTTTCAAGGAAATTACTGATGCTTTGGAGCTAATTTTTATTTTTCTAGCCTATACAGTTAGGGAACTGCTGGGATAATTTTCCAGAGTTTCTGAGTAGCTTCAGCAATGGGGTCGGCTGAATGTCCACGAAGACTGGTAGGCCTTGCCGAAGTTCTGCTGGCAATTTTCTCGTCGAATCTCGGCTGAGTGGACTTTACTACGGGCCTCAGTGTGTCTTTAGTGTCTTTATCCCTGCAGAACTTGGAACACCCAGCGAGCCTTTCATTTTGCCTTTCTGTACATCATCGACATCCTCCTAAGAACTGTAGACAATTTACTCAAGCATACATTACCTGCCTTGTGCCCATTCTTCTGAGAACACGGGCAAAATTACAATATCAACCTTCCCTGCTCTGGCTACGTCCAAGACATCGTCCTGATGTGTCTTTGGAAGAGGTCGCCCTTGGGGGAAGAGCAGTTCTTATTTTTCTCAGATATTAGGCCGGTTTCACTTATGTACGAATATTATAAAGAAATGCTGCCTTAAAGAACATTATCACAAATTTGTTTAAGTTAGGAACATAGAAATCGAAAAAGTACGTTTGATGTAGAACTCTCCTTTGCATTGTTTAGGTACATTCAAGCAGGACGTTCACGCAGTCCCTTGCGACACCACTCATGAAATCAGAAATCAGGCTTTTGCAATTCTTTCTTCCCGGTGGTTGCTTTACAGTTTGCTTGTTCCCAAATTTCTTGTGCCACTAAAAACCGACGCAACCTTTTAGCACGAATGCTGCATTTAACTGAAGATAAATTTTTGAAGCGTGCATTAATCAGACTGTATTTTTATGAGTTTCCATGCTATTTTTGTCCCCAACAATAATCAGAGTTTAACCTTATCCAGCCATCGTAAATACGGCGGCTAACGCATTGGAACTGGTAATTATTTGTCAAACCTTTCACTATAGTTCTCCATGGCAGTGAGCCCTTACTCTTATCCATGAATTTCTGAGTCTTTAGCTGCTAATGTACATGCAAGTGAGGCTTCCACGAATTTTTCGTACAGGTAGACAACAACTTCTACATAGAGTAATCTGGAGTGCCATTTATCAGCGGTTGACGACGTTGGCCGCTAACGGAAGCACTCTGCAGCGATATCAATTAGAGGCTAATCTGTACCCAACAACAAGCTGCTGTGAGCTCTACGGGGATGAGTGTGACTGTGCCTGAAGACGAGAGCTTTTCCTCTCTCTCATCATCGTTACATTTACTACATACTTACTGGTTTTAACGTAAGAGCAGCACTAATCTAGCTTTTTTCTATGATTATTTCCCAACAAGCTTTCCACAAGCGTAAAAGCATTTATCGTAATTCCCTGTCATTGATCACAGTTGTCCACAAACATTTTTTCTGATCGAGCTCTCAATTTTCTACTCACATCTTTCTGGATCTGCTATTTTACGGTAATGATAGTGTTTCATTATGTTTATTTTTTCTGTTTTTCTAGTTTATTTTTTTCTGTTGCAATAGAATATTCAAAATTGACTGAATTTACTTATTTAATTCTTGAAACTTCTTGATTAGCCTTAACAAGGAACTGTACAAAATTGGTGGAGCAGTAACTAGTGGGGTTATACCGCTAGATAAATGCTGTTGACACTAGATAACCGCTAACTGTGGAGGCGCAGATTTTCTTTTACCCGGCTTAAAGGCAGCACCCACTCTCGGAATGCCTCCTGAGCTCTTGACGGGTTCTAAAAGAGGGGCTCAAAAATAGCATAAGATTCAAATTTCCCGACTCAAAATTTATTTCTAGACAGGAAAACTGCTGCAGAAAACTCGTCCTCGCTTTAACGGACGAATTTTCCATTTCGTAGCGCGTTTTCTGCTGGAGTCGCATATCGTCTCAAGCGTAAGGACATAAGAGGGTCTTACAATCCCACATATACCAATGGTTATAGCGCTTCAACGCGTGTGGAAAAACCAAATGGACAACTCGTCCGTGAGATGAGGTACGAGTTTTGTAGATCAGTTTTCTCAGTTGGGAATGATTTTTGAGCGGTGATTTTAAAATCTCAACCCATTTTCTGAGTTCATTTTTCAGAATCCATCAGGAACTCAGAAGGTGTTCTCATCGTGGGTGCTGCTTTTGAAGGCGTCATACAATTTTCCATCATAGTTAGTAAGAACTCTTTTGCAACTGCACTCTCGCTCTTCAGATATACTGCATCAGTAGCAGAGTCATCTAGGAATTTCCTGAACAGGAATTTTCTTACAAAAACAAAGATTCTCAATTTTTAATAACTATGAAGTGCAATTAGGTGAGTCCTACGGCATTATACCTCTGGGTAAGGAAGAACTAACGCCTTCGCACTTCATGGTATTCATAATTACACCAGCACTGAATAATGTTGACTCCGTCTGTTATTGTTCCACGACTCTGTGCACTTCCCTCCGCTCCTGGTTAGAGCGTTGCGATTTTACATCGCCAATATCCCTTCCGTTGTAGTCCCGCAAGAGAAAGAAGTTTCCTCTTTTTTGCTGTGAGCGTCCTTTAAAGGTAACGGAAATGTTCAACTACGAGGTTTTGTTATGGAGTGGAAGAAGACGACTGCTGAGTACGGCTTTGACAATGGCACTGCTCAATTCTGTCTGCGAACACTGAAGAACGACGTTTTATGTACCGTCAATTCGCCCAAATAGCGCCTCGGTCATCGCGGTTTAGTGCAGTTGTTTACCAGGCAGGGCACGGCATTTGTTGTCTCTGGAGCAGCAAGCGAGAAGGCTAGATAGAGCTAATAACTAAACCGCGATGACCGAGGCACTATCTTGGCGAATCGACGGTATATGGAGATACGCACAAGATTCACTAATGGAGCCTTCGTTTTACAGTGCTTTTAGGAAAAACTGAGCAGAATCGCTGCTGCGATTACGCTTAGGAGAATTTGCTCTTTTATTTCATACCAAGAGGGAGGATACAAACCCAGTTCACTCCTTCCCTGAGCTCACCGTTTTAGCGCTCAAAATACACGTTTGAATGAGGCTGGTAAAACCCAATGCCTCAATTTTGAAACAGTGTGAAAGAGTAAAACCTCCTGAATACAACTCTACAATAGTATTGCCCAGTTTTGCGCTGGAGTGCTAGAAAACGAGGGCTCTGCTAGCGCATTTTGTTTTTGCAAAATATCGTTTTTCGGCGTTCGTAATTGAGCAGTCCGCACTGGTAATCGTACTCAAGACGTCGTCTTCTTTCATCCTACACAAAAACTCAAACTCGAAAACTTCCATGGACACCGCCTCTAACAACGGTACTCTCGTTATAATTTGACTGAAGTACTTCAGTGAAGGCGAGGTATTTTTCTCATAATTGCGTAGTGTTCTTCTCGTTAAAAAAAGCTGTTACTCTCTTTAGATGCTAAGTTCTAATTTTCTTGGGTTTTTAAATGAAGCCATACTGATTAGCGATTATTATTATAAAAGTAGAGGAGCCTGCTATGCCCTTCTAAGTGCTCGAGTTTTCCAAACATTTGTAGTGTTTCTGGTTATCAAGGAGGACTGCTAAGAAGGTAACATTATTTCATCGTATCACTCTTTCTTATTTGCTCATTTTGTTTAAAAAGAAAGTTTTTCTTATCCTTCTTCTTTTGAACGAAATAACGAATTTCAGCATTTTTGGACGAATTCTCAGCCTCTTTAAGAAAGTGAAACAGTGCTTACATGGGCTTACGCTTAACTCAAGGTTTCCATATGAGCCAAACGGGGCAGAAACGGGAGACTTCTAAGCGACTGCCGGTGGCTCAAATTTTCAATTTGGGTGCCATTTGAGGAAAAGTCCAAAAGCTACTTTAAGCTCTCCTATAATTTTGTTTTCCTGGAAAAAATCAAGTGCACCTTCAAGAAGCACGAATCAAAGAGTCTTCTCGGTAACAATTCGCATGCCTCTTGTTCGTTCGCACAATTCTTCGTGTGTTGCCTTATTTTGCTAGTTCACTGGGGCCTTTAGATATTTAAATGTATGTCTTATTCGCTGATGCAACTCAATCTACATCAATCCACAAGAAATCAGGCAGTGTGGCAGAAATGCACTCTAGCACAGTTATTTAATCGCCAAATGACGTCCTGCCAAAATTCTGTAGGTGAACACTTTGCACGGTCTTCATATTAATCTGAAGGCTGCGATGACTAGCACTAGTTCCTTTGCAAGATTCTATTTAGATTTTTTTTACTTCACAGCATAGCATCTGGCGAAACATGTAACCTTGCAATTAGCAACTCCTTTCACTTTCACTTTCACTTTATTACAACAGCTTAAGCTCGTGTGAAAAAAAACAAACTTTAACGACCATATCAGGCTTCTTCGTTACAGCCTTTAGCAAAAACTCCGGGGAATTTACATCTTTGGGTAAAAAAATGGGGCCGAAAAAGCCTGCAGGGTACGGCATAATAGGCTGACCAGAAACTATGAAAATGAAGGGTGTTAAGCGGTGATAAGTGTTTAGATGCAAAGAAATGAATATGCAAATTAGGTCCACGGCATATGATGATACCCAGTGTGCAATTTTCAAAATTATGTGCTCAAGATCCATTTTTGGGCCCTCTTTTACAAAGGCATCTTTCTGACGCCATTACGTTCAGAAGAATTCCGCAT
This sequence comes from Oesophagostomum dentatum, assembly GCA_000797555.1. Classification (NCBI taxonomy): domain Eukaryota; kingdom Metazoa; phylum Nematoda; class Chromadorea; order Rhabditida; family Strongylidae; genus Oesophagostomum; species Oesophagostomum dentatum. The sequence goes on along the minus strand of KN549243.1, from coordinate 214,984 downwards.
TCGGAACAATCAACTTTTAGCATGTCCTTCTCCTTTATCAGAGGGCTATAACAGTCTAAAATTAACCCTAGAAAGGCTGTCGGCATGAGTTAGCCTCGCTTTAAAGCGAGATTGCCATTTACGAGGACATCATATCTTACTGGTAAAATTTCGCGCCTAAGTGAGTATGGAAGAGCAAGGCACACAGTTTCAAGCAATGCCTAGTTCTTTTGTGGAGTGAGTTTTTAAAAAAAGTAGGCAAAATACCCTGTAGTGCTGGTTAAATAAAAACAACTTTTTCATTTTCTTTGCTTCTCTTAAGATCCCTGCGCGTCCCCACTACAAACGTTAGCTATCCAGTAGAATCGTCCTCCTCTTTAAAGCGACATGATTTGTATTTGCACCGAACTGCGCCATACGGTAACGGGCATTTTTTTCGTAGACGCTCTTCTTTATAACAGTGAAGCTTTTTGAAGTATAGCGGAAAAGCTTGTCCACAATGCAGTCGTTTTTGAAATAACTATAGTACTTTCTCAGATTTAAAATCGCTAAGCAGATTTTATCAAACGTAAATGTACTTCTTGTCTTAAAAAGCTTATCGTTAAAGCTTTCTAAGACTATCTGTATAGCTATACATTCACTGGTGATATCATTCCAAATAGTGTTATCAATTTGAGATCTAGCAAAGCTTATTGGATGTGCTATTTGACTTTTTTCTGTTCTTCTTTGCTACATGACACTTATGTTTGCCGATGTGCTTCACTATGTTTGCCGATGTGCTTCACCTACACAAACATGCGGTTTTTTACCTTAAGCGAGCGCATTTTGGTGAGTAAACACACAAACAACATTTTGTAGAGTAAACAACAACAATAACAACAAGCAAGAAATACTTTAGAACCTATCCACCAAAATATGAGCAAGGTAATCCGTTACATACTTCGAAAGTTAATTTTGAGCGGCTAGAATCTCAAAATTACGCAGAGTACAATGCCACCGTAGCATCCTTTAAAAATGCAACCTTTTCTCTCGAGCTGATTTTGCTCCTAACAGTAAGAATATTCCCGGCTTACTCACCTCAAAGAAGTTACAAAGCCGAAGATGTTAGATACTCAGAACAGTACTTCAAGGGCGGAATCAGCGAGAAGTATTAGAAAACTCATTTATGTTGTGTATTGCAAAACTTGTTCATGTTGTTGCAATATTAGATTAAGTGGAAAGTCCTGCACGAAAAATAACATCCTTTAAATTTATTGATAGCTTTAGTAATGACCATAGCTAATCAACAGTATAATCACCAGACATGTCTATCACGTTCGCCCATCTAGCGGTTAGATCGTTGATGCCTTTCGCCCAGAATTCAGGAGGCTGCGACGCAAAGAATTCGTCGACTGCCATTTTGAGGTCGCACTTGTTGAACTTTTCCTCTCGTAGATAAAGCTTCAACGGCTGGAACAAACGGGGCTCGGATGGACCGATGTCCTAGAGTACGGTGAGCGGGCAACTAGATGCCACCCAAATTTTGCGATTTTCTGCCGAGTATCTAAAGCGACGTGAGGGCGTGCATTGCCATGGAGCAGGTGGACATTTGCACGTCTCGGAAGTTTTTCTCGAAGTGCCTTAGCCAATTTCTGGGGCTTATCGATGTAGACGGAAGCTGTGACCGTTCTGCCTGCAGGGAGTAGCTGCTAGTACATCGGTCCTTTCGCATCTCACCAAACGGAAAGAAGATCCTGGCGCGAGTGGAGGTCCGTTTCGGCTGCGTTGGCATCTCTGGGTCGCAAGGAAGCCAGAAGGCTTGTCGTGCATTGTTGTCGTAGAGGATCCAAATCTCATCACCGATCCCCACACCCTCGAGAAACTCCTTGCGATTTGGCCGGAAGAAGAGCGATTCGCAGGTGTTGATTCTGACTTGACGATGAGCGTCGTTAACTGATGTGGAACCCATCGAGCCTTCACTTTGCGACAGCCGAGGTAGTGAAGATGCGTCACGTTGGTGCGTTGACAGCAGCCAAGTGTCATTTCAGCGGTAGTTGCTTCTGGATTGGCCTTGATGAAGCGGAGTAATTCTTCGTCATTGACAGTGGATGCTCGCTCAGGCCGCTCATTGCCTTCGAAGCTCGTATCCCCCGAAACGAAGCGATATAACCAGCCATTCACTGTCCATCGAGCTACAGTACCTTCGCGAATATGCTGTTAATATTGGCGGCTGTCGCGCTTACGCTGTGCTCCCGGCGCCACTAGTAGCACATTTTTTAGTTCGTCACTTCGATCAGCAAAAGCGTTCTCCTTCCACGCAAGACCGCAGCTGCATCGC
>KN549243.1:146454-160681 GCA_000797555.1 Oesophagostomum dentatum | reverse complement strand
GGGATTTTCTATGTTTCTCATAACCTCTAATCCTCGCACTTGCTTTAGAACTAAAAAACTTGGATACGTTTTTTATCGTGAGTGCAGCATTTAAGGATTCGAAGTAAAATTTGCGATCAACCGGCTTTTTTACAAATCGCCTCGGCATGGAGTAATTACATGCGCAGCGAAGCCTGCCGATATGGACTGTGAATACAGATAAATATACTAAAGGCATCTATTACTCAGACGGCAGGAAGCAGTACAGGAACGCGCGAACTGTCATAAGTGAGATGACGAATCTGCTTGGGGTGGGGAAGAGCAGCCGCTCTAGGGTCTGTGGAAAGGGATTCTGCTGTAGCTTCTCAATCGCAGCAGACAATCACGCCCTAAACGTGCATGAGTCGTATGGTATGCACGGAAGAGAAACCCCTTTCTTACAGTATTTGACAATGTCCTGTTTTCGCAGCAGAACTAGAGGACAGTTAACAAATAGAACTGATACGCATACTTCGCACTCCATTAACGTGAGTATTTGTTAGAGAGCGACGTGAGGTTGCAGAACACTCTTCCAGCATTGCCCACTGCTTTCTCGTTAAGCTTAACCATAAAAAAGTATTAAGCAAATATCTTACAACTCAAGGCACTCCTTGCTGAAGGGGGGGGAGGGTTCGAGTTTGAAATTCCCTAAGCTTATTGAGCGCTAGCAGTTTTCATTATATCTGATGTCCTTCGTCTCGCACCAACATAATTCCTTCACGAATTTACATACCTGTCAATGTGTCACACATCGTGTCATTGGCAAAGAATCTTTCGCAGCCACTTGCAGCGCAGTTACGCACTCTTTTCTCCTAGTTTCTCTCTTTCCTTGATCACGTTGTGTTTTGCAGCAGTTGTACGTCCATTTCAGTTTTTCCTTTTCTCGTACACTTTTCCTTTCAGATTTGATGAGGAACATCTCGCGAGCCCTTCTGTGCTTAACAACATTTTAGCGGCCGGTCATTTTTATCCAGTCTCGTGAATGTTAATGTACATATTTATATTGACAAAAAGAACAATTCCATTCGTTTTCGAATACCTGCCGACTCTTCCGCCACAGTCACTGAACTGCGCCCATATCATGTAACCATGAGAATGAGCCAACTGAGCAATCCAGTAACCGGCAACTACCGCTGATTTCTTTGGAGAATAATTATTAGGCTTCAAATTTCTCTCTGTTTTCATCCATGTCTATGCTGGTTTAGATTCCACGTGTCTACAGGGTGTGGTAAATTACGGCAAGAAGCCAAGGGCGGGGTGTCCGGGAAGTATGTTTCATTCTTTTTGGCAACTCTCATTTTAAATTGTTAATTAATAATATTTCCTCACATTCTGCACGAAAACAGTTATGATTTTGCACTGCCACATTTCGGTCACCTAATTTCAGCAATGGTTTCCGTTTTTTTTCAAAATTTTTCAACATTTTCCAACGTCCAAACATTTCCAGAAAGATCGCCTCCATTACCATCAAGTGGCTCGTTGAGCTTAGAAGCTATGATGACCGTTCTGGGCGAATCAGGCCTGTTTCTTGAGCTTCAGCCCACAAAAATGCCGTGCAGTCGTGATTTTAGCAGAATTTCCCGAAATTTAGCGATTTCAGCCATCATATCTCCAAACCTTAGTTCGTTCAGATACTCCATGTGGAGCTTTGTGGGGGTCGAAGGAGTGCCAAACCTCATTGCAACATGAATCTTTTGAAGGAGGACCCTGTGAAGAAACCGACAAACCCATTTGATCGCCACGGTCGATTTTTTCTCAAGCGATTCCGCGCCTCTATCAACACTCTTCAAGATCTTTTCGAATCTCTCTGTTTTCTTCTTGTTCAACTGGTTTCGAACAATAAAACCTGCATGTTGGTTTAAGCTCAACGCTTTAATTACGTATCCGCGCAGCTTTTATCTTGTTACCGTATTTTTGCCGCACCCTGTAGTATTCCTTCTGAAAAGAATCGTATGTCTTAAGATCGTCATGATCCTTAGGAAAGAGTTAACGGTTGCAGAAAATTCGGGTTCTTGGCTCACTACAGAAACGACTTTCGAAAGGAAAAAATTGTCACGAAACCTTTCTTGCAGATCTAGTAGTTACAGCAGAAAAAATAGATAATCTACGACTTTAAAGGCAGCCTCCAGCCACTCCAGTGTCCAAAATCTGTCAGTACCAAAACCGCTCTTCCAGGGAAGCCCGCGATCAGGTTCGATGTCTGATCCTTTCGCTGCCGCCTATTGTCTCTCTCTGACGCACCATCGATATGACCTTACCTCTCATAGGCGCATAACAGTGACAAGAAGCTTTCTTTTATGCGGATCTGAGATAAATTTGGACAGATTTTCAGATCTGAGAATGTTCTAACCCTAATTGAGCTTAACAGTAACCTTAGTGTACTTTTAAACTAGGTAAAGAAGCAGTTTTTTCTTTTGACCTACTAATATAACAGCTTGTCCACGCCAGAGGTGCCGCGTCATCTTAAACGATTCTGAAGATTTTTTTTGAAAAACAAATAGCACGGCTGAACTAAGCTCGTAGAGCTCTATCAGATGAGATATGAACCGTAAGGAAAAGAAATCTTGCAAATTTTGCCTGGACGCTGCCTTAAGGTAGTACTGTTTCTCAGAACGCCTTAGTTTTCGTGGATTCTGAAAGAGGGCCACAGAATAGGTTCGGGCTCATAAACCTTCGCTCAAACGTCATTCCTTACTGGAGAGGATCGCTCGAGGATAGCTGCGTGATTTCGCGTACGAGTTGTCACTGTTGCCGTGCGCTTGCCGTTGAAGTTCCAGATCGCCTCCAGTGTAAGAAGATGGAAGAATCAATCATAAGGTTTCATTTACAGTCAACCGTTAAGCGCTTCAACTGAAGGGCGCCACGAAATCTACAACAACTCATCCTCGAAATCACGCAGTACGTGCACGACGTTCCCCAGGAGAAATGATTTTTGAGCGGAGACAGAGTTTTTAAACCCTAATACTAATCCTCCTCTAAGGCCGTTTTTTTTCCAAATCCGTCAAGAACCTAATAGCCGTCTGAGTTGGCGCTGTCCTTGACAAAACCTATAGTTTTCATCTTTAGTCTCTGTAATGAAATCAATGAACTCGATCCATCGTTGATTCCACACAAACTTTCCTATCCAATACCACTCCGTATATTTATAACAAAACGGAAATTGTTATGGATACCAGCCGAGTCGTTTTTGGTCCAGAATCGTGGCTGAATTCCTTGTGACCGTGAGTACGCGTAGAATAATGGAATTCGTGGGCGTTCTGTTGCCATGGTGGCTGTTCCACACGCCCCGCTCCTCTAATCACAAACATATCAGAGGCGACTCGGCCAACGTATCGCGGTTGTTTCGGTGTCCAATGAAACCCTATGAGTGATGACTTGCCAAAGGACATCCGGAAGATCATCGCTGCTCAAACCGAGGTGAATCTGCCCAGGTCGGTAACGCTTCCTGTTCTGCCGAAAATCGGAAATCCCTCAAGCAGCTACAGCACATCCCCAAATCAAAGTGCGAAACGGAAATGCTCCAAGTCCTCCAAGAAGTCAGACTTGGAATCTTTCACTTTACCTCGTCTTACTCAGGATATAGATAATATGAGCTTGGCTGCTAGACGCAATATCCCAATCCACGAACCGATCGCTTCCGATAGTGGTCACAACTTCAACTATTCATTTATTCCGGACCACGAGGTTCTTCCATCTACTCTGTCAACTGCACGCGAAAGCAGCGGTGGCTCACTCTTGTCCAGCGCAGCTCTACTGGGTGCGACCGACTTTGATCGTACTTTTGTTATTAGAAAGGAGAAGTCACCGCCTGATGATGCCATATCGCAGATCGACCTCAAATTCGCCACTATACCAGACTCTCTTCCTGGTGAGTTGAATACAGTATCCTTGCTTTTTATTTCTGTATATTTCTGTATTAATATAATAATATAATATAATGGACGATCCTACGTAATGTCTACTGTTTTTACTTGATCTTAAAAACTACCACATATATTGTTCGAGCTAATTAAACTGCTATTTCAGACATTGCCGGACTTCAAAACGCTGTTGACAATCTAAGTAACAGGCGCATGTCGAATATTCTTGATGCATGCAGGTAGGAGCTGGTCTTGTCGCTGTATTCTTTAAAATATGCAACACTGAAAAGCTGCACATTCCTTCCGAATGGAACCTGGTGTTCTTTTCCCCTTTCCTCTCTCTACCCTTTACCCTCAATTTAAAACACTTATTGAATATTTTGTTGTACATCTTCCACAGGTTTTTAATCAAATTTTACTTCGTGGTTCTTCAAATGTAACTCAAAAAGTGCAAAACAGGTCAGAAACAGATCATATTACCGCTTTCCTGTCGCTTTATGCTTTTATCGAGTTGTTTATACCACAACAGTGACCAGCTGGTGCCAGAAGAGAGAAAAGAATAACATGGGCATTAAAGCGAGTGACTTTCATTAGAAAACGGTATTTTCCAAAAGATGACGAAAATTTGTGACGAATCTTTCGGAGGTGATCATACGAGAATTTTTCAAGAGATATGGGATTTTGGTACTAGTTTGTTCTTTTCGTAAAGCTCACTCATATAGCAGAACTAATGCAGGTTTTCCCATGTGCATGGAAAACTCTATGAGAAGAATTAATCTAAGGAAACCTTGGGAAGAACCTAGTGCTGCTTTTAAATATCTGGTAGTATAGTTATGCTCTTGGCGGTTTTATTTTTAAACAACATACACATATATTGGTGACTGCCGTTAGGATTAGCTTAGACATTCATGTTCAGCTATAAGCTATACCTGAGATTTCTTTAAACAAATTCGATAATCTCCTCCGAAGTTGGTGTAGATTACCCAACAAGCTCCATTCAGCTAGCTTCATTTTGTGAGCTAACATATGTACGTTCTTTTGGATCCAAAAAACTTTCCAGCTATGACTTTACGTAGTTCTAGTACTCAGCCATGATCTGATATGGTAGGTTGGGTGGGAAGTCATGTCAGTCAGTCATTCTCAGTTTTTTTAAAGGTTTTACCACGAGTTTCTCTGATTTTTCTTGAATAGATACTTTGCCCCATCTTTTCACAAGTTCTAGGCAAATCATATGTAGGTCATTTAAGCTATATAAAGTAATTTTTGTGTTCTATAGAATTTCAGTTTTTGTTCTTGTCGCTTCATTTTGTTGCAGTTTTTGAGCTTAACTCAAGACTTTTGTGCTGCACATTGAGAAGCTGATGCGACTTGAACTACAGCTAAAGACTGATTCAAATTAGTAGATTAGTGAAATGAACAAATGAAGACCGGCCTATTTTATGTAGGACAGGAAGAAAGCTCTTAAAAAATATACATGACTTGGCTAAGAACAGAAAAACAGAGGTAATATGAAGACATAAAGATTTTAAGAAAATCACGGGAACTTATGGAACAGCCTAATAAATATGTTTGCTCAGCCAGTGAAGCCCACAGCTCTAGATATTCAGCGCTGCTCACTTCCGCTGTCGGTGTCCTATCGGCTACCCTTTTAACCTTGCTTCTATAGAACGAAGCCTTTTACTATCGGAGAAATTGCGAAAGGTCTCAGGGGTCTCAAAATATAGCTCGCCTGGAACATGAGGTCATAATTTCTGTTTAAGCAGCAAACTATGAGCCTAAGTGCAGCAAGGCTTACAAGGTTCTCCACATGTGTATTCTCTGTTTATATTGATATTCGGATAGAAATTCGAGAGAAATTGAAGAAATTCAATTTCAACCACTTCGAATTTTTTTTCAAAGTTAAATAATCCTGGATCTGTCCCAATTTTAATAAGAACGAAGGCTGTTCTCTTGTAGTTACAGTTTGAGCCCTCTAACCATTACTGGATCGAACTGCACTAAATCCTTGTTTCTAATGCCTGCGAATTTATGGTGACAAAATCATTGACTAATCTAGTAATATGTACCGTCGATTCGCCCAGATAGTGCCTCGGTCGTCGCGGTTTAGTGCAATTGCGTACCAGGCGGGGCACGGCATCGATAGTCACTGGAGCGGCAGGCGAGAATCAGCTGTGCTCGTTAATGAGCGACATCCGTACCTTACCGTCGATTCGCCCAGATAGTGATCAGATTAGCTGTTTCTAGCGTTCTCGCTTGCTACTCCAATGACAACCGATGTCGCGCCCTGCCTGGTACGCAATTGCACTAAGCCGCGATGACCGAGGTAGCATCTGGGTGAATCGACGGTATTTTCAGACGAGTGCTGTTGAATGTCGCTTGTGTAGCTAAATTCTAAACGCTATGAAAGTGCATAAATTTTTGGACCACCTCGTTGTCTTGCTTCTAGTAAATATTGCATTTTCAGGCTATACGATCACGAGCTACGCGGCTACCTCAGTGTCCCTTCGCTCATTAAGTGTTTCGGTGAAGTAATCCCCAGTGTGAGTTTTAGCGTTACGAGGGTCTGTCGATAGTATATCCACTATCTGGTTCAGGTACACTCGCCGTCCTCTCCATGGCGATTGTTTTTGCTGTCACTGGCACCAGATGGAGAGTTCATCGAATACGAGACGCTGCTTCAACTTCTGGACTCCCAGAAGCGCAATGTGCACTTCAATGATATTATGTGAGAAGCAGTATCCTAGCTGTGGTCCCCTGAAATCGCTTCATCTCTTCAGCCCCGACCTTATAGTGTCCGCCGTAGAGGCAGAGGAAGGCGTGTCGTTCAGGCCTAGCACGGGCAGGAAAGTCGGGAGCGAACCCGAGCTCAGGTTAATGTTTTCCCATTCCACACCGCAATTAGGCCGACCAGAGTCTACGCGCTGATGACGCTGTTTAGATGTAGACAGCTGGAATTCAATATTGTTCAGTGTCAGGTAATGACTGAGATTGAAGTCCTGCTCATGCGAAATCCCGAACTCACCCTGGAGAGACTGAAGGTCGCCACTACGAAGAAGGTACGTTTTTTTGTTCTTCTGTGAGAAAACCCTGCTAGCGAGTGGAAGCTACAACACATTAAGTGGCTGAAAACAGAATCCATGAAACTGTAATTTGCGCCACTGATTGTTTACCCTCTTTGTAGATATTTTCGAAGAAATAATTCTTTGTGTTTGTAAAAACTTATGTTTTGTTGCTCCTTTTCGTGACAGCCATTTATGCAATGAATCTGGTAGTGAAGCCATAAGTGTAATTGAATGCGTTGATTGCTTTGAATTTGCGTTAGATCCAAGTTCTTTACGTTTTTTATCGTCCTCTCCTCACCGTAGCCACTTTTTCATCATCCCTATCACAAACACCTTCCCTTGAAAGCACAGTTTCGCACTTTTTGTCGTCTTTTTCGCTCTTTAGAATTCTTTTATGCCATAATATGTCGTCTTACTAAGAGAACCACAATCAGAGCTCACACGGTGCCTGCTCTGAGCCCTGTCTGTATTGAGCGTGCCTCTAGTCAGGCTCAGGTGGGCAAACTATACCTTTATATAATAAAATATAGATGGAACAAGTCGAAGGGAAGAAGACCTATACAAAAATCCGACTTTTACACATTTACTTAGCAAAATGTTTCCCAAAGTGGTAATTTTGTCGGATTTTTAACCCTTGGAGTCCCGTTGTCCCGTTGGTACATGCGTGTACCAGTACTTTTTCTTTCTTTTGACAAGTGAGCCGCTGAATTTTTTTGTGAAATATCGACACCCCTCTAAGAGTTCTACGTGGATTGAGTTTCACTAAGTCAAAGTGCAAAACGAGTGAAATATAAAGTGCTGAATTTTCGATTTTTGACTCTTTGTCGATTTTTTAAAAATATATCAAGATGCAGAGGACTATAGTTGTAGCAGTTATATTGTGCAGTAACTACATCCTAAGCACTATTCTTTTAGTTTAACAGACTTTATTGGTTACAGCATATTTTAGAGTAGTAGTCTTCCAAAACCACGGTGCATATGTCGAAGCTTTCGAGGGTGAAAAGCCTTAATCACGATCAGATTATGGATATATATTCTAACCATAATGGCGAGGAATAATCAGCTAGAATCGACCGAAGACACATCCCAGACATTTCAAAAAATTCATCGAAGTTTCAACTGAGGCTTCCTTCCTTCCAATAATGCATGGTATTTTAGGACTTCTTTGTATATGGCCTTACAGTTCGCGTCTCCTGTAAAAAATTTTGCAGAAAATTGAGTTAAACATAGGCAGCTCCAGCTTTAGGTATTTCTTCGCTTTACAGAATTTACATCCAGTTTTTTGCCCTCGAAAATGCTTTATGTTCTGAACTACAAATATTTTTAAAAATTATAGAAAACCCTAACTGAGAAATCGGTCACGACAGTTACAATCACTATGGCCTAAACTGCTAATATGAAATCCGTAAATCGTTCGCTCCGGCTCGCACGGCTCGGGACTCAAAAGATTAAATTAAAATGCATAGTTATTTTTTGCATGGAAAGGAAAGCCTTAACATTTACAGAAATAGATTTCATCTCGATAAAAGTATTCATATTTTCTCTAAGTCCCTTGCTTATTTGCTTGATCTCCTTTTTATATTTGAGCTTCTTTTTAAAGTTTTCCTTTTATTTTCTTTGCAAGTGTTTTGCCTTTCTTTCCATTTTCGGTGGTACTATTGAGCAAGCTTGGCAAAGTGAAGAGAGCCTTTTCACTTCAGCGAACGTTTTTGAAGAATACCGAAAATCCGGTAAGAATCTGCCTTTTTTACGCGGCACAATTGCCATAGTAAACTCGAAAAAATTAATGCTAACGTCTTTTCTTCAATTTCATTTAAGAGTTATTTTTCAAATTTTGTGTCCACATTATATCACAAAATGACGACAGCGTCATGTTCACCTTACAATACCCACAAAACTGTTGGGTTTGCTTCTTATCAAATCGTCTCATCAGATTCTTTCGTAAAGGCGTTACATCAAAGATGAAGAAATGATTTACCGTTCCTATTGTGGGATCCACAGGCAAAGTAAGTTTTCTACTAATACATATAACGTGCAGCGTAGACGTTGTCACAGTTATGAGAATACTACCATGGTCGTTTCCATTACGTCAATAGCATATGTTGCACTAACTTTTAGAACTCCACCATTGAAATATTAGTACAGCAGATGTTAGGTACTTTCCCCAGCTAACCTGGTAGTTATCTTCAATGTTTCCATGGAAGTGCTAAATGAGTAATAAGCTGAGGAACAAGGACAAAGCTAAATTCATACGTCAAATTCTGCTTATTCATTTTTCTAAAATTCGAATACCTTCCGATTCTGGTCAGATAGATGTATCCAAAGAAGCCTTAGATGCAGAACAACTCGGCAAAGCCTTTAAATTTCGATCTCTAATTTAAAGGATAGCATCCACGCTCAGAACAGCTGAGTTCTACACAGATTCCACATATTATTTGATTGATCATAACAGATTAATTGAATTGAATTGAATTCTAAAGGGAGATTCCAAAAGAAATGTGATGACGTCCATACTCGACCAAATTCACTTCTGACGGATGAAAATCGCTCTAAAAGATATGTACGTCACGCGTGCGCGGTGCTCATGCGCGATTCCGCGGACGAGTTGCCCGCAGCGCGCCCATTGAAGTCCCACGTCGCCTCCAGCTTCAGAAGATGCAAGAATCCTACGATTTCATTTGTGTCGTCCGCGAGTTGCAGAGAAGTGAGAACTTTTAAACTCTGAACCATTATTTAGGTCCTTCCCTCATAATTTATGAAGTACTCAAATAGCGTTCTGAGCGTGGGTGCTGCCCGTAAGCGCTGTATTGATTCTGCTATCTTTCCTATAAAATGACAAATTTTTCGTACTTCCTGTGCACTGAAAAGCAGGCTTATATTCCAGTGGAAGTAAATATCGAAGAAATTCCGTTTTAAAGATTACAACATAAAGATGTACTTGACATATTTTAACGGAAGACACAAAATTTTATGGCTACATTTCATTACTTCCTACAAAAAAATGTAGGCTAATGTTGATCGCTCTGTGTGCTGGTCGCAAGCAGACTCAACTCATAATACTGTTACGGCACGTATTCCATTCTCTCCCATGTTGATAGCGGTTTGTTCGATTACTACGTAGCAGTGAGAGTGTGACGAAGGAAATTTTGTTTTTTTTCCAACACTAGAAATAGAACAACTATAGGATTACTACGGTAATCATGGTTATAGCTAATCTCTGCCAGAATTTGTTGATAGTCTGGGCTGGGACCTGGCTAGCCAGCGTGATTTAGAATGAGACATTGATTTTCGTGGTTTGCTTATCAGACAAAAACAGTGGATGATTAGGGAGTCGATATTTATTCCAGTCATTCTTATTGAGTCGGCTACGCTAACCTGGTTAGCCAGACCAAAGTTTCATGAATCCCAGCCCTTGATTCGTTATCAGAGGTGATATTAAAATAAATTAAAATTATTTAATTTTAAAACCTGAGTTCCACATATCGAGAAGGGTACTGATGCTTAATCGCATGATTTCTTCTCTTCAGGTTATCGAAGTCTCTGAATTCAAGATGCTTCTGGAGATGTACGGTCTCGAGTCGCACTTTCAGCCGTTCTACCAACGCCTTGTCTCTTGTTTCCTCACACACGACGGCAAATTCCAGTAAGTTGTACTTCTAACCCTCACGAAAGCGAAACACCGCGATTTCAGTTTTTGTGCCTTTGTCGCCTGCCTCGCCTTGGTCCGACCTCCCGTTACCCATTCTGCTCCTGCAGAACCACCAACGCCTCTATGGCTTAAGCCAGCACTACCAGTAAGTGTTCACTGCTCATAGGATCACTTGCCACAATTTATTTTTCTGTAGTTGCAGCCTATAGGAAAATCAGGAGTCAGCAGTAAAACGGAGTTGTCGTGAAGAAAATATGTGTCATGTAGGAATTGCAGTGTGCCTTCCGAAACGTACTGCCACCGCATTGACGGGAGTAGTTCTTTGAAATGACGCCTGCTTTGCGGTATTTTTTCTTCTTAAGCTTAAAACAAACTTAGTGGTAAAATCCATAGAAAGTTTTGCACTTGACGACTCGTCCATACCTAACTATTCAAGCTCCAGCGATAACGAATGAGACCAACAACGCACTGTGGAACACCCTTTTGCCAACGATAAATTACACTAAACAGGGGTATAAGGCTTTGGATCAACAACAGCGCAAGTAACTTTAGCAGATGTACATTTTTCTTACGACGGAAGCGGGCATAGAAACCTGAAACATGACGACGAGTCTGGCCGTCGTATCGAATGGGCCACCGGACCACCAACATGAGGCGCCTTGGTGTAATCACTCTGCGATGTTTTGACCCAAGGGAAACCAACCTCTTAGCCCCGTAGGGGCGACCAAATCGCGTCGTCAAAGTGTACAACTTGAGCTATACCCGTAGAAGAATAGCACGAGACTACCCAAAGCGCGCCATCTATTTAAGTACAAGCGCGTTTTGCGCAGTCGCATGCTATTTTTGTGCGAGCACATCTCAACCTAAGGCCCTTTCAGAGTGCCGCAGCGTTTTGACGCCGCGGCAAATAGAAGAACTAGCTGGGATATCGGGTACTCAGTACTATTCGTTTCCAGAAGTATCTGTTGAGCCTTCAGATGTAGGAATTACACCATTACGAGGCGAAACAAAAGAAGTGCTGCAAGTTTTTCGGTGACCATAGGCGCGATCTGCCGCTCTCGCGGCGCGAGCACCAAAAATGGTCCGGGTAGTATTTTATCGCACTGCCGCCGCTGCGACTTTTTCCCCTCATACGCGTTGTTTGTTTCCGCGATTGTTGCTGGAATATGTGATTTAAGTTGATCTTGGCCGAACTAGCAACATTGGGGGTCAGCAAAGCTTCAGCCGTCAAATTCCGACCAGTTTTCCCTTTGCCGGCACTCTGAAAAGGCCTTTACACACCTAGGGCGTGCGATTTGGTCGCGTCGCTCTAACTATACCCGGGTCCTTATTACTGTGTTCTGCGACGCCCTCCACTATGGCTGTGAGGACACCAATATCGACCCTACCATTTTTGAATGGTGGGGTAAGTCCGAAGGTGCCGCAAGACAATACAGACGCGAATGGTTCTAGCATGACATATGATCGCAGAAAGGACCTCCCTATAGAGTACAATCCTTGAAAAGGACGGCCATCTGATGCTTTAAAGGCAGCACCCACGCTCGGAACGCTTCCTGAATTCTCAACTGATTCTGAAAGAGGAACTCGAAAAATGGTTGAATTTCAAATTTCTCGGCTCAGAAATCATTCCTGACCAAAAAAATCGCTCCAGAAGGCTCGTCCGCGATTTCGGTGACGAGTTGTCCAACTAGCTTTTCACACTAGTTAGAGAACTATAAACCCTGGATATGAGTAGAACTGAAAGTATCTTCCATGTCCTCGCCCATAAGGCGGTTATTCGACTCTAAAAGAAAGCGCAGGGCGAAGTAGAAAACCGTCCGCGAGATTGAGGACGAGTCTTCTGTAGCGATTTTCTTGGTCAGGAATGACTTTTTAGCCGAGAAATTTGAACCTCAACCATATTTCGAGTTCCTTTTTCATAATCCTTTGAGAGCTCAGAAGGCGTTCCGAGCGTGAGTGCTGCCTTTAATTTAGCGCACGGCCGTATAGCAATGAACAGCTGTCGTATCCTTACAGCTCAGTTGGATGCTGTAGAAATAAAGCCTTCGCTAAGAACCTTTAAAAACATCCGAAAAGCGGACTGTTTTCAACAGTTTCATTAGCACCACTTACTGGAGAAATAGAACAGCCATGCATAGGACGTCTGAATGTGATCCAATTCTTATGTCTGCAATAGTCAGCCGATTTTTGGCAGGTCTGAAGCAAACGCAAGCTATTTTTGATACCATATTCTGAACTAACAAAACCTCACATCGGGACTAACCTCTACTGTGCGGCACTAGTCTTGTTCGTTGTCGCTGAACTAACTTGGCAGTAGCTTCCTGCCTAAAATACAAGATCAAGCAACAATTTGAAGTATGTCTGGCTGCCCAGCAGAGCTCCAGAGTTTTCGGCGCGAGCGCGTTGTGCATATCCAAACCAGTTAAACTGATAGATGTTGGTAAGATCTTTGTGTGCATTCCACATGCACGACAGGCTTCTGCGACAAACCTGGAGTCCTTATTAGCAAGAGGAACGGTAGTTCCTCTCAAAATTTTATCATGCTGAGGTGGGGTCCAGAGAATTTTGATTTGGCTAACCAGGCCGGATAGGGGATTTTCGTGGTTTGTTTACCAGATAAAAACAGTAACTAATTGGGAAGTCAATATTTACTCCACTCACTCCTAGTGACGCCAGGATTGCCGAACCAGAATTTCATCCAGCCTTGGTGTTTCCAGTATCAGATTATTCTCTTTCAGCCTGGAAGAAACCATCGAAATCTATAGAGCAGAAATGTTGTTCTGCTCACTGTCGATACTATGAAATAGCCTTCCTGTTATGGCAGCCATTTCATTCTAGCTAAAAACTTGGCACCCATAATCCCACTCATTTGTAGCCTATATTCAATATCATTTCTGCATATTAGACATATTATATTATCTCATCAAATTGTACATACGTATGGCAGGCTCAATAGCATGTTTTTTAATGTTTAATCTCTACTTTCACGTGGTTTTTTTCTTTGATTTATATAAGTGCTTCCGCCTTTACTAGAATATCCACCAATCCTTTAAAACATTTTTTCTTCCATGTGTACGTGTATACAAAAATGGACATTTCTTATGCGGGTACTGTGATATGTCTGATTTATACGATAATGTAAGTTACGCTGAATAAAAGTCTTACAAGCAGTTGTTCAAAAAAGAGGGGAAGTGGATTTACCCGAGGGCACGTCAGCCGAGCAGATCCATTCGTTTTCCACGGCCATTGCAGCTGTTTTACACTTTGCACCATGCACCGAATGCCCTCTTCCCTCGCTCGTCATGGATTTTCGCTGAGCTCCGTCGAGCTCCAGTTTTCAGACTTCTTACATTTTCTTTTCTAGTAAAAAAAGTCATGCTTCTCGACTTGAGCATTTTTTTCTATTTCTGTTTGAAATCTACCGATATCGCGTGACAAACAAACCTAACGTAGGCTTTCTTTGTCCTTTACCCACGATAAACGTCACTCGTATTAATAACAGCTTAAATATGTACTATTTTCACTCAGTATCAGCTGTGCCAGGCTCAAGGAACAGAACTCAATTTTCTTCCGTTAATGAGTTTTCATGTGTGGTCCACAAAAAGTACACTATAAAATGGTGTCTGTGTTTTTGCTAA
>KN549243.1:130105-146354 GCA_000797555.1 Oesophagostomum dentatum | reverse complement strand
GTGGCAGATTTTTCATTTTCTTTCTTGCAAAAAAGTCATGCTTCTCGACTTGAGCATTTTTTTCTATTTCTGTTTGCAATGTACCAATATCGCGTGACAAACAAACCTAACATAGGCTTTCTTTGTCCTTCATTTTCGATAAACGTCATTCGTAATCATAACAGCTTAAATATGTACTATTTTCACTCAGTATCAGCTGTGCCAGGCTCAACGAACAGAATTCAATTTTCTTTCGTTAATGAGTTTCATGTGTGGTCCACAAAAAGTACACTATAAAATGGCGTCTGCGTTTTTGCTAAGAAAACTATGTCAGGACTGAGTAGTTCATTCGTGAGAACCTAACTACAATTGGAGAAAGGTTTTCTTTCGAACACCGTTTTTTGTTCAAATTCTAGGCACAGAAACATAAAAAGTGTTACTGTTCTTTGTGAAAGGCTGTTGTACCCTGAATTGCCACTTTTTAGCTAGACTCCCCAGATATCAAAAGGTTAGAGGAAAAAGCTGCCGGCGACGGAAATTTCAAAAACTAAAAATTTAACTTCATCCGCAAAATAAGGTGTTTGGAGACTGGAATGAACAAGAAATAAGCTCAAAAAATAAAGCGATAATTGCTCACAAACAATGTATATCCCACTTGGAGCGAGCATTTTAATTTCTCTATAAATCTATTTTTCCTAAATTTGGCGCCACTTTTCATCAACGTGCTTAAGACGCAATAAAAATGTTGCAGGAAACATCGAAAGTCGTACTCACTTTTCGGAGAATTTAATTCTTCTCTAAAACTCGTATATCGCTTAATAGCGCTCTATCTCATAATCTAAGGAATTTGATAAGGAAATAAAATGTTATTATGTGACTTAATGTGGAGTTTGGAAGTCCTTTAGACAGTGCTAGGAAGCCCTAACCTTCGTTCTCTCTGATTGCCGCCTTCAGAAGTTATGTGCGCTCTACAGCGAGATTTGAACAAATACCTACTTCAAAATTTCAATTTTTTGGAATTTTAGACATAAGTAATGAAACTTTGTGAAATTTATGTAAATACGTGCTATAGATAAGTCAAACTCTTCTCTACTTATTGAAATGAGATTTTAACTCGAAAAAATGGATATGAAGAACATAAAGTGTCCGACTTGGTATGGAACGGCTATTTGAATTTTCAGTCCTTATTTCCCAGTTGAAGATAGCGAAATTCTGTGAAATATGTGAAAAATGATTGCAGAATAATTTCGTTTTTGTTCTATTGATTTCTACTAAGGCTGCTTTACGAATTCTTGAGCAACCTACTTAAAATATCAGAGGTATCTGCTTTGTATAAGCTGGTGAAGTTCTTGGGCTTCTTAGCAATTTTCTATTAACAACGCTTCGAAGCGGTGCGACTATCACACTAATGCTGATACGCTTCCGAAGGCTTCAATTTTCGTTACCAACAACTTCGCGTCTGCGAGTTTCACAGTCATCTTCTTCGCTCGCCCCTTTAACCAGTTATGGGAGGGAAAATAGATCTCAAGGCTTGAAACTGCCTTGCAAAAGCTTTCTGAAGTGAACATAACCGCATGCCTGATAGCTGTTGTTCGAAACCAACGCCGTCAAAGCAATATCTACCTGAAACTCGTCACCATTATGTATTACACAGTGGCACTTCTAATGTTCGAAACCAACGCCGTCAAAGCGGTGCGACTTCTTTGGCTTGAATCAAGAATTCTACCCTATCCGCCAGATAAAAAAAGTTCAGCGACTGCAGTGGTAATTACAGCTTCTAAGCAGCCTGAAAGCTTTCCAATCAAAGTAATTCTTAGGTTTCTTTAAAACTATGTCGATATTTAACCGTGCAGTTCTGCTTTACGATCTAAACACTATCGCCACTATAGGGGTGCGCAGACGAGTTTTCCGTGGAAGAAGTAGGCTTTAACGTAATACACCAACTACGGAGGGAGAAATCAGAATTTCTGCTATTTCACCCGTTGGACCTCCGTACAGTGACGCGCTGTTGCTGTAGTTATACCGAGGCATACTTGTTCGTCGCGCAAGTACGCGGAAAACTCCTCCAGACACCCCGTAACTTGGATAAACGAGAATCGCACGTTTTCGACATATTCTCGGTGAGTTTTAATTTATGTGCTTTCTTACTCCGGTTTTGGGCAACCCATGTGACTAAGGTATAAAAAATGCAAAAATCTCAAAATCGATTTTTTCCGTGGGTGCTGCCTTTAAGTGTAATAAACTAAGAAAAACACAAATTTCGCATGTGATCGAACCTTATGTACTGAACAGTTATAAGAATTTAACGTCAGCTATGTTGAATTTAGAATTTGCATTCTAACATACTCAAAGTGCTGTATAAGTGAAAATAAAATATTTCGATTTTTAAAGTTTGCATCATAAACTTTCGTGTTCGAAAATGTTTAGCCTTATTTCCGGTAGTCAACATTACGCAGTTTAAAAGCAGTTATCTTTAGCAGCACTTTGTAGCACTTGTTTCAAATTTGTTTAAACTGCTGCTTTGCTTCCACTCGAATCAAAGTGCAGCCACATTTTGAAGTGCGATCCATCTCAGCTATTCGAGAAAGAAAGAAAGCTCCTCAAAAAACGAAGCATCGAACCTTAAACGCAAAGTTTTAACCGTATGCTTACGGAGATAGCAACGGAGCAGATGCTTTTTCTCTTGAAATCAGCTCCTATGTACTATCATAAAACGTGCACCAAATGCTCTATGGAGTCTCAGTTTCTGTTTTTGATACCGCCCTGTATGTATATCGTTTTTATTACGCTTCGCTTCAAGAAGTACACCAAAATGAAATACATACTAATTTAAATTGGGAACTTTGTCAACGTTAACTCAGTATCTTGAAAACCAAGTATCTACGCTGAAGCAGAACCTATCTCAGTTCTCACTAACAACTGTGAAACTTAGGCTAGTCTCGCATCCACTATGGTGAAGGTATGGGTCCGTAGTAAAGTTCTCTATGCCGAGATCCGACGAAAAAAATTGTTAGCAGAACTTTGACAAAGCCCACCAGTTTCCAAGGATATTCAGATGACCCCCTTGCAAATGTTATTCAGAATCTCTGGAAAATTATCCCAGCAGTTCCCTAACTGTATAGGTTAGAAAAAGAAAAGTCAGCTCCAAAACAGCTGTAATTTCCTTGAAAAAAATCTGTGATTTAAAACGAAGAAACATTCGACTTTTTGTTGATCAAATAGGCGGGTGGTGGCTGAGCAGTAGATCACAGTAGATGACAATTTTGTGGACCTTCTTCTTAGCTGAAATTAACTCTCTCAGCTCCTTACTACAAGAAATGCTTTCAGAGAATTTACTAAACATTATTTGCCTACATTATTTCCCTTTTCTTTCGCATCCACAACATTTGGTGCCGTTCCCCCGCGCTAATGTTAAGAATCAGCCCTATAGCCATGATTCCTTCCGGTTACCTATCTGACATCATTTTGCACCAGCTGAGACTTTTCTAAGTTGGTCCCGGGCACCTTAGAAAAAACTCAGCCAATCTTCGTCTGCGTCTCATATGTGTGTTATTTCGCGCAAAAAAACTTAGACTGAGTTATTTTTGAAGAACTGAGGCTGAGTTGGCCGAATATCGGCGGCTTCTCCCAGTTTTTCTTGGTCAAGGGCTTCATGTGTGAGCAGAGCTTGCTACTTTATATTGCGGAGTACCAACCTAATTTAGATGAGCAGATTTTTTTCAGTGGAGCTGTCGTTTAAGATCACCTTAACTGAGTGAACTTTACTACGGGCCATACTGCTCTCTAAAATCTCATACCAGATAAAGAAGTGTCTGAAACTACATGCAATATTTAACGAAAGTACCTATCCAAAAAGCACTCCAGAGCGATATCCTTTTCCGTCCATTCGCTTTTGAAGCTTCCTGAGGCACAAATGAAACTTCCATAATCCGTTGAGCCAGTTTTGTAGTGGCAACAATGTTTCACAAAAAAGTACGTACACATCTACACTTACTACATCATGAACACACAGTGTGACCCTTTAAAGAAGGTTGATGGATCATGTTTAAATTTATCGAGTCTCACGAAGCAAAGATTGCACCAGTAATTTTTTTCTAATAAGCTTAGATGTTGTAGGCTGGCCATTGCTATTTATCGATAAATTAATCCATTCGCCCAGGATGGATGCCTGCTTTCGGTCATTTACAGTCATAGATTCATCAGTATAAACTCTTTTTCTCGACAGCTGTAGCAGTCCGCAAATGCGGAACAACGCCTCCACTAGGCGGCAGAGCCTCCATCAGGCGGCAGAATTTGCAAACTTTGCGTTCTCTTTTGGTTGCGGCAATCATGGGAAATTATTATGGTTCAGAAAAAATCGAATTTTTGTTGTGATAGATGTTTAGCAAAATAACATCGCTTCATGATTTCCTGTGGGTGAACAAGTCAAATTAAAACCATCGGATTTTTTCGCACCTTGCATAATTTAATATTTTTTAGTATCGATCACAGCAGCTGTTAACTGTGCAGCAGATAAAATTAGAATGTGGCTTTCTTTCTTATCGCATACACGGAAAAAAAATTTCACGCAAAAATTGAAATACGGGTTTGGGCATAATCAGTATTGGTTGCTTTTGAAAGATTTTCCACAAAATTTCTGAGGAAAATTCTCCTGAAGATTTTTTTGAAGCTACCGAAAATTCCCAAGCAAGAAACATATCGCTATGTAGTTCCCTAGTTAGTATTTTCG
This sequence comes from Oesophagostomum dentatum, assembly GCA_000797555.1. Classification (NCBI taxonomy): domain Eukaryota; kingdom Metazoa; phylum Nematoda; class Chromadorea; order Rhabditida; family Strongylidae; genus Oesophagostomum; species Oesophagostomum dentatum. The sequence goes on along the minus strand of KN549243.1, from coordinate 141,646 downwards.
AAATATATTTCAGTCCATCCAGTAGATACGAAAAATTGTTATACATACTACAGGTGTGTGGAGCCGATGATGGCTAACTTTCGACCCAGCCAGAATTGTCCTTTTTTTAAACTGAAAGAAACTTTCCGTTCACGGCTAGCTGTAAGTAATGTAGATGTCGTTTCTTAAGAGATCATTGACGTATTCATGTTTACTTGAGGAGCACCCTTTCATCTCGCGAATGCCTGAATTCGAACTAATGAGCATATGCACAGCTACCTATGTTTAGCAGCAGGGGACTCGACGAGATTTTCTATGATGGAAGATCAGCACCCCCTGATCCAATCCACCACCAGCATCACACCGTCCACAGTGATCCGACGATATGAAAACGGAGGTAAGCGGAGACAGAGGTGCTTTGAGGATCTAGAGTGCCGTGAAAAGATGCTAGTTTTTCTCCAGGCTTTGGGATTCATAGAGCACATGCGATAAAGAATTTGAATTTCAAGATTCTAACATGAAAATTAATTTGCTTTTTGGCCATAGCAGTTGCGTCTAAGGGTGTCCTATTTCTGAAAAAGCAGTTTTTGCTAATTTTCTCGAAAAAAAAATGTTAAGGTTTTCAAGAAAGAGGTTAAAGAACAGTCAGGAAAAGAAAACAACATCTAGTAACACTTCTAAAAACGTTATATGTGGTATAGGGGGGGGGGAAGGGTACAAGTAAGCGTAGTGAATCCCTGCAGTAAATATTTTCGGTCTGGAATGCTAAATTTTCAGAATACGACGGAAGTCGTTGGAAAGGTTTTCGCGAATGTGTCGCAGATGTCATCTTCCTTCGCAGAATCACTTCGACACATTTCTATTTTGCGCGAAAAAGAATGGAGATCAGCGTTTAATAACGGATTACGGGTCTGAAATGAGCAGGGCTACAAACTGTCCGAGAATTACAATATTCCCAAAGTTTGATTCAAAATTCTGCTTCCACATATTCTATTCTGCCTCCTTTTTAACAAGCAATAAAAGTGTAGTTAACAAACGGTTGCACTCATTGTAAGCTGGAACAGTTCTATTAGTACTGAGCCAAGCTTCCCATTTGTTGTGGATTTTACCGCTTCAAATTTCTCCAAACCATTTCTGTTAAGGAGTTGCAATTTACCCCTTATCGTGTACTGTGACCACCAATTCTCTGGAAAAAAAGTATTCCTAATGCTTACAAGTCTTCATCTTTAAAGGCGAAGTATAGTTCTTGCTAGTAATGATGTATAAACGGAAACTACTAGTAAGAAGAATTAATCAGAAAATTAGCATTTTTTAAACTCCTAAAGCATAAGCCATCACCGAAGTTTTCTTGGCTAGATATTCACGAAAGGAGGTTGAAAAGTAACTCATTAAAGGCAGCATGCACTCGCGGAGAAAAATGTTGTTTTAATTTTGTCATAACTGCGTTCCTCTCATCTAACACTCCATAAAATTAAAGGAGTTTTTTTAAATAATTCACCGTCCTTCTCCAGAAATCCACCTTAGATCAACGCCATCCACCAACCAAATCGGCCTCTGTTGATCAGGTCCCAGTGTTAGCAGTAGCGATTTTACGAGAATAGTTTGATATAATCAACTATAAGCGGAGAAAATTGATATTCGAATTTCTTTTCGACTTTGTAACCTTGCTCTCCACATTTAATATAGTATATCCCTGGAAAATGGCTCAATTTTCCTGCTTTTGGTAGAAAAGGGGCCAAATGTTCAGTGCCGCGCAGTGGTTAGAGACGGATTTTCTGAAAATGATGAGGAATTAAAGCAAACCCTTTTGCAGTAATGTTCTGTTTGGTGGTAAGACTGCATCCGAAGTGAAACCTGGAAAACATATTTTCCGTGAGTGCTGCCTTTAAAATGTGTTCACTATATTAAGCTATATTTTTAGTTCTCGAAAACGCTCCCCATAGAAATAACCCATCCTTAAGGAGCCGTCAAACTTTTCTCTTTCGGAATACGCATTGCTTTACTTTATTGTACTACATGAGTAGAAATATCAAGCAGCAATACTGCACATTACTGATATTACTGATAAAGCACAGTCTAAGAAAGGAAAGGAGAGGGGAAAAACTTTGTTTTCTAGAGTACAAGATTACCATTGTAATGTAAGCAGTGACTGCAGAGCAGGAAGTATTGTGCAGCAGCAACCGCAAAGCAGGAAGTACATTAGCTGAAGGGCAAGTGCACGGTCGAAACACAGTGGGATCGTGTTTGCCTGGACGAATATTAGGTTTCCAAAACAGGATATGATTGAGCGGAAACCAATATCAACCAAAGGGCAACTGTACCACCGGAGCACAAAAGAACGCGCCCACAACGTTTGCAAAATGAGCTTCGAAATGAGATTCGACTGAAAGGAGAAGATCCATGTTGGGGAAAGGACAACTGCATTATAGCTCGAATCTTCCGCACAAAAGTATCGACCCGGACGGAGCTGTACGGCACTTCTCACTGGCGTTTCGGCGCCTTGTCCATAAAGCTTACTTTTCCTTTTTCTTTTTTTCTTACTTGTCATAATAAAAAGTTATGGCTTAAGTCTCTATATACAGCGGAATCATTTCCCCCTCCCCTCCAGGGGTAGTAATAATAAAGAAGAACCGCTATTCCTTATGTCAGGAAGACATAAAAGTCCCCACGCCAGCACGTCGGGTTCCTTGTTACGTGTTAAGGCCGCACGGGCCTTACATGGCGGTTCCGGCAAGATTCGCCGGGGCAGCTCGCGGTTAGCGGTGTTCCGTCAAAGTCTTTTTGCCTATGTTTTCTTAGAGCGCTTTTCAAACCTTGTCAGCTGTACTAGCCAAATGTTCGTTTATGCGTAAATAGAGTGGGCGTTCGGTCTTATTAATGTAAGCGGCGTTGCAATCCAAGCACTTTATTTTATGCACAACTTCAGCTTTTGCGCAATCACCTATTTTGCCATCGGAACAGACAATGCAACTTCGAATGTTATAGGTCGTCATAGAGGCGGTTGCGCATTAACTGTCACCTGACATTCTCTTTAGGAACACTCAACATGAAAATATTTTGCTTCTAGCTGAACTTAAGCTAGGTATTGCTTGATTGCGCCGGCTACCCTATCAGAAACAAATGCTAGACATAAAGGTATTTTGTTTTCATTCTAATTGCTTCTAATCGTTATTGGTCTTCTCTTTTGCCTGTACGGTGCTGAATAGCCGTTAGATTCGTAAAACTCTACATGCTAATTTTAGTGAGACATGTTTTCCCCGCTGCTAACCGTTTTACTGCTAATCATTGTCGCCGTTCTTAATAGGTGACGAACTATAGCGCGCTTCATGATAGACGGAGGACCGGCATTTAAAAAATGATCCTTTTTTCCGATGCTTAGTAGATTCCTCTCTTTTTTTGATACACGGTCAGGAACCCAACAACGCTTTCCAACTTGCGTTGACATCCCCAACCAAAGAATACACTGAAGAAGATGACTACGCGAATTGTCTCATCGCCTTGCTCAAGAATATGTACAAGAACGTCACAGAAAGTCTCCAGAACGCACAAAACCAGCAAAAACATCACTACAACCTGCGTCAACGTACTAACGAAGGAGACTACAAAGTAGGGGACCAAGTGTGGATTCAGGAAGAAGGAGCCAACAAGATCACGGACCGTTTCGAAGGACCCTTCCCCGTCGTCGCCGTCGACACCCCTAATCTAACGATCAAAGATGGACGACGACAGCGAACAATTCATATCAACCGCATCAAACCTTGTATAGTGCAAGAAAACCATCCGACCGCATCTTCGCTTTGAAAGAAAGGTTACACGAAGGATAGAAAGAGGCGGAAACAATAATCACAAAACATTCTTTTCAACAGTTTTATTTTTTCTCACAAAACTCACCACCCTCCCTCCACCAACAGTTCAGGAATATCACACAAAATCTTCGCAGACTCCGTATTCATTTTCAGTCTGCACTCCTACGGAGGCAACCATCGCTACGCGACCACGACAGCTGCACTAGAGCTCGAATCTTCCGCATAAAAGTACCGACCCAGACGGAGCTGTACGGCAATTCTCACTGGCGCTTCGGCGCCTTGTTTATAAAGCTTACTTTTCCTTTTTCTTTTCTTCTTATTTGTAATAATAAAAAGTTATGGCTTAAGTCTCTATATACAGCGGAATCATTTTCCCCTCCTCTCCAGGAGTAGTAATAATAAAGAAGAACCACTATTCCTTATGTTAGGAAGACATAAAAGTCCCTACGTCAGCACGTCGGGTTCCTTGTTACGTGTTAAGGCCGCACGGGCCTTACAGTAATGACCGTAAAGCATAGGTAAAGTTATTTTTTGTATACAACTACTCACTGAAGATGGACGATGGGTAACTGCTTTTCATTGCTTGCTGCTAACCAACCTACTACGTTTTATAAAAATAGTTGTGTAAAACTAGCGTCTGGTGCAAAGGACAAGGCATAATTTTGGAACTTCTAATCGATAAACAATGAGCACTACTGTTTAAAAAATTGAATGTTCACAAAGCCATGAAGGAGAAAGAATTACTGCCTTATGCAATTACTGCATTCACTAGTTTACTCTCAGATCCTCTCGAAACGCTGGCACGGGAATGGTCATGTTCTTCATGCGCACTCGTTTTAGGCATTGTGCATCTTGCCTTCGGCGTTACTCTTACAGTAAGCTTTTAACTTTATGAGGTCCTTCGACAGATAGCCAATCTCTCATTTCCGTAGCTCTTCGATATGCTCACAACCACGGTCTCTCACGCTACCTTCGCCATCTCAGCAGCCATTCTGTACATAATTTGTGCCATTCTCTGCTTCATTGCTGCAAGGTCAGTTCACTCATTTCTCATTTACTTTGTAGAAGTGTTCTCCAAACGCATTCATCGGCAATGGAATTTATTATTGAAATGGGATTTCCTACGAACTTGCCCTCTTTTTCCTGTTAATAAATGTCATAGTAACCGAGCAAAACAGTCAGCAGTAGGGGATTTTGTCGAGCCCAAGGCTTAAAGTCACCCTCCACAATTGAAAAAAATGTTCCTCAGTTCTCTATGAAAGCGATTCTTCGATTAAATGTAAGAAGACTGCAGAAAATTGTGATCTTTACCTCGTTTTTCGTCAGAAGTTAGCCTCAGATCAGTTGCTGTACATCGTACCCCTATTCTTCATCATAGTCAAGATGTGGTCAATGCAATCAAAAAAAAAGAATTGTCATTTAAAAATTTTAATTAAAGCATTCAGCGAATTTTCCAAAAAACCGAAATGCGGGAAGGAAATGGGAACTCCGCGAAAACCACTATTTGTGAAAGTCAGAAAGTCAGACTTTCCAAAAATCACCACATACTCTTGATTGAGAAAATCTATTTTTTATTCAGCGCCTCCACGAACCGCACTGTATTAATTTGGTGGGTTTCGATCTTCTACGGCAAGCTACTGCAATCACATACACTCTTTTTCGCGGACTAAGACTAGTGAGATGGGGCCAGGCACTCATACACGTCCAAACTAGTCAAAACAGCGAAAATCAACTTAGCTTCCATTAGTTTGGACAGGTACGGCTTCGTGGCCCCTCCCACTTACTGGTTTTAGTCCACGAAAAGGAATATAAAAGCATTACGGTGCGAAACGAGCATGATTTTTGTAGTCAGTAACCTCCCCCCTCCCCAACTTAGCAGGAAAGGGTATATAGTTGGTGGAACGATTACGAACGGGACCAATAGCGTTCGATAGAGCCTGGCGTAACTAGAAAACCCCTAAAGTGCGAAAGCGTAAGTTTTTGTTTACCCAGAATTATGATGTCACAAATGTCGCTTAGTTTCCTAAGAAAAATACCAAAATTGGAGTATTTTCCGCCAGCATGCTCAAAAGATCCACTAGACGAGTAGCATATTTACATAGAAAAAAAATCGGAGCTCAAATTTGCTCTTTTATGCAAAGAATGCTCCATTTTTGGTATTTTTCATGGAAAATTGAGTGATATTTGCGACATCATAACTCCGAGTACAAAAACTTACGCCTTCGGACTTTAGGATTTTTCCAGCTGCGCCACCATCTATCGAACGGGACTGGTCCCGCTCGTTATCTTTCCACCAACTACTTACCCTTTCCTGGTTAGATGAATCTCTAGCAAATAGTAAATTGAAGTGAAATGTGCACTCTCTTCGTAAACTATTGTTCTTTTTTCCGAAGGATTTTTGCAGCCATTTGCTCATCACTAACCATAAGTGGCAGCTCGAATAATTGGCAATTTTAGTTTATGTCACACTAAGAAAAGCAGTTAATTACAAGCGAAATTAATGGCAAAACTAGGAGTCTTTAGTAAAACTTTACTTATCTAGTTGGCTGATGTTAAAGAATTGGCGTTGAGGACTATCTGATTCCATCTGACAGAACTCATGGGATCCATTTCTTAGAAGTCTTCAGGCGCGTCGATCGCTGCACACAGGTGCTGCTCATACTGTTCGGTTGCTGTGGGATCGCGGTCTCCTGCGCCATCTTTCTGGAGAGCGCCATTATTCTCAACAACTCCTGTACTCCGATGCAGTGCGACCACCACAAATTCATCGTGCACTCAATGCTAGTGATCATCAGCTTGAGTGAGCGTAAGTTATCCTCTCTAGATTTGATACGTCACTCCGTAAACAAGGGTAATGGAAAATAGGACGCTGAGGAAATCTTCTGTGAAAATAATAAATAATTCACCATCTGGCATATGCAGCGTGCAGTGTTTTCAAATGGTACTGCGCTAGCAGTTAATTATAGTCCCCAGTAGCTTGCACAGCTCAAAAGTTAGTGCGGGAAAATTGAACTGCAAAGGTTTTTTGGACAATTTCACGGAGAAACTCCAGCATCGCTTTAGCTTTCAAAAGAACTGGTGTGAAGCTTTTTAGGAATAGGTATTTTTAACGACGCGAAAGATTACAGCTACGACATTCCAGGCTGAGCAAGGCAGCCCAACATCATTAGCTCTACCGTCTTTGTATGTGGACATTTAAAACAAACTGGCAATATAGCGGCAAAATTTCTTATTACTAACTGTAACCGACGATAAGCCTTGATGAAAAATACAGAAAACAGTGTAACCCCGACGACCCTCATATGCTTTTTTCCTAGAAACTCAGGCATTATTGAGCATTTCTGCTATAGTAGCTGTATAGAGGAAAGTGTCGCTTATCGCTTTGTGCACTACTCTCAACAACTGTCTTTTCGGTGTGTGCTATCTTTGAGTTAAGGAATTAATATTATGTATTAATAAAGTACCTCTTCAGACTTAGATAGTTGACTGGTGGGAAGTTCTAATAGTCAAAAATATTGCTTTATTTCACTGCAAATGACTTCATGCTCTCTGTCTCATTTTGAGTCGAAACATTCTGTAGTTTTGCGTAAACTCGCAATCGATGCGGTACCAGCGCTGACCTACCAGCCTTCCAGTCTGAGCCAAGCGCGGTTGCGCGCGGTCAAGTGACAGATGACCAATCGCGGTGGTGTAGCGTCACTCCGCGCCTGACCCGCACCAACCACCGGCTTATGCGTAAATGCAAAATATGGTTAATAAAAAGCGATGCAGAGGATGCTCGAGCATTTGATTTAATAGAGTTACAAGCTTGAATATTCTGTTGTCTTTACTGATGCCGTACAGGTTGTTAATCCGACTTTATCGCCTTATCTTTCAGCTAACAGAAAAAGCAACAGTATATTCAAGCTACAATGCAGATTTTACGATAAGAGAACATGGAATTCACTAGACTCACAAACTCTTTTAAGGCAGCACTCACGACAAAAAACGTACTCACGTTTTTTAGTTCTAGGCAAGAATGGACCTTGAAGATTATGAAAAACATGGAAAGTCAAGGCAAAAAAGGAAATAAAGGAAATTCTATGAAGTTTTCCCAAACGGTTTTTCCGATAACCTGACGAGACCCCGCACATATGACCGTTGCTCTAAATCGGTGGTGATCAGATGAGTGACGAATATATGATAGTTCCTCGGGCATCCTAACTATACTCGTGAGAATGCTCTGCAACCAAAAAGATTTTCTCCTCATTCCCTCTCAGTTCTTTTAGACTACGCTTAAAAATTTTGCTGCGTATAGCAAAAGACTTCTCCTAGAGTTTTCTGACCTAAAAATTTGTGATCTATTCCGAGCAGAGAAATCGGCCGGCAGAGGGCGGGGTTCCGCTAGGAGGGCGTCGGGTCTGCCGCATTGAAGGAGAATTACTGGAGTTATAGTAACCAGCATCCAGTATACGTTTGAGCTCTTTCACCATTCGATGGAAGCCATACAGTAGTGCAAATTCCAGAAGAAAAGTTTTGTCCGTGAGTGCTGCCTTTAAGAAAGCGAATACGAATATATTACTATTACTATACTATTATATATTACTATTACTATACTATTGGAGCGCTAGCAGTTACAAGTTTTTCGCTTCTTTTACTCACTCATTCAATCTCTCCTGATTCAGTCCTTGCCTGCTTCTGCACTGTGGTCGTCTGCTTCCGCTCCTTACGCGGCGCCGTGGCCGTCTGCAAGGCCTACTCTCCCTACAGCACCCTCATCATCGGCGACTACTCAACCCTGAAGCGACCCGAACGGATCTTTAGGCCACGGTTTGCTTACATGCCCACTCGAGCAACGGCTACTCTTGAATGATCTCTGTTGTTACTTTCTACTGTTGTGATGCATGTTTTGAAATGAATGAGCGCTAAATCGTGATTAAAAGATTTTGTATTTTTGCTACTGTCTTTTACTATTGTACAACTCGAAGAACTCGGAGATCAGTTGAATCGAGGGAAATCTGCAGTTAAACACATGACAGTATCATTTTAAAACGAGGTACTACTAATAACAAACCGTCACCGGCGTTGAGAAACAGGAATAACAAGAGAGGAAGGTAAGCTAGGCTTCACAAGTTTTGCCAAAAGTTCTACAGCACCCCAAGGACGCTGACTGTGAACAGAGCCAACACGCAAAATTTCTAAAGTCGAAACTCAAGATTCGAAAAACCATAGAGTATGCCATGATAGAATCATGGTGGCTGACCTTTATTCTTCGGCGATACAATTTCAGGAGAAAAGTTGGAAAGTACTGTCGCGAAAGCTAAGTGAAATCGCAGTCCCCAAATCAATCTCGCACCAGCAAAATATGAGCTATTTTTCAAAAATCTTTAGTCCAAGTAGACCTTTCAATTAGCTAACGATCCTATTTCGATAACCTTTAATGCTCATGACAAGAAGCTGAAAGTCCTAATGAAGTTTCCTTTGTTATCTAAACTGACATTGAAATTAAATCCAGCTTCGAAATTTTGTGCCGATTAATGCCCGGGAATTAATGTTATAGAAAATGGTCCTCCAAGCCTGCGTTCATAGGGAACAAAATTCTAAAAACGCTGCACTGCAAAAGTGCGCTTGAAAAAGAAACTCTCCTTAATTATTCGCGTATCGCCCCATATTAAAAGAAGTAGTCACTAGGAAGAGGACAGAAATGCTTTTCATAATGGCGCAAAAATCGCTTTATAATGTTTTCGACGGTAGGCAAGTGGCTAAATCAGAATAAAATCTTCTATCGGTCCTCAGCTGTTTAATCGTTACTGCTGCTAAACGTTCGACCTTACGGCCTTTTCGGGAACGTTAAAAGAATGACCAAACTATTCGGACCCACAGCGCTCCGGCACTTCAAGCTAATTCAGAACGATTAGGTTCTAAACGTCATCAGCGAACAGTTTCAAAGATGCAGCACATACTCGCCAATAATGAATGGCGTATAATCTTCGCCGAGTCTTTGACTTGAGAAAATTACAAGCGCGAAAACTTTGTCCCATTCTCTAAGAAATTCCACCACTAACCAGTAAAATCACCTATTCTGTACGGTAAAGATCGACATTTAAAACAAGAAAAATGTCGAGAATGTTGGAAGGAGGTTAAAGTGCTAGTATTTGCCAAATAGGATGCAGGGAAAGTATTCACTGTTCTTTATGCTCTAAATTAGATATATTCTTGCGCGTAACTCGCTTAATAACAATGTTCCACCAGAATTTGGTTGGCGAATTCTTCTGTAGAACTATAAGGTAGGACCTGGTCTATAACACTATCATATCAGCAACCTTCAAAACGTACTCATTTTGGAGAAAAAGCTGTATCAAAAATAATATCCCTGCTAGTAAAAGCAACGACACGTCAAACTACGAGCCAAGAAACCGGCTAAGAATCGATGTTAGAGTATTCCTTTTGCGAGAGTATGTCTTTGAGAATAAACAGGCAATATGAGTAAAACTGCAGCTCTTCACTGAGACCCTTCGTTCAGAAGGTTTGCTTCGAGTTTTGTCCATTATTGCATTGTAGCTTTTATTAGCAGCAATTTCTTCTTTGATAATACTCTTTCTCCAAAATGAGTAGATTCTGGAGGTACTGTGGTAGCTTTATAGAGTAGACCCTCTCTGATAGTCCTACTAGGAAAACTCACCAACAAAATTTTCCTGGTACACTGTCTTTAACTCAAGGTTCAGCCAAGTCACTAGTACATAGTGCTTTTGGTTCACAGTAATAATTCTAGTTTTATTCGGTTTTATGTTTCAGTGAGCCGCTTGAATTGTTTCTTTACTGGTGGTGCTTGGCTCATGCCGAGAGTAGTCGGCCCGATTTTTCTCAAGTAATTTTAAGGCACTGTCTGTTTATGCGTAATGCATCTTTGCCTATAGTATTAAGTTGGCAACTAAGTTCTTAAGCACTGTGCGGAAAAAAAATCAATTATTTCTTAACATTTCGACAATTGCTTGGATCCAATGACCAGCTCGTACATTATTTAAAACTGCGGAAGGCCTTCGTCATTTTGGAATTTAGCGCTTCCCCCTTTTTAACAAAATTCTGTTATCAGAAAGAGAGCAGCTCGAACTCCAGGACCGTTTGGCGCAATCTGTCCATTCCAAATGGCATCGAAATTCTAAGCCTTTGATGCGGATGTCTAAAAAGTAATCTTTTCACGGTACTACCTAGAAACCTGCTCCGGAAAAATCCTACTGTGTTCATCGCGTGCAGAAGCGTGGCCTATCCCTGCTACATATACTCTTTTTCGCGAACTATGACTAGAGAGGTGGGCGGGGCCAAACTTGCTTTGGACTACAAAGGGAGTAAAAGACAGCATAAAAGCAAAGAAGTGTGTCGAAATGAAAAGAATGGACCAACATTACGTTAGTTCTCCGTATTTTAACCTGTTCGAAGATGGCCTGCGTACCCCTGGCTGCCTGATCCCACCCATCTCACTAGTCATAGTCCGCGAAAAAGAGAGTAAAAGACTATCTCTGAAGTGACAGACTTTCGAAAATATTTTTGAAAAACTCTCAAAAAAAGCTTAAGAACTTAGTTGCCATACTAGTGCACAATGTCATGGAAATTAGGAAAATAAAGAATTTGGCACTCGATTTTGATCAAAACCACATGCAAATTCGTCTTCCATCATCTATTGAGTACCTCGAGCAGGCCTGGAAAATCTGTTTGAAACGTGGAAACGAACGAAAGTGCTCTTGGTGCCGATACCGTGCCTGCTACATTAGCATTCCTT
>KN549242.1:234231-244367 GCA_000797555.1 Oesophagostomum dentatum | reverse complement strand
CGGCTGCCGGGACACTTACGGTTATTTGTTAATAGAAGGGATATTCGGAGCTAGATAATCCTTTATGCTACTGTGAAATGCGAGGACGAATTATGAAGAAATAGTAAAATATTTGGTTCTATGGGAAGCTCATCCGAGAGGTAACAGGTGCGAGTTTGCTTCCGCAGAAAGGGCATTGGACAAGACGGCCGGCAGACCACATTATTGGAAAACCGTGATCGATGGGATTATCAGCTGATAGGGCAAGCCTCAATCCATCTTGCGAGAAAGAAAAGAAATGCACCCATTTCGTACAAAAATTTATAAAAATCACTAAATATTAATAAATACAGGCACAAAAAATGTCAAATTGTAAACAAAAGACTAACTACAACAGTTTCCCCATCATAAACCAGGATTCCATTGTACGACATGTCAGTGGTCAAATGTAATCTGTTTTGTGTTTAGCAGTCCCACCATGCCGCAGTGGAACATTACAACTGAAACATCAGTGGGTGGGGCCGTTCGGGGGTGGGCACAATCGTTCGTGACTTCTTGAGCGATTACTCCAAAGAAGCTGAACTTTAGAGTTGGGTTGTCCCAGCAAACGTAGCGATTTGAACCTACATTTGAGATTCTGGGTAGTTCAGAAAAAGTTTTTTTCCGTGATTACTGCCTTTAAGGGGAAGGACGTATTCTCTAGATTCTGTTTCTTTTTAGTTCGAACTGATGACCTTCCGCAATATTTTGAGCTGCAGGGGCAAGGCTCAAATAATATTGAGCAGAAACGATATTTCCAAACCATATCGCTCTCTAATAAGTACCTCGCAAGGTGGTAGCAAAAGCAGGAATCGAATAGTAGTCGACCAGGCCCAAGTTCATAAATATTTGGTGGGTTATAATATAATCCATCCAATAAAATGAGCACGGTTATGCTACCCACTGACCAGGGAGGTCACGTTAGCGCAGCGTTTGCCTGCAAAAATGGCACATACTTGTGGACTGCTACCAGCCCTCACGCCCTGCTCAGTAACATAACAAAAAAAATCTAGACACAAAAGATTGACATAGAGGAGTTCCAGATGTTCAAAATTAGCAAAGCACACTTTTACATTGTAGTAAAAATTGCTGATAAAGTGGCTGTTAGTTAGTGTAAAAGTGTTTTGTGCACAAAAACCAACGACTGCAAAGATCTGAACCCGACTGTTGGTAGTAGGTGCACGAATGTACTTCATATGGGTTATCATCCATTTCAGCAGTAGTCTTCATCACTATAAGACACTGCAGTGTGAAAACACTCTAACACCTATAACTATTCCGCATCTATTGTTCTGGTCTAGATTTCTTGACATGGTACTGAAAAGGGCGTAAGCAATTCGTCTACATGTACCACTTTTGCAGATCGACACAATGCTAAGGTAACCTTAGTCCTGAGTAATTTCTGACTCACTGGTAATAACTATACATTGCTGCTCGAATTAATTTCATCGAATGTTCGAATATTCGAATAGACATTTCAATTTTTCGGATTATTTGACTATTCGAGTAATTGAATTTTTGGACTTTTCGAATTATTCGAATATTCGAATAATCGAATAACTGGACTTATCGAACTATTATAAATATTCTAACAAAAATATTCTAACAAAAATTCGGATTTTTTCGAATAATTTCTCGAAACGCTTTAAAAAGTGGTTTCAAAAACTGTCCAGATTGGAATGCTACCTGTTTCTCAGGCCTATAAAGCATAACAGCTCCAGCCTGTATTTTAGCACTTACTATCAGACTCTTCCGTAAGGAGGAGATGGGTATCTATATCAAGTGATAGTGTATGATCAGAGCTTGAAGAGGGCGCACAGGGCTATGTTTTCCGCAAGACTAGCAAGTGATTCTGAATGTAGCTCACACTGATACCAGAAGAAGAACGAAGAAACGGTATTGTTCAGGTTAAGTTGTCTCTGTGCCAAAACGAGTAGGAGTTAAGTAGATTTTAACAAGCAATGTACTTCATATATGGACTGCTTCCCAGCCGGCAAGCTAGTTGTGACAATGTGCACTTATTTCTTGTATCAAGTAGCAAAATGTCCTTTTCACGATTTCTGGATAGCTAATTATGCCCTTTCTAGGTCCCAAGTCCCTTCCTCCGTGGAAGCCATAGCTAAAATACCATTCCACAGAAGGGGAATATGATCCATAAGGCTTGTGAGGAAGTAATCCGAATGACTAACGATAAGCAATGAAAATATATCTTCTCATAGTTTGTTGCGCAGACAGAATTCCAGTGGTAAAAAATGGGCTATTCAGGGCTTGATATACTAGCCACTGATGTTCTTCTTGATGCACTATAAATAAACTACACGGACTTTCTGACATTAACTACAGCTCGAGTTCAGTATTCGAATGACCGAATATTACAGATTCTCGAATAGTTCGAATACTTGAACAAACAGGGCTTCGAATTATTCGAATATTCGATCGAATACCAGTGCATAGTAATAACCCATGAATGGATCGCTAACCTCGTGTAGATCTGAGCGTGAGATGGTGTTACGTATAAGCCAGCTGCTGACGCTAAAGTAATGCCTAACTCGTCTAAGCCTAGTTTGTTACCGGCTTATATTGCAGCCCCAAAGTTTTGACCCATTTCTTACATTTGCAACGGTTTTGTGAGAAAAACCTTTGGAGATGGCCTTCAATTCAACATATGGCGTGCAGAAGCTAGAAGCGGTACCGTTTGTTTTTCAATCCTTCGTCCTCTGTTTTTCGTTCTATGCTTAATTGCGTTCCCTGTTCAATTATTTTCTGCTCTCACTTTTCTTTTCTTCGATTATGCTCTCAGTTTCCACATACTCTAATCGGTTTCAATATTCCTGCCAGTTTAACACGTTTTGCTTTTTTCCTAGATAGTTAGTTCTTCATCAAATTTTTTTTCTGATAAGATATTGTGGCAGACATGTCGGCATAATCCTCCTCTACATCGAAATCGCCATCATTTGCCTTCTAGTGCGAATAAAATGCCTTGTTTTCTTAATGTACGACGTGCGCGCTGCATGCAGAGTCGTAAAATAGAGTGCGATAGTGTGTTGCGATTTCTGGAAATTAAGCGCTTGCTCTAATAAATCCGTCAAAATCACAAAAAGGGGAATTATTCCAACTGGCTTCGGCGTCGGTTTAAAGGACACATGTCCGTGAATTCTCCAGAGAAAAACGCATTCTCGTCGGGTTGTCTGATCTTACAAAACTATAGCCTTTTAAGGTTTCGACAACCCAACTTTCTACTCATAAGGCGCTGGCCTACTTTTTCATGAACCAGGGTCAACCTCAAGTATCTAAATACACGCGTGATGAATCTGGACCTAAATGTGCAGGAGATGTTATGATGCTTCGCATACAACATAACTTTTGCAATGACGATAGTGTTGCACTTTGCATACCCTTTCGTTACTTTAAATCATGATCTTATGTTAGAGCTTTTTGCTTTACTTCCATCTAAACATAACCAACGCAAAAATGGTGAGGATTGAGGGTACCCGAGTAGTCTGTACAGATCGCCTCCCTATTCAGGCTCGGATAGATGAAGTACACTTATTTTATCCTGTGTGAAGGTTGTCAATAGGGCTACACTGCTTTTTTTCGCGAAGTTTTTTTTTTTTTTTTTTTTTTTAGCGAAGCATGTCTCGGGAATTTTAGCGAGGTTCAACGATGGACCGGGAATACGCGACTTCATTACTCTGAAATATACATTGCAAACACATGTAGAGTCGCTCTTGATACGTAATCATGCTTTTAAAGGCAGTGTACGCGGAAATCCTCGATAGTGAGATTTTGGCATGAAACGAAAGAAAACAATGCCCTGAATGCACCAATCACGGTGCAGATGCTCAACACTGCTTTTGAACGCTGAAAAACAGCCTTTCATGCGGCGAAAATGCAAAAATGCACAAAATACCCCCTGGTAGCCCTCTTTTTACAGCACACGTGGCAAATTTACAGCCGCTACAGCTGCACTGAGGAGGCCCTGATCTTTCAGAGCGTACCAAAATTGCGGATGACTTGAACCTTGCCCTGCGCCTCCTGTTCTTTTCCTTTTCTTTCCTCTTTTTCTTTTCTTTCTTCGCATTTTTGCGCGTAAAGGACCTCTAGCTGAATGGGAATTCTAAGGTTATAACCTCTTGCACTTTTTTGAAGACTGTAAATCAGGTTTTTAGAAGTCGCAAACAGCGCAATGCTGCGAGGAATTGCAATGAATCATAGCACATCATTAGTTCTCGTACAGAGATGACGATTGAAGATGACGTAAGAGACTCAAATCAGCATATCAGCGCTTCAATGAATCGTAGTACACACAAAATTGTGGGACCCACTGTAGCTGTTTTCGAAGTCTTCACATCGCATCAAGAAGTAAAGCTGCAGGAATATACTAGCGACTGCTCTGAAAATTGTCGCACAGGGTCCCGAAAATAGCACATGTGCTTACTCAAACGGGCACATGCGCCTTTGTCGGAATATACCGTGCTTTTCGCCAGCAATAAGCCTACATCTAATCGGCGGCGGAGATGGAGCTGAACCGTCGCCATTCCTGGGACTTTACTGTTTGCCACTACAGAAGAACCGTTACTACGAAATGGATCTATTATAATTGCGCACTATTCAGTGTCAAAGTAGAATACCTCAGCCCTGCCGGAGCAGAGAATGGCAGCCGTCAGAAGCTCTGCTTTATCCAAAAATACTTCCACGATTCTGAAGCAGTAACTTCATCGTGGCAGTTCCAAAGTTCCAACACTGTATGTAAAGTACAGCCATGAGGAGCTTGACGTTGTCATGACGAAGCTTATGCTTCAGAATCGCGGAAGTTGAAGAGCTAAGTAATCTCGCTCTTCAAATTTTTTTTAGCTATATCAACATGCAGACCACCTTCTACCTCATTCCGTACATTACGCAGGCCGCTAGAAAGCCTACAATAGGAAAATGAACCATTCACGATGACACGCTATCACTAGCAACAGATGACATGTTGCAGCACGTACTCCTCATGTGGGGCCTATTACAACGTGTAGTTCTCATATGGGGTTCAAGTGGTGCCGTTTTCGGGGAAGCCCACGTGAGTCCAAGAATTCTCGGGTTATTCCAAGTGCCGCGCAACTGCCGGAGCGCGGCAGATGTGCCGACCCGGGACGGCGCCGGTGTCTAGTACAGTACCCTCATTGGATGCGGCACCTGTGCCGCAACCTTCTGAGTGATAAGCATTTTAAAGGCAGCGTACGCGGAAAACAAACTGGTGAGATTTTTGCACTGAACTACAAAAGATCTCCAGCCCCTTAGCGCTTTCAAAGTCCAAACCTCTAACACCTCTTCAAAGCCGAGAAAAATACCTGTCAATATGCCAAGGGCTTTGTATTCATACAACGATACACCAGAGTACGTTATCCGTTTACAGTCTGAAGATGAGCGTCATCCGACTCGGATGGCTTATAAGAACTTTAGCTAGCCATTGTGGACAAACCAGGCAAAGTCGCAGGATCTATTCTTTTGTGCTTCAGCCATTTTCCTGCAACTGTATACCGACGCATCGTAGTTTGAATTCAAAGTCCTTTTCATACTGATAAGTGTTTTTCTAGGCAAGCAGGGGTTGAAGGTTCGGACTTTGGAAGCCTTGTTCAGCTGGAGATCTCATCTCGTCTCTAATCTCATCGACCTTGTTTTTCGCATATGCTGCCTTCAAACAAGCGCCAAAAGTTGTATCTCCGTAATCTCTTTTAGCTGGAAACCCTCTTTCATTCCATTCGTTAACTTTGTTGTACTAGTGCGCTGCCTCTGATATGATTCGAAATTTGTTTGAAACTTATGCAACATATGGAGATTCAACCCATGAGGATTCAGTATTTTCTGGTATCATCTGAAATGTATTAAACTTTACTGGTCTTGTGTTTTCCTCAGAAGACTTCAGCGAAAGGGATAACAAAACTGAACTTTCGCAGACTGTACTGAATGACGTTTTAACGTGAGAGTGTAGCAGTGTGCGAGTTCGTCAACTTACGTAAGTTGCAGCGAATAGCAGATGATAAGTAAGGCTCGGAATTTTGCCGCTAAGATAAGAAACAAGTCCACTAGAGACTGAGAAGAATCCGTAAAAAAGGGTTTGAAACGCTGTGAGTGGAAGCATGATGCGTATTACGCTGATATTTTCCTGTATTTGATAAGATGACTGCAGGTTGAATCGGTTCCTAAAAAGTGACATTTAAGCATACACGATGTTTTATCTTCTAGAGTAGAATAAAATAAAATGCGATAATTTAGGTCGTGTTTTCAATATCAATGTTCACACTGTGAATGTAAGATGGGAGTGGTCCGCTTCTAACGTATGTCTATGGGACACTATAATGCCGTTCATAGTCCACTTTTCCGTTTAAGTCCTACTGTTTCATAATAGAAACCAAAAAATTTTGAGCACTACCAAAAAAGCCTACTTAGGTGCTTATAGGCCTGAATCATGCAGACTCCAGCACGTCTTCTGTTCGTTTAATCCCCTCGCTAATGTCTTCCAGTATGATTTTAGAGTTCGTGATTGGAGCATCCATTCCGCAGTCTTGAAGCCGGCTGAGCTCACACCTGGCGCACATGTGCTCTTTTCCACGAACGCGTCCGCCCACATCTTTGCAGGTCTTTCTCGAGGACTTTCGCCTCCAATCCATCCAAGGTTCTTTTTTAATCCATCTTTCAGTCTTCTGCACGATATGACTAGCCTATCGGTGTTTTGCCTTCGACACATATTTCGCTGGGTCGCGTAGACGGGACACCCTTCTAAGTTCAGAACTAAGAAGTGCGTCTTGATGTCGAGCTCGCCAGTTATACTTCGGAAGACACCTCTCAAGCACTCTGTGGCTTGTCTGTAGCCTCCTCGATGCCCACATCTCAGCTGCGTAACCGAGTGCTGGGAGAACGGTCGCATCGAACAAATGGACACGGATCTCCGGGTTCGTAGGTGGTCCGTGGCCTCCTTCAGAGGCACGAAGGCGGCCCAAGCTGCTTTACTTCTCCTTAGTCTTCGAGGTCGTTCTCCATCTTCATCGAGCGTCCGAGGTATACGTAGGAAAGCGTCTCGCAACAGGAAAGCCCTCAACTGCATTCTTTCTCGGTGCCTTCTTCACTTCATCCCGCTAGGGTGGAAAGTCTGGCTAGCGTAGCCTAACTCGCAGCTTTTTTATTTGCTTCAAGTCTAGGGAAAGCCGAAACTAGCTCAGATGGATGCAGCGTTTAATGAAAAAAATTGGAAACCAAAATCTTGGACATTTCCAGGGCCTCCTAGGACATAAGCGTCAGGCAAAATAAAATATCCACCTACGAATCTCGTTGGCAAAAGAGATCAGCGCAAACCGTAGACTTTCGCTAGGTCCTCCACTGCAGGTTAATCCAGTAGACACCATTTTCGGTTGGCGAATATCTGGTCGATCATCGATCTTGAGTCGTGCTGTTGGGTGACCTCTAAGTCCACTTGCGATATTTCTTCTTCATAAAGATAAAATTTCCATGAAATAGTCGAGCGGTGGAGATGAGCCCAATGAGATGGTCGTCATTGTTGTTCCGGAGACTTAGTCCAAATCTTCCAATTCTGCTCTCAGCTTTTGCAGGTATCCCTATCCTTGCAGTGAAGTCTCCAATAACGAATTTGTAGAAGGACTTCTCGTTGTGAATAGCTTCCTCCCACACCTCGTAGAACGTGTCCAGCTTGCGCTCATCACTGCTCAGGTTGGTGAGCAGCTTTCTTACTTTTTTGTTGTTGGTTTCTTCCGCACCTTCAAATTTAAAGAAAAAAATCAAATTGAGCAGAAAAACTCCAAAATAGAGCTCTACACAAGACATAAGACGTCACGCTCTTGACTGGGGAAGTAAGTACCTATGTGTGTTTCTTTGCACTTGCATCGCGGATACACGACCACCCTCACCCTTGCAACGACCTCATCGGAAGGTGTGAATTTGAGTTATATATGTGCAGAACATCCCAAACTCTTTTTTTCCACATTTAAATTCTATGAGTTGAGTACTTGTGAAGAATGCGTAGCTGTTTTAGGCCCTTCATAGGACCGATCTTCGTGCTATTCTATAGGAGCCGTATTGCGTGTACGGTTCTGCTGAAGACTAAGAAAAAAAGACGTGAATTGGATGAAGAACGAAACTCTCATTGTGAGAAACTTGCGGGCAGGTTCAAGCATAGTTCTTACGACAGTCGCAAAGGGGAATCGATCCGGTCATCGCTCGGGGGGAAGGAGTCGCCATGGAATCGAATGATGAAGAATAAAGTGAGGTATAGCGCTTCTTAAAAATATTTAGACGTTTTCAGAGGGGAGCTCTGCGTCTCTTCGCGCACTTTCGTCTGGATTCTCCTATTATACAGTGCTCTCCCCTATGCTCTGCCAATTCTTGCAATGGTAACGCAATGTAAAAGTGTCCAAATATTTTTGAAGGCGACTATAATAGCAATAGGACTCCGCATAGACTTTAGCTTGCAGCCTTTAGTCTCCTACTGTTGAAATCTCTTATTCTCGCAGGAACACTACGCCGAAAACGTCAAAATGACGGAGATTCTATCCATACCATATACCACGCACTAGATAAGTGTCACGAGAGAGAAGCGTACGCTAAGCCTCCAAGCCGTTTGACGGATTCCAGTCGTGAAAAAATTGGAACCGCAGTTTGATACAACATTTGACCCTGCAGGCAAAAACTTCTGAAAACGAAAAAATGGGGTTTATAAAAACATAGGTTGCTCCTCAAAACAATCAAATTTTATTCCCTCGTATACTTCGCAAAGTTCAAGGACAGTGCTATCACTGTACTTGAAGAAATTGGAATGGAAAATGTTTCAACTCGAAAGATTTGTGCAGTGGCAAACATCGACATTTTTCGATTCCCATCAAAAGTATGCTTGAAAAAAAACGTGATTGTATGTCCCGTCCTGCAAACTTTCAAGGAACTTCATACACGTAAGAAACGGGCTGGAAGACTTGTTCTATCGTAGATCGCAGCTATAGCAGTTCTCTCTTTCAGAGGGGATTCTTTTGATGCAATTCTGATGCGGTTTTAGCCACAACTCGCGCAAGAGTGATCAAAAAATTAGTTGCATCAGATTATTTTGTAGAAAGTAGAGCCAGATTTAAACGCTATACTAAGGAAATCTTCGAGTTTCCTCCAGTACACAAAGTTTCTTTACGATTCTCGGTTTGTGATAAACTTTCCTACTTCTTCTTTTAAGCATATATTATTAGGTTGGCCATTAAGTAACTGCAGTAATGTTTCAGTTAAAAATTCTCTGCAGAGACGAAAGCTTTTCTTAGCAGTTCACATATCGTTTGAAAGAAGAGAGCATGCAAATTTTAAATGTTCACATCGCCGCTATGGTTGCTAGTGGCTTTGAAAAATATTTTTCCTCCATCCTGATCTATCAAAGAGTGCTATACCTATGCTTGTTTTAACCCTTTGAGTTCCGCTGGTACATATAATCCTTGTATTTTTTCTTCTAACAGTTAATCTGCTAGCTCTTATAGGCAGTATCGATTGTACTTTAAGAGTGCTACGTGACTGAACTTCACTGATTCGAAATGTCGCGAAACGAGAGAAACATAACGCGCCAAATTTCCCATTTTTTGAGTTTCTGTCGATTTTTTTAATACATATCCAGATAAGCCCCGTTTTGACTCCGTCGGACGACGATGCTGTCGTCCTAGTTCGACGACGTCGGAGGCACAATCGTCCACGATTTCGTCGTCGACGATAACTTCGTCGTGCCTCTGTCCGACGTTACGTACAACATTCGTTTTAGACGGAATAAGTGACCTTTTAGCACTTAGAATCTAGAAAACGGTTCTTCGCAACATTTCTCATTATTTCTTTTCAGCATTATAGATCCTGTACTGTGAAGGCGCTTAAATTGTATCTGAAATCGGAAACAAGTTGACGGTGAAAACTGTATGACTACAGGAAGCATTCAATGGGACTGATAAAGAAATTCTTCTACTCCACTGAGTTTTTGCTAGATAGTAAACCGTTACAAAATTACAATACTATGACAAAGCGTTGTCTGGGGAAGCTGCTGGCATTGAAAAGGAATTTACTTAAAGGGAACAATAAAGCGGAACACGAGTACTCCACCATAGTTTGAA